>NW_006499858.1:4674800-4687740 GCF_000471905.2 Amborella trichopoda
TATATATATATATATATATATATATATATATATATATATATATATTCAATATGTTAACTGTATATACCAATATATTGAAATAAAGAAAACATTCAATACCATCAAAGCTTCAATGTTTGAATGGTTTGTTTCAAGCAGATCGAGCAGATCACTTAGGATCTTTTCTCTGGTTGATATGTCCTTGCAGCATGACAAGAATTTAAAAATAAGTACTAAGATCTGAGGAATGACAAAGTGTGAACCAGTATCATTGTGACTATTTTTCTTATTCTTCTGCTTTTCAGGCTGATTGTGCTTTTGCAAAACCTGTAAAGATAAATTTTTGCCCAACATCAGAAGCAATAAAATGTCAAGAATTCATATGCATCACAATTTAAATATTTTCAGTAGTAAAAGAGATGGAAAAACAAAGAACAGAGTCTGGGCTGGATTGGTTAGGGCGGACGATTTGCAATGCTAATTCCCAGGCTCAATTCCTACCAAGGGTAGGGGCCCTCTCCCCTCCCAAAAAAAAAGAAAACTTTTTGGATACTTTGTAAATCTTTACCTTTAATACAAAGATAATGTTTCTCAAAAAAATAAAAAGAGAGATGGACTAACTCTGCAGCACACTTCAAATAAAGTCAATCAAATGCCAATTCTCAATAAGTTTCTTATAACACTACCTGTTTAGGACTAGCACCACCAAGAAGGACATCAAATAACGTGGCATACAAAGAATCTGTCGGTGGAAACATGAATAGCCTGTCAGATATTGCACTAAATAATGTCTGTGACCCTGGGTTCACTCTTCGATTGCTCTCTGAGAGAGACTTTGATCTTCCGACTGCAAGATTAAACAATCTTGGTCCCTTCTTTTCCAAAGGTAATCCAACCAGAAGTTTTCCAAGAAACTGCAATCCCTGAAGTCTGACTGGCTCTAAGTCCCTGGGAGGAAAATTAAAAGAAACAATTCAATTCGGTTACATCATCTGTCACATCTACATATAGAATCATATCCTACATGTTTGATACAGCTCAACAATAAGAGTCTTAACAGAACTTTCTACTTCTTAACAGAGCTTTCTACATTTAGTCAAATACAATTTTCCGTTGATCAATGATGCATTTGATCTCTTGGCAGTTTTGAAACAGAAAATAGGAGGCCATTTATGCTCATATAATGAATTGAGACAAGGCATCATAATTAGAATAAGTGTAAAGCAGGGCAGAATTGCTCAAGGACATAAACCGAGATAGAGAATGGACGATTGCACAAATAACCAAAGAAAGACAGCAGACGATAGAAATAAACATGACAGAAGAAAGTGGACGATAAGAATTCTACTAGGAAGTTTATCTGAGGCAGTGATTAGGGGTTCGTCAAAATCCAAAAGCGTTGTTTTTCTGTGTGTGTGCGTGCTGATTGCATAGATGGGATCTACACGCATGCCAAATTTGGGGCCCAATTTAAAGTGGCTCATGCAGTGGTATAAGTTCATTGGCTCACATAATCCTTCCCCATATGTGCATAAGTTCATGTGTGCGTGGGTGTGGGTATGTGTATGCATGTATGTCAAAGAAAAAAAGTTGTTTTTGACACTAATAGGGATTCGCAAATATGGAATTTCCATAAAAGGGAAAGAAACTTAGACTTACAAGATAGAAAGAATGGGAAAGCAAATGATTGTCATTGACTGAATGACTAAAATGCAGATATGAAGCAGAACGAATATATATCAATTTTCCTGCTCATGTTAAAATAAAATCGCAGCCATGCAGAACAAAGACAAAGACATCCAACATTCAGAATATGGCATACTGAAAGTAAACTGACTCCAAGATATGTACCAATGGAAAGAAGAAAAAATTAGATTCATGGAAAAAGCCTCTCGGTATCATAATGTGAAAATCAAGTACTCAGTTCCTGTTTGTTGAGCCATGGATACTAATAATAGTACATCATCAAGTTATACAGGAAAGTTTTGTGTTGATATTCTAAATTCCAAAATAAAAATTACATACCTATGGAGCAGGTTAAGAAAGATCTGATAACCACCATGCAAACTGACTTGCTCCAGAAAAGAAGTCAACAAAGATTTCTGAGAAGTGGCACGAATGATCATGTGCAATACATCTTCAATGCATACCATATCTTCACTTTTCTCAAAGAAAGCAATGAGAGATTTTACATCAGATGCCGAGATATGCTGCCTGTAAATTTCCAAAGACCATTAGAATAAAAGATTGAAGAAAGGCAGTATTGATGAAGATTGTCATGCCTGAATTTGCGAATACGTATACAATCAGCGAGACCAAGTCTGCAACAAACTGACCAAAATCCCACACCATTCATTGGCACACTAATTATACTAAGCAACTCATATACCTCAATGTCATTTCGGCAAGACTCAGTAGAAGAAGACGCAGTTTCTGTACTTCTTGACGACTTGGCCTCATCCCAATTATTTCTCCTGTAACAGGATGCAATAGGGGCTTGCTTCCAAAAGCAGATCGTCCTTTTGATTTATCCCAGTAAAACTGCCTTATAATATCAATAATCCTTGGGAGTCGACAAAGACTTGTTAACAAATGGGAGTCTTTGTCAAAGTACTGGACAAGGAACATGTACAATTCACGTTGCACTACATAATCTGTGTAGATCCATATATGAGCATTCAGAAATATCCTTGAAATGGAATCCGGCAATAGAATCTTTGACATACCTGAATGAATGCTGAAACACAAATTACTTGGGTATTTCCAAAAAGAACAGCCAAGATAAGTAAAGACAAACCCATCAATGAAACACACAAGACTGAGAGAGCTACTTGGCTTTACCCGAATTTCCAACAACAGTTAGCATACGTTTCAATGCCGAAACAGTTTCCAATGTAAGTTGCCGTGGAGGGACAGACTGCAGTAAAAATCCAAGGATAGAAAATCCAGAAAGAAGATGCATCTGCTGCTGATTTGCTAAATTATCATCTAAAACAGAGGCTATAAGTTCAATGACTTCAGCAGCAAGTCTTTCTCTCAAAATAGATTTCAACATAGAACACTCCTCCTGCTCACTTTTTGACTTTTCAGTTATACTATCAAACTGATTCAAAAGTGGAAAAAATACTGAAACACCCCCCACACAGTAAATTATATGCTGGAAAAGACGTCGAGAACATAACTGGGTTCCAGCCATAACTGTGGCTTCACAGCAATGTTTATCTGCTGTTTGATCAAGCAATGGTGTAACATTAAACAATCTTCGACCATCTGTAGCCTGCAGAACATTAAAGGCAATTAATGCTTGTTAAAGAGTAATAGCAAACTTAAATAAGAGAAGAAGAGGAAAATGATCACTAAAAAAGAGAACCTAACCTGCGCATTGAAACCAAATAGTATTTTTGATGAAAGACCATCCTTTGAATCCAGGATTCCATTTGAGTATGCATGATCAGAAACAGCTGCAGCCTCATTGCCAAGGAATGAGTACATGTAACTTGGACCAAGGGTGTAAATGCCCTTCACATGCTCAGAAGAAATAGAATCACCAAACATGTAGATTGGACCAAGCTGACCAAAGAAAGGAAATGAATCTCTGATAGCAAAGACATCATCTCCATCTTCAATTCTAGCAAGAGGAGATCTTGTTCCGATTGTACAGCAACTCAATATCTCGTTAACCTTTGGATATCTGCAAGCACAAATAATTAAAAATTTGTAATCTAATCTGTCATTGCACTATCTAAGATAAAGCGATTCTATTTAGGGAAATGAAATCATAGAAGTAACTTGGAAAAAGAGAAACTGAACAACTGGTGACAAGAAGCAAATAAAGACCTGCACTTTTCAGTGGCCACAAGATCTCCATCCACATAGTACTTCAGTGAGCTCCCTCCAGAAAAGGCCCTCCCAACGCTATGAGTTATGCACAGGAAATACCATTTTTTACTAACAAGGTCGAATTTCAAGGAAGCAATCTGTCTTTTCTGGCCAATAGACTGCAAATCAAATGCACATACTAGTTATTGCATGAAAATGCATGCTTGCTTTAAGGACATATATGCAGCCATAATTATTTATTTATTTTTAAATAGTGACAGTATATATGTCAAAGTAGTTAATTACAAAGAGTGCTCAAGAGAGGGGACTACAGGGCAGCCCACAAGGCGGGTGCTCTAATATATATTAAGAAAAGGTAAGGAATAAACAGAAAGAGAAGACAAAAGGAATCGAGGCCACACCCTTGTAAGGTGATAGGTCAAGGGGAAGGAAAGGTAGGGCGCGAGGGGGCGAGGGACGAATAATGGGAGGAAAAAAGGGGGACACTATATGAAGAAAAGGGAAAAGTTTGTGGAGGGGAGAGAAAGCTCCATTGGTAGATTGGGGTTCCACCAAAACGGTAAAGGGAAGAAGAAAAAAGAAGAAGGGACGAAGCAGAATAAGTATAGCAAGAGAAGTAGACAATAGATAATGAAAGGGGTAGGTGAGTAGAGAAAATAGAGAGAGGGATGGCCCACTTGAACATGTAGTACATACAAAATGTACAAGAAAATCAAGCTAATAGAAAAGAAACAGAGGCACTCGCCAAAGGACTGCAGACGTCAAAAATTAAGTAGAGATCACCCACAAGTTGAGTGGGCCACCGATGAAGAGCAACAATCAAAAAATCTAGTGGAGGACTGACAAGTGGGGTGCTCAGCCACTGGAAGTAGGGGAGAGATAGGGATGGTCCAAAAACTGAAATAACCTGCAATCTGCAATAAAACTCTGGGGCAAACAGCTGGAGAGGAGGGGGTAAGTAAGTGAGGATTTTTTGTCTGTGTGTGTGCGCGTGTGTGTGTTGTGGGGGGGTGGGTGGTGTTGGTCGGGTGGTTAGATAAAGAAAGAGGTAAATAGAAGAGAAGAGAAGAAAAACAGAACAAGGTAAATAGATAAAGAAAGAGGTAAGAGATAGAGAAAGGGGTTGGTGGAGGACGGGGGTGAAAAGAGAGAGATTAAAGAAGGGAGGGAAAACAACCAAAAAAAAGAAGAAGAAGAAGAAAAGAAAATCATAAGGTCCGAGAGGGCTCAAGTTGGCAGCACCCACCTTGGCTGACATGTCGGCCTTTGCGTTAGCCTCCCACCAAGTATGATGGAAGCACACTCAAAGTGGCATGCATAAACCAAAAATACAGTAAGAAACAGAATCAGGATGCCAAGGACATTGACTGCCCTATTCGACCCAAAGAATTACATTGGCATTGTCTCCTTCCACAATAAGGTTTTCTCCCCCAACCTTGAGAGGCCTTCAAGCAGCACATTGCCCCTGCTTAGTTAGAGTCGCCGTGACGAAGGACTCCAGAAAAGGAAGAAAAAGAATTGTTGCCACTGTCTCTGAAGATGCACCAGAAGGCACAAGGCCCCAGATTTCGAGAGAGAAACCGTCAAAGTTTAATTTCATGGAGCCCTGGGAGGTTGGGGCTCACCGGGAGAAGCAAGTGGGCTTGGGAGATCTAAATTTTATTAATTCTGCCCAGTGTGAGAAGAAGTATTTTTTGGCAATATGCTTTAATGGATTGAAGTTGGACGCCCAAAATAGTTAGGTTACGAGTGGCCTCTGCAATAGATTAGCTATATTCAAGTCAATTTGACTTACCCAAAAAAAAAAAAGTCAATTTGCCTCAGTGTTCCTTGAGCTTCCCTCCCCCAAAACGGTCCAAAGAACTGCCATAAGAGAAGCTCTTCGAAGGGGGATCCCAACCTTGGGGTACAGAAGGAAGAAGGAGGTAAAGAATTGGTCAACTGATTCAGGAATCATCCAGTGAAAGTTAAAGTCTTAAGTATCAATTCCCAGAGAATGAAGCAAGCCTATAGTGAAATAAATTCCTACACCTGGAAAGGTCGTTCTAGCCAAGCAGCTTAGTTTGGAGAGATGGACAAGAAAAAAAGTTTGGACACAGCAGCAAGAGCTAGAATAGTTGGAGAAAAGACTTTGGAAGAAAGAGATGATGTTAGAAGCAATATCTGAAAAGTCCGTAAAGGCATCCTAGCCAGCATAGATTTGGTTAATCAGTTTACTCTATATCTGGAACTAGCGGACTTGTGGAATAAAGTTGTGTGTCTATCACCAGTCACGAGCCATTTGATTCTAGACAGTTGAAACCAGAATATTTCCTCCTCTTAAAGGAGTTCCGAAAGGAAGAATTGGAGCTCTCTTCTCTTTGAGGACTAGGTGGGGAGGGGCCACAACTGTTCAAGTGAGTCTCGAGAATGGATCTTGGAGAGGAACAAGATTTTCACCAAGTTGAAGTTAGAAGGAATACCCCGGCTTCAAAGTTTAATTGTTATGTTTGATGAGGTGCAACTCTTTTTGCAGACTGCGACCCACCCAACCAGAAACTTGTAAAACTTGTAAAGAGGACCACTAGAAATTAAAAAGGTTGTCAAAGCTGGGTTCTTCCAACAATGCAAGCTTCAAACTGAAGGATTTGGGCCTGCCGGGGCAGGGGGAGTTTTGGTTTTTCTGGACAAAAAGATGGAAAGCAAGAAAGTTCCTACTTAGTGTGAGAGAAAAGAATGAGAGGTCAGTTCCAGATGATCCAAAGACCCCCAGAGGAACCCAGAGCCTCTAGAGACACGCATTAAGAGACGCATCTAACCTAGACAATACAAATTTCAGGGAGGACAGGAGAGGAAGATTTGGTTTTGAGAACCGCAAGAACATCAGGAGATTTTTGGAGGGAGAAGGATATGAGATCCTCCTTTCTGCGAGGGTTTCCAAGATCACGGATGCTAGATACAGCAAAAGAGGAGGCTTAAACATTTGCAGGAACATCAAAAGTAATAGAAAATAATAGAAGGAGACTTAAGTTCAAACCTAAGCATGCATTGGTCCTCAGAATGGATTGAGGACAGAGAAACAATGGCAGCAGGGAGCAATTACTCATTACCTTACCAGCTTTTGACCTGAGGTAGTTAGCAATGTCCATAGCCAGCCTATCTTAACGTGAAGTCCATTGTTTCGAGCATGTCATCATGAAAGGTTCTCCTCTATCAATCCTCTGAAGCTCAAGTGATCCACAAAGTCCTGCTGAGCCCACACATGAGGTTGATCCTAGACATATGAAGGACTATTAGGCTCTAGGAGAGGGTGGGGATCTGAAGCCTGCACTTGGTTATCTTGAAAGGGGTGGGGGTTAAAAGGGAGAGATTGAGTTGCAGAAAAAGGTGGTGAAGGAGGGTAAAAAGAAGCAAGAGGAGGGGCTGAGAAGAGGAGGAACCAGGCATTAGAGGCCTTCAAGGAAGAAGGAGAAGGAATAGGAGAAGAAAATTTGGGTCGACGGTGAAGATTTAAGTTGGGGACAAAGGGGCAGGAGGGGTTGGTGCTGTGTAGGTGGGATTAGAGGAGGAGGTGGCAAAGGGGAGGGATGAAGGTACAGAGGAGGTGGAAGTGGGAAAAGGTTAGACATTGGAGGAATGTAGAGCGAGGGAAAAGCCCTGGAAACATGTAAATTGGTGAAGGCACAAATCAATTCAGGGGGTAGGGGAACCAAAGCATTAAGCAAGTTGAACTCTGGGGTATGGAGAAAAGGAGGAGAGAAGGGATACAAAAGTAGCAGGACTCATGTGTCAAGGTATAAATGATTTCAGTGAAGGATAAAAAGGAACCGGGGATTTGCATTGGAGGCACAATGAAAATGTGAAAATGAGGTGGAATGGGATTGGGTTTGGAGGAGGATGCCAGAAGTTACGGTGCATTCTCAGCAGGACATGGGCTTGAGGGGGGGTAGGAGAGGATAACGGGATTAGCGAGGGTATGACTCAAGTGAGAGGAAGGGTTGACAAGACGAGTGTATGAGGGGATTAGAGAGTGTGAGACTCAGTGAAGGATAAAAAGGAACCTGGGATTTGCATTGGAGGCACAATGAAAATGAGAAAATGATGTGGAATGGAATTGGGTTTGGAGGAGGATGTCAGAAGTTAAGGTCCATTATCAGTAGGACATAGGCTTGAGGGGGGGTAGGAGAGGATGACGGGATTAGCGAGGGTAAGACTCATGTGAAAGGAAGGGTTGACAAGAGGTAGGAGTGTATGAGGGGATTAGAGAGTGTGAGACTCAAGTGAGAGGAAGGGTTGACAAGAGGATTGTAGCCAAAGGGGCGAAGAATATGTGTTTGATGACATGTGGACGGTCAGACACAGGGATTGAGGGTTCCATCCAAGGTGAAGGAAATGGGTAAGCTGTGGAAGGGCTGTCAAGTGATCGTCCACATCCTCTGAGATTTGTAGTGCATGACGGTGACAATGGACCACCATAGTCCAAGGTTCTGGACTGTGGTCCAGAGGAATGGGAAGGATCTTTGGAGACTGAGGAGTAGGAGAGTTGGCATGGTGATCCATAATGGTTGGAGACGAAGGATCAGGCACAGTATTTTGAGGCTTGACAAAGATGGAGTAAGAGTGAGGTCCAAACTTGAGAGAGATGAATCCAGGAATGGATTCTAACGAAGGAGATTGGACCAGTAATGAGGCTGATTCGAGGGGAAGACTCTAAGAGAGCCTAAAATCATGCTTCAAGAATCGTCTACAGAGATCACCTATTGCTTTTTAAACTACCAGATGAAAGTGTAAGCTGGAATACCCTGAACATGAACCTAGAACTGACAGGGATAATAGCCGAAAAAGCACAGTTCCAGAACAAGGTATAGTTTACCATTCCTGAAGAATAGATCCTTGGAGAGAGCCGCCTTGTCCCTCAGCTGCTTGGAGGAAGGAAGTCAAATATGCACATTATGAATGGGGCTACAACAGATGCCCTTGGATTCCCAACTAAAGGCCACCCATCTCTGAATATTTTTTAAGTCATGCCTGGGAGCTTTGAATTCAGCTATAAAGGAATTTTGAAGAAAATCTAGCCTACGTTGCAGGTGGCTTCCCATAATGAGGAACCAGCTTGGTCTAATGGGATCGAGGGTAGAAAGGAAGAGACTTCAGAAGATACCTGGATATGAGCGTCAGAAGAGATGTGGTAAATTGGAGGGGAGGCTTTGGGACCTAAACTGTACTAGGGGAAAGATGAGGTTTAAAAAGGTGGATATAGTTCTGGTAAAGAGGGGGTAAACAAATGTAGATACGTGGCAAGAGGGTAGAAGGATGTGGAGGGTAGTGAGTTTAGTGGTGGAAGAGTTAAGATTGGGGAGTTTGGTGGCAGGCCTAAAATATTTGGCGTAATGGTCATAATGCCAGAGTGAAGGAATATCAGCAGCCTGAAGTCTATTATTAAAGAGGTGAGTTGCAGGGATAAGTGGGATCGTTGTAGATAAAGTTTGACACACTTTACTTCAGGGAGTTATGGTTCTGAGCTGAGTGTTCATAGGGATGATACTTCATGCTAAAGGATGGAAAGGGGGAAGAAAGGGGGATAGAGAAGTATCCTTTAACCAACAATCGAAGGCATACTTGAATGGACAATGACAAATTAGGATTGAGCTGAAGAACCAAGAGACTAAAGTCCCTTGGGAATGTGGGAGATCTTGAGAAGAAATCAGGGTAAATTCACCCCTATTATCCAAGAGAAGACATTGATGTTAAACCATTTAAAGAAAGCAAGAAAATTATCGCGATATTTCTCTCTTTAAGCATGTGAGAATAAACCAAAGCAATGCAATACCAGTTTCCCTTTTGAGCTTTTCATTTGGTTTCTTGATACTTCATATTGATGTGCATCATCTTCGTTGTATGGCTACTGTTGCTTGATACCAATGGAAAACTTGGTAACGAAGGAAACATTGATTATTTTCTATAATGAATCGGTTGTTTCATGTTTTTTGTGTGTGTTGGGGGGGGCGGGGGGGGGGAGGGCCAGAGAAAGAAAGAGAGAGACAGAGACGGAGAGAGATGGGTGTGGGAAGTCGGTTGGGGGAGGGTGGATGGGAATTCGTATCTTAATTAGAGACAAAATGTCTGAGCAAATGAAACGCCCGGATGGTCATAGGCAGTGATCATAGGTAGTGAAACTTAAACTGACACTACTTGAATGAATGAGCAACTGCCACTTTGACACAAGTGAAACGTCTGAGCAACTCACACTTTTTCAAGAGTTTAGTATTCAATCTAATAAAAAATTTATTCAACAAGTTGAAATTCTATCTTGTATTATCTGTATATTCCATAGTTGCTGCAAAAATTAATATAGTCAAAACAAATCAAAATGAAGTTCACAATCATAAGCAAAGACTACGGAGAAAATCAAATTTATAATCACGCACTAGTAAGACTTCTAGTGCCTCTCTCTCTCTCTCTCTCCAAAAATAAATAAATAAATAAAACATGTTATGAATCTCTATCTCCCCTCTTTTGAATGCTCTCCTCTCCTTCTTTCCTTCTCATCTTCCCTTTAACCCATATTATGTATCTTGTGTTTGTCTGGATTTCCCTTCTCATCTTCCCTTTAACCCAAATACTCATGCTTTTGTATTTGGGTTTTGAACCTTGTTTTTGGAAGATTTTAGTAATCGACCTCTTTGTAATAGGCTTCCCTCTATCGTACTCAACACACCAATGATGTATGTAAGGAGTCCTATGATTAAAAGTTCTTTTTTTATTATATGATGGTAGAGAGTTCTAGGATGGTCATTGTTTTCAATTGTTTCATCGTTCTATTCAACAAAGGCATAGGACATTGTTTACATGGCAAGGGATATGTAATCATAGAGACTTTGTTATGGGCCCATAATTGGCCTCTAACAGAGGGTCAGAGTCTATGATCAATCTAATAGTTTTGGGCATTTCTCCATGTTCTTATGAAGCAACCTCAAATGGGATTACAAGAATTTTTTGATGAATAAATTTAGCAACCTCAAATGGGATTACAAGAATTTAATGATGAATAAAATTCAGATTCACAAACTGGTCTTTACTAGGCAATCAGAACTCGACCGGTGGTCGAACCGGTGTGGGCACCCATTCGACTAGACCGATTGGTCCAGGCTGGTCACACCATAAAAAAAAAAAATGCAACAAAAAAGGGAAAAAGTGAGACAACTATGATATAAATTCAGGACAGGTTTGAAAGTTCAAAAATTCCAAAACAACTAAGAAAAATATAAGGAGGAAGAGGCGTTGAATAGAGAGGCTACTGTAAAGGATGAGTTCAGTTTGGAAGGAGGAAGAAGGCTATGGCATCCTTCTTTTAGAAAGGGACCTTTCGGAGGGGGAATCTTCTCAATTTCTCTCTCTCTCGTTGCTGCTCTACAAGACTTTTCTCCCTGTCCAGGGAAGGGACAAGCTCGTGTGGTGTCTAACTCCTTCTGGGAATATTATGGTGCTATCCTTCTACAAAAAGCTCATCCAACCCCCTACTTTCCTTCTCAATCCCACCTCTATCCTCTCTAAGGTTTGGCGGTCTATTGCACCTCCTAAAGTGCAAACCTTCAATTGGATAGCAGGCTCAACCAAGGCTCTCACCGTCAATCAACTACAAAGAAAAGGTTATCCTCTTCCTAATAGGTGCACAATGTGTTTGTGTCAAGAGGAATCTAATAACCACTTGTTCCTGCATTGTAATGTGGCACATGACTTATGGGGTCTTATCCTACAACTGTTCGAGGTGCTTTGGGTAGTACCCCCAACTGTTAAGGATCTCTTTGCATTAAACTTGGCCGCTCACTGGACGAAGGCGGGTAGAATCCTCTGGAAATCAACTGTCGCTGCAACAATTTGGACCATTTGGATTGAAAGAAACGCTCGAATTTTTCGGGGAATGGTCAACCCTGGTCCTACGCTCTTCTTTAAGGTTACTTCCTTAGTAACTAACCTCCTGGGCGTCACAACACCTCCTATTCAACAGTATCCCCATGGACTCGTTCCTCACCAATTGGGAGCTTATCCTCTTACACAATCCAAAGAAAAACAAAGTTAATTCTTTTTGGCAACCCCCTCCCCAAGGAGCTATCAAACTGAATTTTGACGGCTGCTCTTTAAGCAACCCAGGCCACGTTGGTGCAGGAAGGGTCTTTAGGGATCATCATCAAAACATTCTCTTCTCCTACTCTGAATACCTCGACATTCAAGACTCGCAGTTTGCTGAATCTATGGCCCTCCTTAGAGGTCTACAGAGTTTTGATCGATCTTGGGGACACTCTTTTTGTGGAGGGCGACGCAAGGAACATTATCTCTTGGGCTTCCAGAACTACGTCCCCCCATTGGTAACTTTCACCTAGTTATGATAAGATTGACTATCTTTGCAAGGAGACGCCGGTCTCATGGACACATATCTCGAGGACGTTGAACAAGGTTCGCCGATCTGCTAGCCAAGGACGGAGCCTTGGTCCATGAAGAAGTATAGGCCCTACCACTGCTCTATTTGGGTCGGGCCCTTTATCCACTTCTCTACTGGTGCTTCTCTCGGCCAGGGTTTTGTTTTTCCCTTTTTTTCTTGTATCTTTTTTGTACATGTGCTGAATATTGTGTAAGGGAAGATTTTATAACCCCATTTTGTATATGATCTTTTGACCAATTCTTTTTTACCAAGAACCTTGATCCTAAGGCTCCCTTCGACTAATCTTGTATCTCTTATTAATACAAATGTCAACAGTTATCAAAAAAAAAAAGAGGCATGGGACAAAAAAAAAAAAGAGGCATGGGACAAAAAAAAAGAGGCATGGGACAAAAAAAAAGGCATGGGACAAAACTAATAACAAAAAAAGATGACAGAAAGTCTACACTACACAAGTTCATGAACTCATCATCTCCAAATCGAAAATACAAATTGAAAAAGCCCTTAGAAATCAACGGTGCAAAACAAAAAAAAAATCACAAAATAAATTTTTTAAAAGTTTTTTTGGCATTTTTGGTTCTTTAAGTTAAGGCCTTTTAAAATTCACAATTTGTATTTTGTAAAAGCCCTTAAAAGTTAAAAGTGGAAATTAAATACCTAAAATACAAAATAACACACAAACTATTTTTTTCTTTTTGCACAGAT
>NW_006499858.1:4687874-4699957 GCF_000471905.2 Amborella trichopoda
GTGTGTTATTTTGTATTTTAGGTATTTAATTTCCGCTTTTAACTTTTAAGGGCTCTTACAAAATACACATTTCTAACACTCACATCCATTTTCTCAAAGGGTTGTTACAAATTATAGTTTACAAAAGCCCTTATATTCAACACTGAAAATGCAAAGAAAAAGAGCAAAAACAAAATACATTTTTTCTCTATTCGATTTTCGGTTACGGCCATCATCATCATTCAAGCCTTAATGTTCTTTGTGTATTTTTTACTTGTCTTACTGTGAGTATGGCCCTTGATAGAGAATCAAGGGAGAAGAATGGAGGAACATGATTCAAGTAGATTAAAAGGAAGAAATTTAAGAACATAGATTAAAAGAAATGCACAAAGAACCTAGTAGAGAAAAATCAAAAACCCCCCAATTGTTTTTGCATTTTTCTAAATCCAAAACAAGGACTTACTTGGGGGTTGAGTAGTTTGACCTTTGACGGGATTTTGAAGAAAAAAAAAGCCATAAATCTCGCTGCAAATTGCAACCCAAAGCCCCAAAGTTTCGGTCTTGTGTTTATGTGTGTGTGTGTGTGTGACAGAGACAAAGAGAACGAGAGAGAGTAAAAGCCCCTTTGTCTTGGGTTTTATAACACTTGAAACAATAAAATTTTTTATTTTTGAAATTGTCTATTTATAATATTATTAGGATGGAACCCTTCTCTCCCCTTTTAAACCATTTATTTGGTTTTTGAAAAGGAAAAATAAAGAACATACGGTCAAAAGCAATCTTTTTAAGGGACCAAACGGTTTAGTCATGGACCGGTGGACCAGCCGATCCATACATGGGATCAATCGGTCCATCGGTCCATGACCAATACACAAATCCAGCCAGTTGATGATCCCTGATAGGATCAAAAGGGCACCGGTTTTCAGTTCAAACCGGCTATTACGATCCGGTTCTTATAACCTTCATGATTTATGATCTATTAATTTAAGATAAGTTTTTTTGATACTTTACTATTGTTATGGCATGTGAATTGTAGATAAGAAAATGTAGAAGTGAGCTACACAAATTTCAAATTATGTATCTACCTACGCATGTGCAAACACACACACACTCACACACCCATATACTGTACCGACTTATCATGTCCAAATGACATTTTTTGGGGTACACATTTCTAACACTCACATCCGTGTCAGATATGCACATGCATGTCCGTTTCTATGTGACATAGCCCATGACATGGATTGGACCTCTTCTTTTCATTTAGAAATTGGAAAACGCATTGTGAAAATTTACTTCACAGATATTATATCCAATCCATAATTGCATTGACAATTAAGTAGGCCAACAATTACTGAAAAGAAAACTATTCAAGAATGAAGAACTGAAATATTCCCCAAAGAAGGAGTTTATACCTCAAATACTACTCTATCCTTTTCAAGCATCGCAGAGCATCCTCTGCCATTCTCAGTGAGAAAACTAAACAAACCAAGTGATCCATCCTCAGGGAACTCCTCCACTCTTGCCCAACATGCAAAAGAAAAGCCTTTGCTTCCAGGCCAATGCATAGATGTCGTTATTACAATCCCCTACAACAGAGACGACAATTTTCAGCTGAAATTCATCTTTTAAATATAGTAAGAATAGAAAGCCAAATGAACACCTGAATATATGCATGGGAATGTATTCAGATCAATCATTATTAATACAAAAAAATTACAATGCAAACCATCAAGATGAGGAAGAAATACGCACCATATTGTTAATTATCATGTGTTTTCAAGTTTTGGAAATCAATTCATATACAACTTTCTATAGAGGAGAGTGCAAATAGCAGAAGATATGATCAACAAAGAGAAATTCTTGGATTCTCATCCTCATAAAATTATATTAGCAAGCATTAACAGAATGTAAGACATTTCCATAGTAGTAGTTCAGTGTATCGAAGTGCACAAAAACTTGCCTGAGTTCTTAGACTAACATCCTCATAAAACTATATTAGCAAGCATCAACAGAATGTAAGACATTTCCATAGTAGTAGTTCAGTGAGTATAGAAGTGCACAAAACTTGCCTGAGTTGCCTAAGCTCACCAGGGTATGAATCAAGAAATAGGCCTCAAATTAGACTAGAAAAAATGACTACCCTTAGCAACGTGGTAAGTTCAAACTAGCATAAGTGGCAAGAGCGTCATTGCCAACACCATAGACTTCGCCCATGTAAATCCCATATTGCACATGCTTCCATCAGAGCAGCTATCACCGCTCAATGCTCTCTCTCTCTCCCCCTCCCTCCCTCCATCCCTCCCTCCCTCTACTCCAAGTTCTACAAAAACTTTCTATAAAAACCATACATTAGTACCATTGATTTGAGGTAGAATAAAGATCCTGAGATATCACATGTGCCTTGATAATAATCTCATCAGCTATTCACTACCCAATCGGCTCACAACCCTTACCTCTAAAAGTATGACACTTTTATTGGAATACTGCTCCTGCTCAACCAGAGATTCTCCTATTATTGGAATACCTCTAAAATTAGCTAGGTCTCTGCTGCCCCAGACACCCCCACTTCCCAAGTTAGTACAATTTCTAAAGCCATATTCAAGAACCCAACTATCTATTTTCTACCAGATGAAAAAGGAAAGGGTTTTAAAAGGGCAACTTGCAACAAAGTTTACATTAAAAATGGTTAGACAGACCTGAAAAAATGCCCAAGGGATTGGAATAAAGACCACCATATAGAATTACCAAAGGTGATAGGAAAAGGCCAAAACATGGCATTATAAAACTAAAATAAAAATCGCATGAAAATATCTTTTTGAACAGCTCCATTAAGCAACCAATTTTTTGTTCATTTATTTGATCTTTTTAACTATGGGAACACAGTAGGCCCTCAGTTGAATCATAATTTCGAAGGCATTTCGAAAGACATAGGCAAGCTTCAAGGACTCTCCTCCATCTTCAATCAACAAGATTTCTGCTAAACACTGCTCTAAGAAAAATAAACATGTTTTCTGAAGTATGCCAAAAGAACAGAATCTGATTTGCGCATCCCCAAACCACCTGTCCTTTTTTTCATATGCCATCTTCTCTCTGTTTTCATTTCTCATCCCTGGTCTCTACATGTTCTATGGGGTGAAACTTGGTGCCAAACCATAGTTACCGGGAACAAGAACGGGACCGTGAGAAGTTCCGAGAACAGGAATGGGAGCGAGTCTAGCTCAAAGTTCCTTGGGCGGCAGAGCGAGCTCCATACATGGCCTAGGGATGGGAGCAAGTTTGATGACTTCAAGGGAGCACATTGCTAACTGGAGGGGAGCGGGTTACCTACCAAAAGGGATCACGTAGTGCCCTTCTTAGGATAGGGGTTTCTGGAGTTCACTATTTCCGTACATTGTAAACTAGGAGCGATTTCCATAAGATAGCATGTTTAACTCTTTCCAAAACCACGGTTCCAAGGTATCAACGTAATGAAAAATCATCGCATTGAGATTGCCTTTGAATTTTTTATGTCATTGAGCATGATTTCATACTGAATTCAGCAAACAACAGTATTGGGGTGCATTGGAGCATGATTTCATACCCAATTCAATGGAAACCTTATTGTGATCATTGGCACATGATTTCACACCAAATTCAGTAAACAACATATTGTAGTATACAGTGCACCACTACACCTTAATTATACAATACCCTTCTCTACATTGGCACTTGATGCTGGGCAAGATTTACCCTTCTCAAGTCTATATTATTCACACTCAAGGATGGGCTAGATTTCCCATTTCGACTAAGTTTGTAATCGACGCTTGAGCGCATGTATTGTGCTCATGGACGAGCATATTGTGCATTACTCCCTCAGTCAAAAGACTCAAAACACCACACTAGGTTGATTGTTTTAGGCTAAAATTTTGGGAACCATATAGCAATTGCTAAATGATTTTATTTTTTAAAGAAAATTTTGAAATTTGAGTTTTGTGATAAAAAGATCGAGCCCTTAAAAAATTAGTTGGTGTCTACAAATCATTCTACAATCGCTATTCACAGGTTGCATTAAATGTTTTAGGCAGCAGCTATGACTTATTGGGTTCATTCTTGCCTTAATGCTGCATTACCGTCAAAATGCATCATTAACAGATTGTGCAACACATCCTTTTTATCTTAATGAAGCGTATTGATCGTGACCTCACTTCACAATAAAATTGCACACAACTAACTTTTGAACCTCCTTCCAATTTTTTCCCTACTCTAGTTGCATTTCTTTAAAATTGGACACAATTGTCATTGCAAAATGTGCACGTCGTAGAAAATTTGAGGCCTACAAATAAATTAACTTTGTAGGTGTAGCTCGCTTCCATGGTGTTCGATACTCGATTCCTGGTATGATGGAATCGTTGTTCCGAATTATGTTGGATCCAGGATCTTGGGCATGTGGATGTAGATCCCACTTACTAGGGAACTCGTTCCCAAATAATAAGAATCAAGTTCCCATTACTTCGGGTACAAAATCCAAATACGCAAGGAAGCATCTGGAATCAAGATCCTGTCATTTGGAGCGTAGGATCGAGATTTCGAGTGGAAGCAGACCACAACAGTGGCGCTCCCAATTACTATGTGCCAAACCATTCATCAAATAAAGCCATTAAATCCCCACTACCAACTGTTTATTTGACACAACCTGCATAACACAGATATGCTAGGTATCTTTTCTCTATTTTCGTATCGTAACTGACATTCTTGTACATCCACTCAGCAATAAAGGTATGGAGCATTTTCCAATTCAATCATCATCAGTGAAGCCTTTTTCCAACTAATTGGGGTCGGCTACACGAATCATGGTCCGCCATTTTGCTTTATTAAGGGCCACACCCTCAGTGTGGCCATAAGTCCTCATATCTTTTCTCACTACTTCCAACCATGTCCTTTTGGGCCTACCCCTTTCCATTTTTTAGCCTTCCACTTAAATTAACACGCACTTCCTAAAAGGTATTGTGCTTGGTCTGCACCACACATGGCCAGCCCACTTAAGTCTACTTCTTCTCATCCTATCGCCTATTGGTTCCACACTTAAATTCTCTCGAATGTATGCATTTCAAAATCTATCCCTTCTCGTCTTTCCACTCATCTATCTCAACATCCTCATCTCAGCTACACTAATTCTATTGAGTTGTTGTTTCTTGACTGCTCAACATTCCGCCACATAAAGTAAAGTCGGTCTCACAACTGTCCTATAGAACTTGCTCTTCAACTTCATTAGTATGCGGCAATCATATAAATTTTTAGTCTAACATCCCCACTTTGCTCACCCAGCTCTAATTCTATGTGTGACATCTTCCTCAATCTCTCTATTTTCTTGAATTATCGACCTAAGATATCAAAAGTGCCATCTTTTTTATATTTCTTGAAAGCAGGACTATGGAGCAAGTAAATACCGATTAAATTTTTTTTTTCTTTTCTTTTTTAATTTATGACCCGGATCACTTACAAGTGTCCAAATACAATATAATCCACAAAGAATGCCAACGACTCTCACTTTCCATCAAAATAAAAAAAACTCATACAATAAATAAATCTGAAAAATGACATATCACTTTAAATAAATTCAAGAAAGCAGGAAATAAGACAATACTGCATATCTTGCCTCAGATTATCTCCAAGGACTTTGTACACCCCACACCAGGTTCCTCCACTAATGGCACACAGGATATTGGTCTAGCTTCGTCTCATAACTTGGGAAGTATAGGAAAAACCTCTTGAGAGTATGATATGCGAATAGGGCTTTGACCTAGGCTCAACACAAGCAAAAACAAGCATTTAGGCATGGGCGTGCCGCCCTTAGGATTTTTTAGCTTCTATAAAATCAAAACCCTAACTAATGAGAGAGAAAGATAGAGAGAAAGTAGGTCACGTCTGCCTTAGGATTTTAGAGAGAGAGGCTAAGTCAAGGTGTAAAGAATACGGTGACCATAAAGAGCATATATATAATAGAAGCTAGGGTTTTGGGATCTAGGGTGGTGCCATCATTATAAGACTCATTTTTTACTGTTGATCATGGAACCTATAGGGTAACAAGATATAATCTATTCATTCCTTAGATCAGCCATCATGATTAAAAGGAATGAGGTGGAACTATTATCCCTCAGTTTTCATAACTCCATTCCCATCAAAGATTGTGTAGAGAACATACTATATTTTTGCAAATCAATTTTCAATCAATCTCTATACATGCTTAATTATAATCAAATTCTCTACATAACAATTTCTTTTTATTTTTCAATCAAGAAGGTGGATTTAACACACAAGCCACTAAATAGGAAAGAAGATGAAGTGGGCTGCCCCACAATGGAGAGCCATGTGAGACCCACGCTCCAACAGGTGGGCTCATTTGTGGTGGGCATAAAGTCTCAATGGGCTGCCACACCCTTTATTATATTTTAGAATAACAAAAAGTTTTTTATAAATCTATTAAATATTTTATTTTCCTCTCTAAATTACAAAAATATCGAAAAACGATCTTTCCATATTTAAAATATTTTTTAAATAAAATAAAATATTCAAAGAGGTCTAAAAATTCATTTAATTATCAAAAACATAGCTAAATATGTTAAAGAAGTTTTGATTGGAATTGGATTTAGAGAGTTAGGAATACAACAAATATGCTGAGGACTCCATCCTTTCTAGAAAAGCACATCTCACTACACCTCAAAACTGGCCCAATAGTTCATATAATCCACATGGGTTCATGATTGGACTATCAAAGTCAGCCAATAAATGAAGGAGACATGATCCTAGTTCATAGATTACAAGTCCCACTCTGAGGAAAAGTCCATGTCCCATTCTAGCACGATACCACTTGCGGTCCTTCTAACACAATCCAATATTGTAGGAAGTCATCTCTTCGATACATGTACACAACATACACACTCATTCAAAGGGCTGCTTCCCCGACGGCAATCTAGTGTACATGCCATGAAAGTAATGATGAGGATTTAGGCCCTTGTCCTCTCCATCCAACCGTCACACATAGGGGTCACATCCAATCCCTTGGCCAACAGCCTTGGGCACAACTCCGACTTCATCAAGAAATAACCCCACATCGAAACCCTTATCGCTTGTGCACAAATGGCCAAGGCTACAGGTTTTAGGTATCACCCTGAGCCATAACCAGTCAAAAGATGAGTCTTGGCATTAATGATGCCTCACAGTCCAATCTGGACCACACTCCCATTGGAGTCAACATTTCATTATAAATAGTTTCAACACATGCTCTCATAAGGCCTTTAAATGGCCACATAACCCCACAGTTCTTGGTCGTAAATCTTAACTACTTCCTCGTGTATACTCCAATTATCACTAAACTTGCATTCTATATATTATATCCTAATTCGGCTGATTTTAAAACCTTTAGATTTTAGAGCATCCCTCCAAAGTTCTAACTTTGTGTTGACGCTGTTTTGGGTCTCATCAATCAAAACATGTCATTGCAAACAACAAGGACCATGGTACCTCACATAGTTGTTGGAAACGCCTGAGAACCCGAATCGTTTCAGGAACTAAAATCACGCCTGCCCAGAAGTTTCCCATTGTAGGAATCGTTGTCCGTACAATAAGAATCGTTGGGAACGAGATTCCTAATTTTCAGGAATCGAGTATCGATCGGAATAGGTCCAAGTTTCATATACATATGGAATCGAGATTCCGACCTCGTTGGAATCGAGATTCCCATCCCCCTAGGTTTGACACTCCAAGTGTCAAGTTTCATAAATATGCGGAATCGAGTTTCCGTCATCTATGGAATCGAGTTTCTAACATATGAGGAATCGAGTTTCCGACATATGAGGAATCGAGTTTCCGACATGCGGAATTAAGTTTTCATCATTTATGGAATCGTGATTCTAACATATTTGGAATCGAGTTTCCATCATCTATGGAATCATGTTTCTAACATATTTGGAATCAAATTTCTGAAGTATATGGATAAGAGATCCATGTTGGTTTGAGATCAAGAATTACAATAGCAGAATCAAGTTTCCGACATCACTTGATTCGAGTTTCTGACATATGTGGTACATAGATATGTTGTTGTATAGAATCGTCAGTCCATGTGTGTTGCTTTATATGTTATTAAATGATTTCAATAGTTTATAGGCATTTAAATTGAAGAGAATAAATAAAATTAGCATTATTAATAACCACTTTACATTCGGTATTTCAATACTGAGCAATGTTGCGAGGCTGCACATGGTCTAAGATCACATAACCAGTCGTTTCAGATATCATATGAGCAAGATTAAGAAACCCAGGCAGTTTACATCACCGCAAATATAAGAAACATTATCTTATGGGCATTTAAATAATTTCACATAACATATAAGCAAGATTAAGAAACCAAAGCAGTTTACATCACCGCAAATACAAGGAACATTATTCTATAGGCATTTAAATCAGGAAAAACAGAAAGAAAAAATAACATTACTAATAACCATTTTGCAATCGGTAGTACAATACTAAGCAATTTTGCAAGGCCAGACGTGGTGCAAGTTCACTTAAGCAATTCACATAACTATGAGCAAGAAACTATAGCAGTTTACATTAACGTAAATATAAGAAACATAATAAAGATAACAAAAAAAACAACACAATCTCATTAAATTCTTTCTAAAATACATGCCTTATAAATAATAATACCCCCTTCTAGTACACGTGCTGCCTAATGATATCGCTTGCGACCTTAAAGCATGATACCCACTAGAAAATAAAACATTACTTTTGTGGTTATTATTTACAAGAAACCAATGTTTTATACGGTGTAGATGATTCAAAACCTTAACGAAATGAGTTCCATTACTTATAGAATCGTGTATCATTTCACATAGAATCAAGATTTAAACCTCGATAGAAGCCAAACTCAATTTATTTGGGAGCATCTACCTACAATTAGGGGG
This sequence comes from Amborella trichopoda, assembly GCF_000471905.2. The sequence goes on from NW_006499858.1 coordinate 4,696,796, forward strand.
TTCTAGTTTCTCTAAATCTGTTGAATCGAGATTCCGAAATTAAGGATTCGAGATTCTAAAACTAAGGAAACGAGTTTCCTTGGTTCCGAAAAATATTTTTAAACGTGTTGAATCAAGATTCCAAAATTAAGGAATCCAGTTTCCTTGGTTCCGAAAATAGGTTTCCACATATGTGAGGAATCGAGATTCCAAAATTAAGGAATCAAGTTTCCTATGTTGCAAAAAAAAGGTTTCTGCCTAGGTACGGAATCAAGATTCCGAAATAAAGGAATCGAGTTTCGTTGGTTCAAAAAAATGGTTTGTGGAGTTTCCTTAACGGAAACGCGAAAATGGCTTTCGAAACTGGAATCGCAGGGTCCGAGGAGAGATTCCGGTAACTATGGTACCTCATCTTGTGGGTGCCTAGTTAAGTTATCTATAACTAAGAAAAAGAGGTATGGGCTCAATGCCGACCTCTAATGTAGGCCTATTGTCACTGACAACCCACTCGTCTCTCCACTAGTTATTCATACACTAGTTAGCGCTCCCTCATACATATCTCTCACCAAGTCGATATAGGGTCTTGAGACTACTTTCTTTTTCAACACTCACCAAATCAAATCTCCAAGTACTCTATCATAAGCTTTGTCTAGATCAATAAAAACCATGTAGAGGTCTTTTTCCTTCGCTCTAAACTTCTCAATCAGTTACCTAAGTAGAAATATAGCCTCGGTTGCTGACCTCCCTGCGAAAAAAACAAATTGGTTTTCTGATACACTTGTTACATGCCTTAGTCGTTGCTCAATCACTCTCTCCCAAAGCTTCATATTGTGGCTCATATGTTCGATCGCTCAATAGTTTGCACAATTTAGTATGTCTCTTTTGTTCTTGTAAATAGGTACCATAGTATTTTTTCTCCATTCGTCTGGTATTTTTTTTGTTCTCAACACCTTGTTGAACAGCATGGTCAGCCAGTCAATGCCAACCTTCCCCGTGCACTTCCAAACCTCTATCGTAATACCATCTAGCTCTAAAGCCCTTCTTATTTTCATCATCTTTAAAACTTTTTTCACTTCCGATACCCTAATCCTACGAATGTATGTATGGCCTCCGCCCTCATTTATACCGACGGTATCTTCTACCGCTATGTTCCCATTGTGCTTGTCATTTAATAAATTTTTAAACTGCACTCTCTACCTTTTGTTGACCTCTCCATCCTTCACAAAGACCCTTTGATCTTCACTAGTAATTTCTAATTCAATATAAATAACAATATAATCGAAAACCTTTTCAGCTGGAAAATTTTTCTTCATTGGTAAAAATCAACGATAAACCACTAATTGCACCATCCTACATCAAGTCAAATTTTACCAATAAGCACTACTAAGTCAAAAGTATATAATGGAACCACTGTTAACTGGGGCATTTAGATCTAAAAAGCATAATCAAGCATTTTATAACAAGAGATTATTTGTAAAGGAAGTGGGTATAAATGTAAAAGGCCACTTAAATCGTAAACATTGACTCTCAAATGATGATAATGAATTATGGCCCAAGTCGAGCATTTGATGAATGGAAGAGAACCTTCCAAAAGAAACCATAGTGATGACTGGACGCCTTTTACACCAGATTTTTGACATTGCAATCACGACAAACTCAAGAAATCATACTAATTTGCACAGGTTTTACTCAAGACTAGATACGATGCCCTTTATTGATGTTTTCTTTGCAAAATTAGCCTCTTTGTTGAATGTACCCAACATAAATGACTAATGTATCAGGTCTCTCCAGCCAAAATCCTCATCATAACTTCATGTCTATATTACAAGGACATGGATACATTTGTCAATTTTTGACACAGATATGCATATCAGAAAAGCCAATTCCTTAATTGACCTTTCATTCATGACATGTTCGTACATTTAAAAGGGGTGGAGGTAGGATTTTAAGTGACACAATAGTTTCATAATGGCAGCCGCCAAATAGTTGGGAAAAGGCTCGAGAGATGATGATTGTACTTTCATAATGACACTTAAGGTTACACAGATGTGCTCAATTTGTTGGACGCAGGTGTCGAGTCCTTATTTGCATCAACACATGCCAAAGAGATTCTATAAAGTAAAAGCTTGCAACAAAGGAAGGATAGTACCTGGAAACTTAATTGATTCATCCGCATGTGTCGCACATCTAGCTAACAAATCCATTTGGTAAAAACAATTTGGGAATTCATTACACCAAACATGTATTGTAGTGAAGATGGTAACAGTTGTCATCTAGATCGACCATATGCACTTGCTATTTCTTCTAATACCAACTTTATCGAGATAGCTCTTTGAAAAAAAAAAAGAGAAACACACCTTATAATCCATAGAAACCGTTGGTAAGGAATCCAGATACAAATGGACAATAGATATAAAAGAAGAAACAAACAAATACAGCTGAAGTACTGGACTTACAGAGTCTCTGCCATTGAGTTCAAAAAAAGCAGTAGGTCCTTTCTCTTTGAGCATGGACTGGATGCTAGTCAATAGCAAGGAATAATGCTTTTGTCTACTAGCAATTTTCTCACTACGAAGGAGGGCAAATATTTTCCGAATGTCCTTTCCCGAAATGCTATGTCCTCCAATAGCTTGGACCAGTTGTGCAATCATAGAAATCATGACATCGTTGTCTTCCATACTAAACCAATCTAGAAGAATGCTTAGCATTCCTGCCCTGAAACATGCTGCCCTATTGATTATGGATTCTTTTAATAGATGATTAAATACATCAAGTCCATATAGCTGCATTTCTTCACTGCTCTGCCAAAATTCCCCATAAAAAAGAAAATTAAAGTAATAACTACGAACAATACAATGCCAAAGCAGTTAAAATTGGAACTGAAGTTGTAGGAAAATGGACCTTCTGCAGCACACTGAAAAATAGTGGAATAGCATCCTCGTTCTGCAGAAAAATGAAATTTGAAAATTCTTAATGACAGGATATGTGCACCAGCCCAAAGATCATGTAGAAAGAGAACTAAAAGAGAGAGAGAGAGAGAGAGAGAGAGAGCAAGAGAGAGAGAGAGCGAGTGTGTGTGTGTGTGTGAGAGAGAGAGAGAGAGAGCGAGTGTGTGTGTGTGTGTGAGAGAGAGAGAGAGAGAGACGAGTGTGTGTGTGTGTGTGTGAGAGAGAGAGAGAGAGA
>NW_006499858.1:4700400-4717430 GCF_000471905.2 Amborella trichopoda
GTGTGTGTGAGAGAGAGAGAGAGAGAGACGAGTGTGTGTGTGTGTGTGTGAGAGAGAGAGAGAGAGAGGAAGAAGAAGGCATCAATTAATGATTTATATATGAGCTCAATAAAAAGTTACAGCTCAATTAGTTATCTGTAGACAAGTCTTTTAGTTTTTGTTCTTAAGTTCGGAAGATGATTTACCTTTATCACAGAATTAGATGTTGCATCATAATTTCCATCCACAAGCATATCAAGAAGAGCATCCAGAAATGCCCCACTTGGTTGCCAGCGGCTGAAGTCCAAAAGCAAACTCTGTAATGTTTGATAACCCGCTCCAACGAGTGCCATGAATGCAGCCTAGATAACACATAGAAATGACAAAAAACTTAAGACATAGCACAATAAAATAAATGGAGAAAAAATTTCTCTATCTAAACTCATTTGTGTGCCCATTTCTCTGCCAAAGATAAGATCGAAAGCCTAACTGGTAGAAACAGGACATTTAGTTACTTTTCCATCATAGACATGATGAAAGAGACAACAGGAAATGTGGCAGTCTGAACGTTTTGGACAACGGTAGCCTATGGAGAGGTGAAGGGACCAGATGCTCAAGATTAGGGGTGAGGTACAGATTGGTAGGGATGGAGAGTGAGTCTAGACATAAAAGAAGCATTTCCGTGTAGATGTACACATTTTGTCTTTGTAATCTAAGACTACGGGCATCCAGTAACTTACATAAAAAAATGCTGCATATTGATGGTCTGGATATAATATATATTATCCAGTACATAGACCATTAGTATGTGATCATGAATTTCATTAAATTTCTATAGAAATTCAAAAGTACATGTCAATTAAAAAATAAAAATTTGTATTCAAAGAGCTAGACAGTGCCTAAAAGATTGCATTCAAAAAACTAGGCTTGCCTCTGTTTCTTTTTCCTTTCTGCTTTTTTTTTTTTTTTTTTTTTAGGGGGGGTAATAAACAGATAAAGCTTTTTATAGAAAAAGGTCTAGGCAGCCGTCTAGGTGCCTAGACTGTCTAGAAGATCAGGCGGCTGAGAAGGTAAAAATCTAAAGTTATTAGGCATCTGAAACCAGGCTGCTTTCTGCACCTATACAGACATCAATTTTTGTCATTCATAGAAACCCATCTGGGCCTATGTTTAGTATGGTGATGCTATTGTTCGTGTACTTCCTATTTAAAGATCGAGATCAATGGCAGAATTTTTGCCTATTTTTTATGTTTGTATGCACAACCGTGGGGGATTCGCATAAGTTTTCTCTAAAAAACAAAAAATAAGTTTTCATGCTATAGGTGCTTCCCTAATCTACTCCAAAAGTGGCAGTGTGGTGATGCTCAGATTTGGATAATGTGGTGTTGCCCGACTATGTTCACGTGTGAGAAAGTAAATGTACTCAAATTTGAATGATATGTATCTCAATCGCTTCTTTTTAAGGGGAAAAAAAAAGTTGTTCCTAACATTGCACTAGGCTTGTGGGAGTGATTGTATTTGGTTGACCCAACTTGCCTCCTTTATCTTTTATTTCATACATTCATGACTAATGAAATTAAACCCGAAACCTTCAGTCCTCCCAAACATGTGAGGATAAAAATTACTTTAGTAAAATTAAATGAGTCCAATTATGTTGTATGGGCTCAATACATTAAAGTATTCCTTGGTGCCATAGGGAAATTGAAATACTTGATTGTGGACAAACCTAGTGAGTCCGATAGTAGATGCGAAGAGTGCACGAGTGAAAGTCACTTAATCATGACTTGGTGGACTAACATGGAGTCTCAAATAAGTGCAAATGTAATGTTTCTTGGCACTGCCAAAGACATTTGGGGCACTATAAAAGAAACATACTCATCTGATACTAATATCTCTCGTGTATATCAACTGTTTGAGGAAATATCTTAATTGCAACAAGGTAATAAGAGCGTGAGTGAATATTATAGTGCTCTTAGAGGTATGTGGGAAGAGCTGAATCTGTATTAGCCCCCAACTAGTGATGTAGAATTAGAAAGAGGAAGCAACAGGAAGAATTCAAAGTTGCCAAAGTTCTATCAGCCTTAATCCGGAGGGCCATCATGTTCGTCGAAATATTTTGCCAAGTAATAAGTTGTTGTCCCTTAGTGATGTGCATGCGCACATTCAACATGTCAATATATTTGCCTCTCCTACACCTTCTGACTCGAGTGTTAGTGATGGATCGGCGGCAGAAGTGATGGAGGCAAAGGTAGGGGACATGGTAGTGACTCAAGAAGAGGTCATGGTAGAGGTGATGGAAGCAGGGGTTATGGAAATAAAAAGTGTACACATTGTGGTGCACAAATCATACAATTGGTAAGTATTGGGATAAGGTTGGTAAGCCTGCTTAGGTTAATCAGGTTACTAATACATCTGAGGATGATGATGTTCATCTCAATAGGCCAAGTGATCGTCAACCACAATCAAATTCTACTGGTGAATTCATTGTGCTTGCAGGAGAAAATAAATTAAACTTGTTAAACAAGTACAATAGCCTTGTTTTCCTCAAAAAAAAAGAAAAAAATATTATTTTCCTCAAAAAAGGTACAGCAAGCTTTGTATCCATCCTTCCACTTCCACTGCCACCCTTGCTAACTCAAGTACTTTTGTGCTTCCTACTCCTTTGGTTATTGACTCAAGAGCTTCTGACCACATGACGGTTGAGTTCTCTGTTCTTGTATCTCTAGATAATGTATTCCTAATTCCATTAGTACAATGGCTGATGGATCATTGTCTAGTGTGTCTGGACAGGGTACAGTTATGCCTACTTCCCTGTCACTATCCTCTTTCCAAAGTTTCTTTTCAGTTTGTTGTCTGTGAGCAAATTAACTAAATCTCTTCATTGCTTCATGCCTTTTTTACCATTCTTTCTGAGTCTTTCAAGATCTAAGGACAAGGAGGACACTTAGTGGTAAGTTGAGTCAAGTGGTCTATATTTGGATCATAATTTTATTGGTGGTACTCCTCACTCTGTTGCTTCTCCTTTCTTATGGCATTGTTTGTTGAGCCATCCTCCCCTCAATAACTTGCAGTTGTTAGCCCCTTCTTTAGACCTCTATGTCTACTTTAAAGTGTGAGGCTACTCAGTTAGACAAGCATCATAGGGTGTCATTTTGTCCTAGAACTGATAAACAGATACATGTTCTGCTTACAATTGTTCATTATGATATCTAGGCTCCTGCTAGAGTACAAAGTTTGACTAGTCATAGATATTTTGCAACTTTCATGGATAATTATTCACCAATGACATGATTATATTTAATAAAAGAAAGATATGTGATTTTCTCCATTTTCAAATTGTTTCACAATGACATCCAAACTCAATTAATAAGAATGTTTATGTTTTACGTTCTAAACTTTTGATAATGCTAAAGAGTATCATTCCAAAGAATTTCAAAATTATTTTGCTCAACATGGAATTGAACATCAAACTTCCTGTTTGCATACTCCCCAAAAGAACAAGTTCAAGGGAACATGTGTTTCCTTCCAAAAAAAAAATTCCCTAGCTAGGACTCCAAGCCAAAGCAAAAATCCCTAACTAGAACTCCAAGTTAAACTATTTTTCCCTCCCTAAACTCTTGTGAACGCTAGGTCTTTCATGCACCTTTATTTATATTTTAACAGGGCTACAAAAGACCAAATAACCTATGACAAAACAAAATTGACTAAATAGTCCCAACTTAAGCACAAGATTTGTAATGAAATTTTTACACCTAATAAAACAAAATATTCTATAAGCACCCTTACTACTTTTTTAAACAACTCCTAGAATCCTAGAACTGGAAAAAAATAACAAACACACACACTAGAATTTCCAAAAAATTAAAAGCATAAAAAATAAGTCCCAAAATTAAAATATACATCCTTTGTAATAAACAAAAATAAAAAATAAGAACAATTTTTTCTTGCATCAGTTTTATCCTACTCCAGAAGAAGTCCCACAAGTCCTCAACTTCTATTGTTCATAATCCTATTCCTATTGATACTTCTTCACCTCAGTTACCTGGCCTGGCTGAACCTATTACTTCTATGCATCCTGTGGTCCTTTAAGAGCAACCCATAAAGGAGTTTCACGAGAAGAAAAATGCAGGATGGATACCCTCCTCCGACTTAACCAGCCCCTCAATCATTATCTTCGCCTACAGATGCACTTCCTGCTTCTAACTTAGATTCTGTATCAGGCGATGATAATGTACCTATTGTCATCCATAAAGATGTAAGATCATGTACTCAACATCCCATTGCTCATTTTGTTTTATATACAAATTTGTCTACATCCTATCGAAGATTTGCTTTAGCTTTGTCATCTTTTCTATCCCTAAGCCATATCAGGATATACTTTTTCATATTGGGTGGAAGAAAGTAAGGGAAGAGAAAATGGATGCACTTAACTTGAATGATACATAGGGGCCGACAGAGTTACCAGCTGGAAAGAGAGTTGTTGGGTGCCAGTGGGTTTATGCAATAAAATATCAACCTTATGGGCACCATCAAGAGATTAAAAGCCCGATTGGTTGCTGAAGGATACACCCAAACCTTTGGCATTGATTACGGTAAAACTTTTGCTCCTACGCTAAGCTTAATTTAGTTTTAGTAGTTATATACGTAGCAGCAAAATAGGCTGGCCACTGTGGCAGCTTCCATGGTGATTTATAAGAAGAGGTGTCTTAGGAGAAACCACATGAATTGATGGGGGGGTCAAACAAGGTAGAAAGTTGAAGAAAGCCAATTACGGTATGAAGCAGTCCCCAAGTGCATAGTTTGATAAATTTAGTGAAATTGTTCTAGCATATGGATTTCAATGTAGTCATCCAAATCACTCAGTGTTTATTAGGAAACAGGACTCCAAGATAATTGTCTTAGTTGTATATGTTGATGATATTGATATAGTAGGCAATGGTCAGGAAGGAATCAGTCATTTGAAGAGGCACCTACAACAATATGTTCAGACAAACGATTAAGGCCATAAGGTATTTTTTAGGAATTGAAGTAGTCAGATAAAACATGACATTAGATAGTCTCAAAGAAAGCACATGACTGGTTTGTTGATAGAGACTGGAATGTTAGATGCTAAAATAGTCGATACTCCAATGAATTCAAATATAAATTATTGGCCAATAAGGGGGAGTTGTTTAAGGATCCAAGAAGGTACATAACACCAGCAGGCAGGCTGATGTCTCTCACCATCACTAGGACTGATATTGCTTTTGCAGTAAGTACAGCGAGTCAGTTTATACACTCTCCATGGATTCTCCACTTGGACTTTATTCGTAGAATTTTGAAGTATTTGACGGGAGCTCTAAGTAGAGGTCTGATTTACAAGTCAAATAATCATTTGATCACTAAAAGTTACTCCAATGCTAATTGGGCAGGTTTTCCATCTAGCAGGCAGTCCACCATAAGTTATTGTGCATTATTGGTGAAAATCTAGTTATATAGTAGTAAAAAACAAAATGTTATGGCTAGATCTAGTGCAGACGCTAAATATAGAGCAATGACACATATTACATGTGAATTGATGTGGCGGAAGACACTGATGCAAGAGCTGGGGTACACCATTGCTACGCCTATGAAGATGCATTGTGATAACAAAGCAACAACTTAGATAATCAACAATTCGGTGTTTCATGAAAGAACTAAACATATTAAAGCAAATTGTCACTTGAGATGGTTATTAGTAAGCATGTGTTTTACTCCTTATGTAAAATCTAAAGATCTGACATTTATGCTCCAGCTTGAGGGGGAGTGTCAAAAGCCTTTTTATTTAGTCTTTATTCTCTTTTATTTAAGCTAATATCACCTATATGTCCAATTTCCAATTTGTATGGGCAGCATTGCCATTTTTCTAATTTGAATAATATAAAAGAGATTTGGGAGGTGTCTGAGACTTATGGGACTCTCACGCCACTCTCTGTTCTCCCTCTTTTCTTTTCATCTCTCTCTCTCTCTCTCTCTCTCTCTCTCTCTCTCTCTCTCCCTTCTCTAACATAAATAGATTAATATTTTATCATTCATGTCATAAAGGATTTCCAAATTCTCCAAGCCTTAGACATTTTGGACACCATTACCATTTCACACAAGATTCCGTCCAGATTTGGGGCACAAGGGGCAAACAGAAGAACATAGATGGATCAAGTAACCCATAATGATCCAAAATTTCTTTAACACCAACTGATGGCTCCTACATGTTAGAACTCCCACTATTGCACCAATTCGACTACAAGGAAAGCATTGTCTAAATAACACAGGAAACAGGAGGCATAAGACCAATTCGCATGAAACAACGTCGAATCCAGAATAACAGCCATAACACTCAAAGGACTATAGACGCAGACAGTGACACTCCTTTTCCTAGGATAAACACATAACACACACCAGATACGCTATAATTTCTTTCAAAGTCTATGTTACATGGATTCTTCTGATTGGTCATGTTTGACATGCATCAGCACACCTACACAAACTACAAATCCTTCTGGAATCTGAATTCTTCTTGTTCACTAAACATTGACTACGTCCCCCGTCTTTCGAGGAGAAAAATATTAACATGTGTGGATTCAGCCAACTAGGGAATAATTTATTTCTATTTTTTTTTTTATTTGTTTGCTACGCATGATGGGAAAGAATATTACCATAATAATGAAGAAAATTTGAATTTGTCATCTCTTAAAAGTATGGCCATGTTGCTTAATGCTATTCTTCATGGAATGAGGAAATCCAAAACCCCATACCACAGACTGACGCTGGCACAAGTATCCACATCCATGCAAAATAGTTCTCAAAATTATGGGCGCAAGAATCAGATAAAATGGCAGACTTTATGCAAATATGTGCGTGTGTGTCTAATTTCCAATATGATGCATACAGCCATGAGAACAAAAGGACCACTCGGGCTTTCACCATCCAATGAATGGTTGGACATTAATGGAGGCATAGAAGAATTAATGACTTTGTTGGTGGGACCCTCTCCCTCCATCACCTTCCAACCCATTCATGGACCAACAATAACCTCGTGTTGACAATATTAACATGGCCAGATGGCACACACGACTAATGGACCGTATCACACACAAACGTGCCCGCCCACCCGCACACGGCCCATAATATTTCTAGCACAAATAACCCTTTAAGCAGCGGTCACGTGCTGGTAAGCATACACATGTATACATTACTGATTCTAATTCATTTCAGATAGAAAAACATGACTTTTAAAAGTATTAATGCACAATAGAAAATCATATAGTTCAATAGATAACCCTTTTGCTTTTTTCCCCCCTTTTATGCATAACTTTTCTATGTTAATCAGAATCAATTTACCAGTTATGCCCTGTAGAAAATTGATATCAAAGAAACAACTTGTGAGTATTTTGTTAAGTATCTATTGCAACTCATGGTGCAGTCTTCTTGGTCTCTCTTTCTTTCAACTAATCCAAGCAATGACATAAGCAGAATCCCCGTCAATAATAATTATTTTCCATTTGGACTTTAAAAATCCAAGACCTACAAGAAATGTTCTCACCTCGGCCTCATTTGAATCAAAGCTGGGCAGGGGCCATGTCTAGGACATAATTATTGGGGTCTTGTGGCCATTTAAAGGCCTTATGAGAGCATGCACTGAAAATATATAATGAATTATTGACTCCAGTGGGAGTATAGTCCAACTTGGACGGTAAGGCATTGATAATGCCATAGACTCACATGAGTTTTGACTAGCTATAACTTAATGTGAAGTCCAAAACCCGTAGTCCTGAGCATCGTGTAAGAACAACCGATAAGGGTTTTGATATGGGGTTATCCCTAGATGAGGTCGGAGATGTGCCCAGGACAGTTGGTCAGGGGACATAGATTTGACTCGTGTGTGATGGATGGCCTGAGAGGACAAGGGCCTAAATCCTTATCACACGGCATGTACATTAGATAGCCATCCGGGAAGCGACCTTGTGGATAAGGGTGTGTGTAATGTGTACATGTGCGAAAGAGATGAGTCCCTGCAACACTGGACTGTGTTGGAAGGACTCATGGAGCATATTGTTGAAACGGGCACTGGACTTGTCCGCAGGGAGGGACCTGTAATCCATGGTCTAGGATTGTATTTTCTCCACTTATTGGCTGACTTTGATGGTCAAATCATGAACCCCTACGATGGGCTGTGGCTCATGGGATCGGTTGGGTCAGTTTGAGAAGATGCAGTGAGATGCAGTCTCTAGAGAGGATGGACTCCTCAGTATATTTATCGTAATCCTAACTCTATGGATCCAATTCCCATCAAACTTTCTTATATATGTTTTAATTATTTTTTCAGATAATTAAAATAAGTTTTTAGACCTCTCTAGGCATTTTATTTTTATTGAAGTATGATATTTACAAGAGAAAAATCAATTTCCTGGATTTATTTTAATCATAAATAAAAATAAAATATTTGGAGGTTTTATAAAAAAATATTTTATTATCTGAGAATTAGGGGGGCCATTTGGCTCATAAGGTCGCCAAATTGTGGTGGTGTGAGGCCATATGACCATCCACCTCCTCCATACTCTCCTAAATTGAAAGATGGCAATTATGCCATATGTTGACTTGATATTTTAGGAATATTTTTTATGTAGAGATTTTGGTTGATTTCAAAATAGGAAGGTGTAAGAAATTAATTGTGATTGATTTCAAAATAGGATGGTGTAAGAAATTGATTGTGATTGATTTCAAAGCAGGAACGTGTAAGAAATTAATTTTGATGGATTGATTACTTTCTCTACACAAAATATTTGATGGGAATAGAGTTATGGAAACTGAGGGATAAAGTTCCACATCATTCTTTTAATCATGATGGCTGATTTAGGGAATGAATGGTTGAGATCTCTTCACCCCATAGGTCTCCAAGATCAAAGGTCAAGATTAAACCTCATAATGATGGCAAAACCCCAACCCTAGAAACCTTAGCCTCTTGTCTATAAATATTAGTTATGGAAATCCTATTTTAAATCTCTCTGTCTCTCTCTCTCTAAGCAACCAAAGGGAGCACGCCCCATTCAAGCCTTCTCTCTCTTCTTCTCTAATCCAAATTAGGGTTTAGAAAAGAGTTAACCCTAAGGGGTGGCATGCCCAAGCCACACAAGCCCTAACCCTACATCCTTTCCTCATGCTCATGTGTTGAGCCTTAGTAAAGGAAATCCCATGTGATGCTCTCTAAGGGTTTTGCCTAGGCTTCCCTAACTGTGAAGTGTGTTCTTGAAGCAAAGATCCCGTGCGCCATCGGTGGAGGAGACCCGGTTTGGGGCGTATAAACTACGAAGTCCTTGGGGGTAACCTGAGGCAAGGTACTGCTTTCACATTTCGTGTTTTTGTTGCTTCTATTGCTTCCTTATGTAATTTTTCAGATCTACGTGATAAATGTAATTTTCTTTTAATGGAAAGCAAGTGAGAGGTCTTGGCTATTTCATTGAGTCAAAGTTATATTTTGGACACTTGTAAGTGATCCGTATGGCAATACGTTTAAAAGAGTAGAGAAATTTTAATCGGTATTGACTTGCCCAATCACTTAGTCCACCTTTCAATAATCACCCTACCATGGTGGTCTCTCAATACTCCATTAAGTTCATAAGGCCTAAGGTTTCCCAATGAGCTTGCATTGAAGTTCAGATTAATGTTGAACCCCTTGAGACAACTCTCAATATCTGAAACTGAATAACCCCATACTTCATTCCTGCCATGAAATTATCATGACCATGACCGTATTTTTCAGCCTTTCCAAACTGAGACCTTGTTGTTGAAGGATCCATTATTCTGTTCAATCCATGCCGCCCACAGAATTGCCAATACTCCCAGCTTCCGTAAGATCACCAATATTTGGTAAATCATCACCAATGCTAGTAGGAACCAATAAACCCAAAAAGACCAAATACGAAACCCCAAAGTTTGCTTACTGCTCGTTAATGAGAGATTAATTCTTTTACAGACAAAATATTACACAATACAAAAGCAAACATTTTCAAAAAAGAATATTACACAATACCATAACAAATTCCAAGGGATCTAGGAAACACTATTCCAGATTTATTCCCAGGTTCATACTTGTTGAGACTTATAATTATAATGCAGAAGAAAACTCCAGAATCACAACAACCACATATGCAGATACGCACACATGAAAATATAACAGTTGATCTGAATAGATGTTAACAGACTTCACACACAAGCCATTAACAGAAAACCATACAGATTACCTTAGAGGCTTCATTGCCAGCAAGGAGACATGTCAACGTTTGAAGAACATTCAGAATCAACTGTTCTCCACTTCTTTCATCAAAGGCACCATTCAACAAAGATACTATGTGCAAGAAGCACTCCCCATCACGGAACAATGCCTGGTAGTACTGTAAAAAGAAAAACGAAATCTAAATGGAGAGCATACTGTATTATCATCCCCAAAGCTATTTGGCTCGATAGACGGTACCAGATCAGAACAAATATTATTATAAAAGAAATCATCAACACAATTTAAATGTGACAGCATATTTGAACATTAAATGACTTACCATTTGATCAACTTGAAGCATATCTCTTATAGCAACCAACAGATCGATTGCCAAATCTACAAATTGTTCTTCGTTCTCATGCACACGAGGGAATATTTCCAAAAATTTGGAACACAACTGCAACTTTGCCACCCGATCCTCCTCGGAGGATGGTGGTAACTGCATGCCACAAATGTTAGCAATGAATAATGCCATCGCATTCCACTGAAAGGCAACGTAAAAGAAGTACACTGGAAATAAAATCTGAAAACAGAAATTACTTGATACCTTAAGTAAAAGGAGTATGTGCTTCAGGGCAAACTTCCGAGATCTGTCATCCCAGAACAACTTGAACAAGCAGTCAACACATTTGGAACTGTGCAATGCCAAATCTTTGGCATCATCTGAAATGCAGAGATAATCAGTGAAGAGTTCAAAAGACGCTTCGAGACACTGATTCCAAATTTTGACCGTTGCAGTGTAATGAGCCATCCACAGATCATGCGACCGAACCTCTATTCCGCATGCCTCATTCTCTGAGTAAGCATAAGAACTTACCACTTTTCTGAATTCGAGTACCTGAATATATGCAACTTTTAGCAGCCGCGATACAGCATCCGATGTTTTGAATGATGCACCAGTTTGTTCAACAGCGAGTTGTAAAATACGGTGAAGGCTCTTCGCAAGAACACTAGCAATTTCAGGGATGCAAGAACATTGCTCCAGAGCTTCAAGTAGAACCAAGCATTCCGGCTGTCATGGAAATGCACACAAAGTTTAAAAAATACAGCGGTCAGTCATGAAATAATTGAACCCAACACCCAATCATGAGATATATGAAATCAACACAGAGAACAACACCGAGACAACACTTAGAAGAAGACCTAACTGTGTACGGGTAACCTTTTAAGCCCATTTTTTGTAAACTCACTGTAAACTTTGCAAAGGGCCCATTTTTGTAAACTCACTGTAAACTTTGTAAGGGGACAATCTTATAACCCCATTTTTTGTACAGGGTCTGTTGACCTATTCCTTTTTACCGAGAGTCCCGACTAGAGGGTACCCTCGGATTAACCCAAAATTGTACTCTCTTTCTATAAAGCAATGCAAAAGTTAACGTTTATCAAAAAAAAAACAACACCGAGACAGCACAGTATCAATGAGGTTAATCCAATCAATCACTTAACTGGAATAATGTGCATGACTAAGAAATGCAGACAACAAGATGGGAAATTGGATGTTTCTTAGGGCACCGTAGGTTTTAATGACCCATATAAATTCCTTCTCATTGTTGTGCCATCCCTTTTATAAATAGTACCCATATGCTATACACAATGTTCAAGAAAGCAGATTTGGAAGCCGAGAATAGCATGTGGGCAGCCTGTAAAAGGAGAAAGGAGAAAGGAGAGAGAGAAGGGGGGGGGGGTGGAAGGGGGTGGTGGCCGCCGTCTAGGGCTCTAGCCCTTAAGAATGCTATTTGCAGGGTCCCATTGGCGATAGTCCCCATGATTGTGTGCATAAAACATCCATTTTTTGTACAGTCCCCATGATTGTGTGCATAAAACATCCATTTTTTGTTAAAGAATATTGTTTCATAGTTTGTTTGTATGTTATTTTATTGCACAGTTCAAACTTAAACATATGTGGTTTTGACCAGTGAAATTGAATAACTACAAAACTGCCCAATATTCATCATCATCCAATTCTTATCCCAATTATTTGGGCCGGCTATATGAATCATGTTCCTCTATTCTTCTCTATCAAGGGCAGTAAAATTAAAAGTCATCATATCTTCTCTCATTACTTCTATCCATGCCCTTTTGGGCCTTCCCCTTGCCCTTTTAGAGCTCTCCACATGAACTAAATCATATTACTTAACCGGTGTTGTATTAGGACTACACTGCACATGGCCAGCCCACCTAGGTCTACTTCCCTCGTCTTGTCGCCTAGTGAAGCCACACCTAAGTTCTCTCATATGTAATAATTCTGAATTCTACCCCTTCTTTTCTTGCCATTCATCCATCTCAACATCCTCATCTCACGTAAACTCATCTTATAGATACGTTATTTCTTGACTGCCCAAAATTCCATCCCATGAAGCATGGTCGATCTTCCAGCTGTCCTATAGAACTTCCCCTTCAACCTCTATGGTATGTTGCAATCACATAAAACTCCAGATGCATATCTTCACTTTGCCCACCCATCTCTAATTCTATGTACGACATCTTCCTCATTCTCTCCTTTCTACTCAATTATAAACCCTAGATATTGTAAATCTCTCTTTTAGGTATTTCTTGACCATCAATCTTAACTACTTCCTAGTTTCCACTCTTATTTATTACTAAACTTGCATTTAATATTTTTTGTCTTAATCCGGCTAATTTTAAAACCATTAGATTCCAGAACATCCCTCCAACATTCCAACTTTGCATTGATGCCACCTCTAGTCTCATGGATCAAAACCATATAATTTGCGAACGACATACACCACGGTACCTTATCTTGCAGGTGCCTGGTTAACTCATCCATAACCAAAACAAAGAGATATGGGCTCAGCTCTGACCCCTGATATAGGCCCATTGTCACTAAGAACGCATTTGCCACTCCACTAGTTATCCGTGACTAGTTAGCCCTCCCTCGTACATATCTCACACTATGTCAATATAGCTTCTGGTATCTACTTTCTTTTTCATGACCCACCAAATCGAATCTCCAATTACCCTATCGTATGTTTTCTCTAAATCAATAAAAATCATGTGGACTGCCTGAGATTCATTCATTACGTCAATTTTCTATTACACAAATAATAAAGTGAAAAACAATCCACATAAACAATAACCAAATTTGTAAAGAACAACAAATCAATACCCAACAGTGATTCAAAAAGAGGACTGCCTAGGCGGTCCAGAAGGCCTGGGCACATCACCTAGGCCAAGGCGGCTAATCTGGGCAGCAGTCCCTGAGCAGCCGCCTAGGCGGTACGGAACCCGCCTAGGCGGGCGCCCAACACCCAGCCCAGGGCCTGTGTCCCACCTAGGCTGCCGCGGCCCAAAGGCGAAAATTTTTTTTTTTCAAAGTTGAAAAAAATTGATCAAAACATCACCCATTGATATTAGATTTAATTTTCTATGTTTTACAAATCTATTGGGGGGTTTTTTAGAAGCTTTTAGTCCTTAGTAGCATCTTTGACTAGGCATCCTTTTTGGATTCGACTGGGCCTCCCAGGTTCTGAGCGCCGCCTAGGCACTGGGCGGCCTGGACCCCTCAGGTTGCCTAGGACCCGCCTAGCGCTTTTTTAAACTATGATACCCAACAGTCATAGATATCAGAAAACCCTAAACTAAGAAATGAAATGCACCAACCTCGCAACACCCAATCAAACATTGCTTAAATCAATCACCTTTGGCTGCCGAAAGACCTCTTCTGCGATGACTTCAAGTCTCAAGAAGCATTATTTGATTGTATACTTTTTAATATTGAAAGAAATAAAAAATTTTGCATTTTTTTCAATCTTCAAAGAAGTCGCAAATTCTTGCCTTTCGAGGTCTTTTTAAAGCGCTCCAAATCCACATAACTAAGTTGGTGAAAATGTCCCCCAAAACTCCTTCCCCTCATTTTGCCATTTTTGAGGGCTAAATGACATTTTTTCCCCCATGGCCGAAGGCCTTTTTTCCGCCCTCAGCCCAGTGGTGTCTTCATGTCACATAGGCAGCCCAAGGGCACCTAGGCGAGTGCCAAGAGACATAACAGAATAGGGCCCTGCCTAGGCCCTATTCGGTGCGGTTGGCCCCCTAGACTGCCTAGGCGGCCAGGCAGCCGAATTTTTCATCACAGCTATAATACCACTTTAATTTTTTAGGATCCCAAAATGTAGAGAATGAAATGGAAAACTCCATGCCATTAAGTATGGAGATAGAATCCTATTACAATGTCATCAAATACAGCAAAATTTGTCAAGCATCTATCTTGAACATTGTCAAAGGTAGGAACTGCATCCCAACCTAGTGCAAAAACATGTTGATTGAATGTGACATCCTTTGACGAATTCAAATACAAGTCGTCCACAGGAATTTGGAAGACAACCTTGGTGATCTTTAATCTTTGAATGATATCAAATGTATTTAATTGTGCTGCACCATGATCTTGCCCAATCCGGCTGATGGAAATTGGACAATTTAGCAAGTGAACCAATGATAGGCAAACGAACATTTCAGTTTAAAAAAAAATAAAAATTCGGTGATTACGAGACCAATGAAACAACTGAGCTCGTCTTCAACTAAGACCCACTAATCATGCTTCTTCCTCACTCTGATGGGGGCAACATTTATAGAAGGAAAAAAAAAGGCATAGCATCCTAAACATAATTGTTTTGGAAAAATAGGAGTACAGAAAAATTTAGCTGATACAAGCGCAAGCACGCACGCACATACACATATGACTTGATACACAAACAAATAAATATAGTTAGAATAAACATAGCCACATTCCAAACTTGAAATGCTTCATACAAATTTATGAAATGAAGATTATTTCTTACTTCAATGCAAACATTAAGATTGAAAAATAGAGAGGCATTCATACAGAAGCCACTTACAACTAAACGTACAATTATCTAGATGTTGTAACATAAGAATCATTACAGGAAATAATAAAGAATCATGCATGCCACAATAAAGAAAACATGAAATGATAAACTACATAAAATATATAAAGAAAGTTGGGACATTTACATAGAAACACAACATTTTCCGAAGGATTTTTTTTTTTTAAATCGATCTTAACAGTTCCAAAAGAAAATAAAAACCCAAATTTTCTTGTCAACTTTAATTTGGAAGGATGGTTATATAGCCATCTTTAAATCAAATTATTGGAGAAAACGGGTGAAACAAGTATGCATGCACAAAAGCAAATATGCATATGGCAAAAATAAAGATGGTTAAAGGCAATGAAGGGAGATGTCAATTTATATCAGAAATCATTCATCCCAATATGCAAGGATTTTCCTTTCCGATAAAAAGCACAGGAGACCAAATGAAAATCTGGTTCACAATCAAGTATACATATACACAGGAACACAAAACACTGGGCAGCATCTTCCTTCCAAATAATTTTAGCAGTTAACTCAAATTTTTGGTCAAGTAATATCCATAACTCTCATGCAAGCAAAATGCTTTCACAAACACAGATCAACTTAATGCGAAGACGATAGCCTTCATGACAATGAAATATGCACCAAGAAGGAAGACGAACACACCAAGTTATTGCTTATCCCATTGAATGTTGCAACAAACTCGACAAACGCTACAATCTCCATATAAAGAATCTCAACTTCAATTGAGTTTAATTGGTTGGCAGATGGTTTAGAAGTAGCAAAGCGTTCACAATCAGTAGGAGCCAGTTCAAGATTCAAATGCATCTCCTGAGCAAAACCTTCAGAACCAAGACCAAAGTAGAAAACGTTTTCTGAGAAGATAAGATCCCATAAGCCTTCTTCGCGGAAGACTTCCAATAATGAAGGTGATGAAACAAGCACTTTTCTAAATGCATGAAGAGTGTGATGTTGCAATGTATTGGACAATACCCTGCGATGAACCAATAAACTAACTAGAATTAAAATTTACCCCAAAAAACACTGTTCACAGCAACAAAAAATGGATGACAGTCAATACATTAAACATGGAATGGCATGACAATATAGAAAGCTTGAGGTTAACTTGAATCATCTTGGAGACCTAAAATGTACAGAACATCATATAAAATATCACTCGCAACTATGATGAAACCCAAGCAGCTCGTCGGAAAAGGGCTTCACAAACCAAAAAATGCAATAGAAAAGGAAGGCCCCCGGTTGTTATGTTTGAAGACAACGAGATTGGGTTAATAGCATTCACTTTGTCAAAACATGTGCAAATATTGACGGCAAGGGCATGTCTGTTACATAGAAAATTTCTCTAAGGGTGAGTGTTTTGTTGACCATGCCACTTTGCCATGTTCGTTTCATAGGAAACAACACCTTGGAAAGCACCAAGGGAATGTTAAAATACAAATTAACAGCATTTTTTGGGAAAGCGGCTTCATACCTTGCAAGTAATGAATCTGATTTCCCACCTCTAGGGAATTTCTCTCCCAGAGAGAACTCTGCTGAGAGAGATTTCCTATTTAACAACCATGTTAGTGCAAGAAAGCAGATTGAAATACAACATAGCAAGATTGGGAAACTTCAATATAATTCAGTTTTGTAATTTTTCATACACTACATGCAAACAAAATTAACTCTAGGGAAGTTTAGTTAGATTATCTTGAATGTGCTAATACTACTTATACCAAGTCACTTGTCAACAAGTGACAAACTGGATTAGGTTGGATGGTTTGTAGTTTGTCCCATTCAAGTCATTATAGAAAATAATTTATTAAACCAATGTTTTAAAAATTCACCCATCGATCCTGATCCAGATAATCTGGATCAGCGAACCAAGCAAGCTAGATCGGTGATTGAGCAAAATA
>NW_006499858.1:4717969-4731080 GCF_000471905.2 Amborella trichopoda
TATATATATATATATATATATATATATATATATATAAACACACAATGCATTTTATCGGTTAGACCTCACGGTTAGCTTATCACCCGAACCATGAGGTCAGTGGTTCAAATCCCTTCCTTTTTTCTCATGTTTACAAAAATTAAAAACTATATAATATGTTGTGTATATGTAGATACAAACACACACATACTATAAAATATAGTATAGATAATAGGTGTGGTTTGTATAAGGCTGAGGCCCTAAACAATCAAAGTAAGGCACACCTTCAAATAGTGCCGAAATAAGTTGTTTTAGTATCAGAAATTTTTATGATGGCCTAAAATTTTATTTTTATCTCTAATTATAAAATATAAAGATTAAAAAAATAGTGTAGATCGAGCATAATACATTATGAACACTTGAAAATCTTGAAAATTGACGGTCAAGATAATACATTATAAGATGCACTATTTCCAAGACTTAAAATCTAGTTTTTTTTTTTTGAAGTGTTGACTATAATTGCATTACTGGATAATAAAGTGCACACAAAATTGGGCCCTCTTTGAGGACACCTTATACACCCCTGAAGCGTTCAAAAAACGGAACAAACGAAATTACAACTCGTGAGCTCGAGATGATCAAATTATGGGCTTCAGCATCAAAACAACGTCTTCTAGTGAATTTTTGAGGTGCGCCTTAATTTGATTGTTTAGGGCCTCACTCTTATATAAACGTTTTCCATATATAACATAGTATAATACTATATGTTAGAAGAATTCAGTGCCAAGGAGATTTGAACCTCTGACAGTTTAGAAAAAGGTCATTCACCCTATCTATCAAAGCCATTCATGCTTCGTGTTATAAATTATATGCAGTAAATATTACTAATTGAATGAACCGCATGATTTAGCCCAAGAACCATAACATTCTTGGGCTGTTCCTGATCTGGATCGGCAAATTTCAGATCACTGATTAAAACATTCACTTTCATAATTCATACAAGTTAAACACTCAAGTGTATCTAGTTTAGAAAAAACAGAGATATTCTTGATGCCTAGCTTGGTTGATAAATATCTCTGTATATGCAAAGGACAAATTCAACAACAATTAGAAAGCCTGCCATCAGTAATATATAAATAATGCACAAAATTTGTCCAACAAAAGGCCCACAGATGGCATAGTAGATTAGTCTCAATTTTTCTCCCAGAAAAATCTGGACATAGTCAGTGTTGTTGGCAATTAAAAACCACTGCAATGCATAGACTCCATGACTGGGAATTTCAATAGATAGAATTTATTCCCTATTTTAAATAATGTACATGAAGCAATCATTGGAGAGACATCGTTATGAGTTATGTCAGCCACATATAAGAATGCTAGCGAAAAGGGCTATCCACAAGCATGTGTCCATTAATAATGCCTAGCATGGTATTCAAGTCAATCCACTTGTCATGGAGACGGTAAGAAAATCCTGATGTTGGTATATGTCCATGAAATATATCAACTTTAACGATCCCATGTGCAAAACTTTCCAAAAATGATGGGGAAGTCACTTCAATGGTTTACCCTGGCTATGGAAACCAAGATTCATATAACAATCCTTGTATCACTATTATTATAAAAAGTACATTAGGGTTATTTTATGTCCATGAAATATATCGTGTAGCGACCCATGTGTAAAAATCCCAAAAATGATGTGGAGACTTATGGTCTTATTGGCAGTATGGCCCTTGATAGAGTAGAATGGTGGAACAAGATTCGTGTAGCCAACTCGAAATAGTTAAGATAAGACTCTGATGATGATGATGCTGATGATGCGAAGAGAACAAGACAATTGATATGCACCCAATAGAAAAACAAATTGTGTAGCACAACAATCTGGCGACAAGAGACAATGTCCTACACAGCCATGTCGTTCAAAGTTGCAAAGCTTATTGCTTTTTGTGCTTCCATGAAAACATTCCAAATCCTCTCAAACCAATCCTTGGTAGTTTGTCTGAGGC
This sequence comes from Amborella trichopoda, assembly GCF_000471905.2. The sequence continues at coordinate 4,719,952 of NW_006499858.1, forward strand.
AACAAAGTGCTCCATAAACCCTGAATCGCAAATGTCATCCATTGCTATTAATACAACATTGCATCAATTTAGGTAACCACAAGACTGTAACTTCACCAAATACATCACACATCAACCAAACAGCCTCTTCTTCTATAGAAGGCTTTGGTTACCCAACTATATATGAGCTCCATCCATGCCAGGGAAAAAGCAGAGCAGTTGGAGGATAACTCACAAATAACAATAGATTCTCGATTGTTCCTTTAGTAACCAACCTAACTTTGTAGCGCTCAAGGTCACCATCATTTCCAATTTCACCTCATAAATTGAGAGGTAATGAATTCCTTGAATATTAATACTCGTTAACAACCTATCATTGGACCAACAAAAGAAACATGAGAAACAAACCCAACAAGGGGAGATACTTTTGTTGAAACGAGTTGGTATGTGCCAAATTGACCGGCTATGATGCTGTAATAAGACCGTGAGTACATGCTGAATCTACTTTGCATGGCTCAAAAGTGAAATTCACCCATGGTTGGGAACCTAGAAATTTAAATGTGCAGCAAAAGGAAAAACCAATGGGCAATGAGAGAGAACTAAATGAAATTTCTAACAAAAACCCCACCTGCCTCAGTTGACTTTAAATTCAGACCACTCAAACACAATAAAAAGTCAGGGCAGTCCTGCCAGGGGGAGTTGGTATGTGCCACATTGACCGGCTATGATGCTGGTAATAAGACCGTAGTACATGCTGAATCTACTTTGCATGGCTCAAAAGTGAAATTCACCCATGGTTGGGAACCTAGAAATTTAAATGTGCAGCAAAAGGAAAAACCAATGGGCAATGAGAGAGAACTAAATGAAATTTCTAACAAGAGCCCCACCTGCCTCAGGTGACTTTAAATTCAGACCACTCAAACACAATAAAAAGTCAAGGCAGTCCTGCCAGGGGGAGTTGGTATGTGCCACATTGACCGGCTATGATGCTGGTAATAAGACCGTGAGTACATGCTGAATCTACTTTGCATGGCTCAAAAGTGAAATTCACCCATGGTTGGGAAACCTAGAAATTTAAATGTGCAGCAAAAGGAAAAACCAATGGGCAATGAGAGAGAACTAAATGAAATTTCTAACAAGAGCCCCACCTGCCTCAGGTGACTTTAAATGCAGACCACTCAAACACAATAAAAAGTCAGGGCAGTCCTGCCAGGGGTCTCCCTATAGTGCACCTTGTTGAAAACTTCTGGACAAATTTTTGTGTATAATCTCCTAAGGAAAACCTTGAACGCCTAAATGAATAAAATGTCTCCTTCTGGGCCATAAGTGAGAAGGCCTAGAAACTTAACTTTGATGATAGTTTGAAAGGAAACAATGAGAAATCATCACAGGAAGAAATCGTTAAACTCATAGGGCCCATTGAGTCACTGTGATGACTATAAGTTAGATGCCCATGAGCTCTTGTCTGGATTTGGCAACTGCAAGCCATGCTGGACCTCCATTTTGGATGAAGGAGATCCAGCGAGTGAAATTGCTTCGGCAAGCAGAAGTGCAAAGTAACCATAAAGATTATTTCAGTAACCACGAAGATTATTTCAGATCTTTGAATACATCTTTGAGATATGCTCTAAAATGACAGTGAGTATACTTGGAGGGAGACAAATGAGATGGCAGAGGAGGGAACTGGTTGCTCTGCATTAGTAGTTACTAATACAGACCACAGAGTATGGTGCATTTTCCGGCTTTTCTTTCTTGCCCAAATTTCCAAGGCATACATGTAGATTTTGTACATTTAATAAATTCCAGCCCATTAAAGGAATGCCACAAATGGGACATATTGAACCTATTCACTCAACGAGTCCATAAGAAATATCTGAAAGAATAAATTAGACGAATTTGCCACATTCTCCAAACCAGAACACAACCAAGAGCCACCTCCCAATACATTATCCAAAGCTTCTGAGCATACAATTGGAAATAGGTGCCTCGACTTCAAAAGAGATTGCAGATGCCCTTCCAGAGCCCACTCTCAAACCAACTCTTTATCTTTTAAAATCAGGATACCAGCCGACCAAAAACAAAAAAGAATAATGATAATAACAATGCCTGGGTCTGGATCACCATGATCCAAAAGTACAAAATTCTCATCTAGTCACACAGAAACTAGAAGAATGCAGACCCCTAAGGCCTTCTTGTCCAATGAATAGCAAGGAGCACAAGAGCACATCGAGCCTCAAGACTACTTTTCAAGAAGTTCCTGGAGCCGTGATTTTGCACCTCCTCGACCTTCAAAAACTCTTAAGAGGACCAGCCCAGGTCTACAGCTTCTCCTTGTCACTCCATGACACACAATGTGCAGCCTATGGGCCCATTGAGCTAAACATTTTATATCTCTTTATCCAACCCATCACTTAAGTTAAAATGCAAGAGAAACATCTCTATCTTGAAAAGAATATATGCAGTGGATATCACAATCATCACTGCAACAGCCAAAATTAGAGAATGTCTAATAACTTGAATCTGGGTGTTCTGCTATCAACAAGTGAACTGCAACATATGTCACTTGCCACCAGGCAAGTATGCAAGATTATTCAAGGAACAACTGCATTTGACCATTGTCATAATCAATTGCTTTAGAAGTTCAGTCAATTGAACGACTAGGCATCCACTCAAAGGCTTATCTCCTTCACAAAATATTGAAAACAACAGGAGGAAAACTTCAGTTCCCGAGTATTTTGTGAAAGTTGTCATTGCATGGTTATTAGTCCAAATATCATGTGATTGACAAGAAGTCATGAAGACCATGAATAATACCAAGAGTCACTGCTCTCTAATGCCACATTTTTTAACACTGGATTCCCCACATTGTGCAAAACCCACTCCCATGCTCGGAATCTTTTATAGAAGTCCCGGGGTTTGATGCCTAAGCTGATGCAACAAGGTTCAGCTACACACTAGGCACATGCTTGCCATGCCAACAGAAGAAAAAAGAAACTAAAAAAGAAAAGAAAGAAAAATAAACATGCTTAGCATATTAAAAATATAAAAGAACAATTTAAAATAACTAAAGAAAACATATAGATGAGTTCGATAAGCATAGAATAACCTGCAAATAAAAAAAACAAGTATACAGTGACCAATTGCCCAACCAAGATGTATGTACTAAATAAGGCTCTGATGATGATGATGATGTAGATGTACATGTACTAAATAGACAATTTCAAACAATATATAAATGAAATTAGCCCTCTCACCTTAAATGATTTAGCAGGTGGTTCTGAGTGGAACAAGCCTTTATGTATGGAAACACCGTGAGAAGAACTTTCAAAATCCATTTTACAGCAAGCTCGCAGTATGCTGATGAGACTGACATTGTGCCCACACCAACCGACGTTTCCAGAGACGGTACTGCAAAGCCTTGAGAAGGAGGAAGGAAAGAGCAAAGCACGTTACTCAGCTTAATGGTATACTCCTTCCAAGTTTGTGAAGCAATAGTCAGCTCAGAAAGTTCTTTGTTATATGGTACAGAGGAATCAGATGATTGGACCATCTTTTCTTGTCCGTAAGTGTTCACATTAACATCCATAATGGGCATGTGAGAATTGTCATTAAAAGATGAGTCATCCCCCTTCTGTGGAAAAACTTGAAGCATGAAAGCAGGAGAGCAGATGTTGTTTGCAAACTTGTGTATCCTTCCGTTTTCACAAATAAACAACATGTTATTGAGATTACCATATCTAGGTCTGGTTAAGGACCTTATTGGCTCTTTCAGAGAGCAGGAAAAATGGCAAGAAAGAAAAGTATCTATCAGGAGTCCAGAAATAACTTCCAAACCTTGCCAGCAATTATAAAAAGAAAAAGAAAAAGAAAAATAGACAACATAAGGCCTCCAGACTCCAGCCCAAGTGTTGCAATTTTACGACATTCAACATGCCTTCCAATAACCCCTTGTACCTGCTTACATCCAACAATAACAAGATGGCTAGTTTCTTTTTCACATGAAAACACATCCTAGAACTTCAAAGCTGAAAAGGGAAAAGTAGCATAATGATATCTTGCATATAATATACATACTGAAATATTAAATCATTCAGTAAATGCATTGCAGACTAAAGGATACACTGCTTCCCGTAGGACATCCACCAGAAGGATTTGAAGCTCAAAATCCTCAAGAACAGGCTTCCCATATCTGGCAAGGATTATGACCAAAAAAAACAGGAAAAGCAAAGAAAGAGGAAAATAAGACACTGCATCCTCAGATTGTAAGAGCAAAGTAAAGCATCAAGAGACCAAAACACTTGAACCAAATAAAATTCATATCCATACAGATATCACATCAAGAAACTCAGCTCCTTAGTATGGAAAGACAACAACATCCAATCATAATAAAAGAAAATATATATCCCTCAACAAATTCTTCCAAAATATATTTTTCTGGGGCCCAAAAACATGGTTGAAGTGAAAATTATATATATTTCAGGGGTCCAAAAACATGGTTGAAGTGAAAATTATATATAATGTATATATATATATATATATATATATATAATAAATAAATTGAGAACAGTCACATGTAACATGAATTCATTATAGCATGATAAACCATTTATGCTGCAACTGTAACCTATAAGATGCAGTGAAATAGATAATACAAAAAGAGCAATTGACAAGGAATACAAATCAGTAAAAGTTCATTGACCTTAGTTGCTATGTATGCGACAGGATTAGATGTGCATGTAATGCAAAGGATCGAAGGCAATAATGAGGAAGATACGAGCTTGGAACGTGATCGATAAAAGAGCAAGAGGCAATCATATGCTTTCTTTAAATAACAATATTCTGAAGGGATAGCATGTGGCCAGCATATGCGAGCAGTTAATGGTTACTTAATAAAGTCTATTCTTAAGAACAAACAGGGTTACATGGAGATACCAACGCTCGTGTTGTGTTTAATATGTGTCTTATGTATCTATTACTTTGATGTAAGAAGCTAGTATGACAATATCAGTAACATGACCTACTTTGAATAAAATAATAATGTTTTCTTGTAAACGCACAATATAATATCTTTTATAAGTCCACAAAACACTTTGCAGAGTGGTAGCTCCATCAATCTCATGAGTTTGAACTCCTTCGAAGCCTTTATCAACATTTTTCCTTGTTTACTGTATGCATTACCAATGGCTGAGGCTAGGCACTCTGCCCTTGCTCGAGCTGAGTAACATGGGTGAGTTGGAGATAAAACATCTAAGTCATTTATGAGCCTAAAAAGCACTCAAATTTTGCAAAACAGAGTACCAAAATTTGCTAAATATAAAAAATATTAAAAAGAAAAAGAACTTACAAACATCATTAAAAGTCCGCAGAAAATAGAAAAAAGCATATAGAATATGTAATATGGTAAATATTGATTTATAGCTAGAAGGATTCAGAAAAATCCAAAAGAGGAAAAATAAAAAAAGAAAGAAAGAGCATAGGATAATAAAATTTCACAAACCATCATAACACCCACAAAATTATATAAGAACACATTTATACATCATTTATTAGAAAAATATATTATTTCGTTATGATTTTTTACATACCGAGTTTTTACATTGAACTCACCTCAACAGGGTGCTGAGACCGAGTATCTCAACCGACTAACCGAGTCCGACTTGACTTGACCGAGTTTCTGGATGCCGTTTATCACATGTAAGACTCCTTCATAATTTCTTCATTTATCACACCTTACACTAAGCAGTCGAGTGGTAGATTTTACCACTCATGAGCATTAGGCCCAAGTTCGAACTCTTGGGGGGCCTTTTCTTAACTTTTTTTAACATGCGTGCAGTGTCCCACCATGTCGACACAAAAACTATTTGAGGTTGGGGTAACACTGGGTAGAAACGTGTACTACTACAGATTTTTAGAGAATATGTCCTCCACAGATTTTTAGAGAATATGTCCTCCTAGTTATCAAGAAGGTTTTTCATTGAGGTGAGTCGTACTTTAAGGGGGAGAGTAAGAAAGCATGCAAAAGAACATTTGGGACTGCATTTGTTCGTTAGAAGTTTTCTTTCTGCTCTAAGGGCCAAGTGATGGGCCCTAAACCGTTTAATATAATCACAAGTGGTAGGACTGTATTTAGATTCGTAACAGTTGATGAGTATTGTTCATCAGAAGTTTCCTTTGTCTTTTGCATGAACCCTGAAGTTCTCCATGCGCCCTGTAGTTGTTCATAACTTTCCTTTGTATTGCACAAAACCCTAGGTCCTTGATTTAAAGGGTTTATATACGTCTCATTATATTTTAAGATAACTAAACATGTAATGAGTCAAAGAATTAAAAAAATTGGTACAAAATAAAATTACAAATCGTAGTGCAAAAAAGCAAACTGGCAAAATGGAAAATCATTTTGGGGTAAATCACCTGCACTTGGAAGCAGTATTCTTCGTAGGTGATGCATTGGCAGATGTAAAACTAAGTCCATCCAACAAAACTTCCAAGCCCCCAATGCTTTTAAAATGATTCTGAGCTCGTGGATTTTCAGTTAGTGCAGATCTAAGAGTTCTTAATGTTAACAATTGCAGTGATCTTTCTGTCCATTGATCCTTCAAACTCAATCTTCTGATGACCCGCAACAGTTCTGGAGAAAATGCACAGCAAGAACTAAGATTATGACCAAAAGGAAACCTATGACATATTCCACGCATATGGAAGCACATATTATGCAGAAGCCAGTGGCACGTGCAGACATAAACCTAACCACCCCTTTCATCAGAGAATTCAACATTATTATTTAACTAAAAGCCAGGTACTCTGTATAGGAAAACATGCATCAATAGATTGCACCAAAAAAAAAAAACTTCACAGGAAGTGAACTAATCTACCACGTCCTTCAAAAACCAATAAACTACTTTATTAGACCCAGAGAAATGGAATTAAATAGAAAAGTCCTAACCAACAGAAAAAAATCCAGTGTAAATATCTACAAACAGGTGATAAGTTGGCAACTTAAAATGCAATCAATGAATGCACGATAATTTAAGAGACACATTGAATGATACAGCACTAGTGAATTCCATATTTTTGCAGCAGCAAACTGGCCATTGCTTTCGCTGCCAAACCAACCCATAATTCTGCCCAATACCATGAATTCACATCTTATTCTCTCCAGAGCTTCCCCCAACGGCTTTTGACAAATTATATGCGGCAACTAGTACACAATATGTGTAATAGATATTGACAACAGTAAAGGAAAGCTTCATTAGGTGAAGTGATATTTATAGTGGAATATGCACTTCAGTGGGAGCATGTAAAAATGATATTTATAGTGGAATATGCACTTGAGTGGGAGCTTGTAAAAATGATATTTATATTGGAATATGCAATTCAGTGGGAGTATATGCGTTGACTGACTAAGGGATGGGAGGTTTATGGCTCTGGTCATGTCGAAAACCCTTGGCCCTGGGCATGCGGCACTACCAAGAAGGGTTTGCAGTGGGTCATCCCTTGTTGAGGTTGAAGAGATACTCAGGGATCATGTTTGTAGGCCAAGAGAACTGTGCGGTCTCTTGTGTGTGGTTGTAGGCCTATGAGAGCAAAAGCTAAAGCCTCAACATACTTCTGCACGGCATGTACACATGACAGTTGCTTTCCTTTAGAGAGACACATGTACATGTGTATTTAGAGAGCCCCTTTGCACTGTAGTGACAAGTGTTAGACTTGCTCTTAAAGGGGGGAACTGTATTCCACATTCCCACTATTTTATTATCCAACTTTGACAAGCCAATCATGAGCCCCTGCAAAGAAACTGTGGGTCATGGGACTTTGTTGGTTTGAATAAGAGAACAATTGTGGATCATGGGTTCTGGGGCGAGTAGGACACCCTTAGTGTCGCTTATTTTATTTTGGTATTATAAATATTTATTTTATTTTTAAATACTTTTTTGGAATTTTAAATATTATTTTCTGCTGTAAATTTTCATAAAAGGGTATTTTTGAAAATTTTCAAAACTTCAAAAATAACACATGTGATACCAAGGATTCAACCCCACATGTGGCACTCCATACATCCTAGGAACCACACCCTATTTTTGTACAACAATATTTGGCACAACCTATTTTATTACTAAAAAGGGTGTCACACCCCATATATTTTAACACGGGGCCACGCCCTGTTTTTAGGAAAAAGGGGTGGCACGCCTAAATATTCTAAAAAAGGGGGTCGGCATGCCAATTTTTGTGGCATAGCATGCCCAATTTATTTAAATTTTAAAAAAGAATATTTAATGTGGCACGCTATTTTTTATGTATAAAAAGGCCACGCCACGTTTTTGGGAGAAAGGGGCACGCCCCACTTTCTTAAATATTTGGTTTGAAATTAAGATGAGAAATCTAATGAGATATACTTTTCCACATCTTATGGGAGATATAGATAATTTTTATCTAAATAATACTTAAGTTTGATTTCAAACGTATATGACTTATCTAGATAAGTCTAAATTTCATTGGATTTATATTTTAAATAGGAGTGGATTGGGTCAAAATCTAAAAGGATAAAGTTCCTAATCTTTCTACCCAAAATCATGATGGCTGATTTTGGGATGGATGGCTCTGATTAATCTCTCACCCCACATATTTCTTATTTATCCTAAACAAGTGTAGCTGGAAATTAGATAACGTAAATCCTTTTCAAACTAGGAGATAGATTTCTACTAGATTCTCTTCTATTTAAAGATGTTTGACCCTATTTGAAAAGATACTAGATCTTCTCTCTTCCCATAGTTTTTTTTTTCTCCCAAGATCTGTCTCTCCCTCATGCAGCAATATTGGGGGATCTCTCTCACTCCCTCACGCAGCCATATTGGGTCTCTCTCTCTCTCATGCAGCAATATTGGGGGGTCTCTCTCTCTCTCTCACGCACATATTGGGGGTCTCTTTTCTCTCTCACACATCTCTTTCTTTTAACCAAAAGATAGGCATGTCACCTCTCTCTCTGCTCTATATTTTTGTCTTGAAAGAAAAAGAGAGGTGACCTACTTAGGTGAAACCCTAAGAAAGAGTTTGTTGTATTTGTTTTAAGGAAGAAGAGAGAACCCCACTTAGAGGGATATTAACTCCCAAGATCAACCTTGTTTTGTTCCCATAGGGTTTGTACAAACCCTATGTTATTTTTGAGTTCTCTAAAACCCTAGAGGAAGAAAGATTGCCTACAAAGCTTCCCTATCTTAGAATTTTCAGAAAGACCTTAAGGAGGAAAAGTGCATCATTGGTCAGGAAATTGGGTGTGGGGTGTACCAAGTTCTAGTTGGGTAACTCTAGGCATCTTCTAGTAAGTCTTCCCATTAGTTTTAGTTATTGTCAGTTTTATTTTCTATTTTTCTGTAAGTTTTCAGGAACTTATATTGTGTTCAAAATTATTATAAAAACTAGTTTAAAGCTCCTGGATAGTTTCTAGTTCTCTTGGCAGTAAAATAAAGATCTTAGGTTGTATCTAGAGCATTGTTTTAATTTTCCAGCAATATATTGTGGCACATGTAAGTGGAATTCTGGTATTTTGAATAAAAATAAAAATAAATTTTAATACCTTGAGTTCCACATAACCAAACCTTTCATTAGTATCAGAGCTTCTATATTTTAATGCCAAAATTTAGGAGAAGCTCATGCTCCGTGGGAGCGCAAAAACACTAGCAAAACATGTACTACTTATGACCACGGATGACTCTCATGCTCTTGAGTATGAGCACCTAAAGATTGCAAAGAAGATTCATGAACGACTTGAGACTGATTATGCCTTACCTTCCCTCACAAGAAAGACAATGGCTATGAAGTAGTATTCAGATTTGAAGATGAAGGAAGGAGGCAAGTTCACCAAGCATATACAGCAGTTCAGAGCCTTAGTTCGTAAACTCGAGGGCGCACAAGTCATGCCAAATGAAAACAAGCAGATCTGCCAGTTGCTGAATTCTATGTCGAGTTCATGGGAAAACTTCATTTCAAGCCTTACAGCTAGGGAGATCATGCCAAAGCTGAATGATATCATCACCAAACTTAAAGCCGAAGAAGAAAGGAGATTTTCTCGCAATACTTCAGCCTTGAATAACTCCGTAAATATGGTAAACCTTAAACCCAACCCTGGTTCATTCAAGAAAATGAAATGCAAAGGAAAAAAAAAAGAAAGAACAAAAAGAATGAGAATTGAAAGAAGAACCAAGGGCCTAAGAAAAGGGGAAGGATTTTAAGAATACCCAATGCTATAATTGTAAGAAATTTATATTGCTAAGTTGTAACAGTCCTAAAATTTCAAAAAAAAAACAAAAAAAAAAAAAAAAAAAAAAAACAGGAGAAAATATGCTTTTAAATAGGTGATGTTCTGTTTGAATATGATGGTCCTTGAGGACCATCACTGTTTTCAAAAACTTTTGCGTTGGATTAACTTTTGCTTTGCCTTTACTTTTCTTCCTTTGCCCGCTTTTGCCTCCTGCTGCTTGCAGCTGGCAGCGTCCTTTAGCGGACGTGATTTTCGTACGATAAAAGTCTGCTTTTAACGCGACATCTCAAGTATGAGGTAGAGCGTAAGAAAATAATATAATAATACGTTATAATAATATAATAATACGTTATAAGAATTTAAATAGGGGATGTGAGCACTCCCACCTTAAAACAAAATTTTGAGATCTCTCTCTCTGGTCAAAACACAGTGAACTTCTCTCTCAAACCGAATTTTTTATCGGAAGCTCCCTCTCAAATAATTGTGGGTAAGTGACATCGTCTTTCTGAAAAATAGTCTATTTTTAATAAATAGTGATATTTCCGTCTAGGATCTTTATTTTATCAGTTTTGTGTGTAAGTGACCTCATTGTCTCGAAAAATAATCCATTCTTTTTAAAAATAAAATGAAATAATTATTTTTGCTTATTATCATGAATTTTAGGCGCGATAAATTTTATGCGCACGTGACCTCATTATCTTGAAAAATAATCTTTTTAATAAAAATTGTGATATTTTATCTATGTTAGAAATTTTGAATGCTGTAAATTAGAAAAATAAATTTATTTATTTTTCTTGTCTATTGTTAGAAATAAATGTGATATTTCTGCTTTTAGTAAAATTGTGATATTTCTTTCTACTGTTTTGAGAATTTAGACATTGTAAAATTCGTGTGC
>NW_006499858.1:4750234-4766317 GCF_000471905.2 Amborella trichopoda
GTCTTCCTCCTGCTCCTCCTACTACTACTTCTGCTCTTCCTGCTCCTCCTGCTCCTTTTAACTGGAATCTAATCTACGATCTTTACCCCCGACATCTCCGGCGCTCAGCTAGTTCTTATATTAAGTCTTAGCATCCTCCTGTTCAACCTTTTGTTCCAAAGGTCAAACAGGTTCCGCCACCCCCCTCACCGCTGGTCGTCACTCCTACCCCCGCCTCCTCTGTCCCAGCTTCCTTCTCGCAGGTAGCTGCTCGCCCCTCGCCCTCTCCTGCACCATTTGCCGCCACTGAGGGTTTAAAGGGGAGCTCTTTCCCCACCTTTAATCCTTCCCCGTTTTGCCCCTTCGTTGTCTCCATCCCTCCTGAAGAATCGTCCTAGCTCAAATCCAAATTTCTTGCCTCCCTGGTAGGTTTGTTTCATCCCTCACAAGACAATGTCAGAGGTACAGAAAATGGGCACAACACTGCTGGAAGGATCCCAATATTACTGCAAGGCAACTCTCTGGAAGAGACTATCTGCTCTCTTTCTCCTCCCCAGAACTTGTTCACCAGGTGTTACAGGCCTCCAACTCTTTAGCCTTCAAAGGGGCCTCCCTCCGTCTTCGTGCTTTGTCCCCTCTGAAAGGATCTTTTAGAAAGCAAAAAATCTGGCTCACGCTCCACCACTTGCCCCTTCATGCCTGGTCTCCGTCCACTTTTAGGAGAGTGGCGGAGGCTTGTGGCAATCCTATTTCTATTCATTGGAAGTCCATTGAAACCCTCCCGCTTGGGTCAATTCGTCTTCTTTTGGAGGTCTTGGACACCAAGCTCATCCCACTTTAGGTGTGGATTGAAGCTGAGAACCTTTTCTATCCTATCTCGCTCTCGTGGTCAGAGGCTTCCCCTCCCTTGCCCTTTTTTTTCAACTGTCCGGCTACTCTTTCGGCCAAGGGACTCTCTTCCTCTTCCTGGATCACTGTCTCGCAGAAACCCAGCCACCACTAGCGATGCGCCGCCAACACCGCCATGGCCTTGTTTCAGCTTCGGGAGGCCTTGCTTCAGCTTCAGGAGGCAACCGTTCCAGCCCTCCTGCTTGCACTCAGCCTTCCACATGGCTACCACATGACACTTCTTCAACCTCTTCTGGACTTCGCGTTGTCAGCTCGTCGATGCTGCAGTCTGCTTTGGAACCCGCCCCACAGGCTCTAGCCCCGATGGCGATGGGGTAGTTGAACTCTGTCGGCCTTCCTTGGGCCTTTCGGTCCCTTCTTCTCACCGACCCGGTAAGGAGGTAATAGTGAAAGTTGACCACCTGTTTCCCCCAGGGCCGTCGAGCTGCGCTAGTGGCCCGCCATCATCGGATGGGATTTTGGGCCCGATCTCCAGGGACCCTACCCTCATCCTGAGTACCACAGTAGAGGCTTTTACAGCTGTCCTTGCTATCTCTGCTCCCCCCTAGTCTCTGCCTTGTCTTCATGACACACGGCCTTCAAGCCTACCCTCTTCCTCTCAACTTGAGCCTTTGCCTATCCCTTTGTCTAATTCAGCTTTTATTGTCATGCCACCTAGCACCCCTCAGCCGTCAACCCATCCTTTCTCGCCTGCAGTTGTCCCTTCGCTTGACCCTCTTCCCTCTCCCCTTTGTGGTTCTCCCCTCCCTGTTTCGCCACCTGGCCATTCCCGGCCACCTTTCACTCCTTCACCTACCATCGTCCTTTCGTTGCTTGCGGTTCTGCCACCCGTCCCCTCTCCCTCTTCCTCAGGAGCTTCTATCCTACCCCTTGACAAACCTAACCCTCCTTTGCTCTCTTCTCTCTCTCATAGCACCCCGGGGGCTTCCTCGTCCCCCTCTTCCCTTCTGGCTGCTCCACCCTCCCCTCTGTTTCCTTCCCCGTGTTGCCCCCTTCCCCCGTTTAACACTTCTGCTACCTCCCCTCACCCTCCTAGCCGGGAAGTTCTGCTTGCTGACGCTTCTCTCCCCCCCAAGCCTTGGCCTCTTCTGCTGCTATCTCTTTTGCTCCTGCCTCTCGACCTTCTCTCAGAGGGAAGCCCTCCCGTGTCCTCCACTGCTCGAAACCCCCCCTCTTCTCAGTTGTCTATGGATCTGGACAACTCCCCTCGCCCCTTTGGTATTTTAACAATGCACTCCTTTGACCACTCCCCCCTTGACCCGGCCTACCTCTCCTCGCTTCTCGCCCCCCTCCTTCCCTTTTCCTCCCACCTGGTTCATATCGGCAGGGTTACTACTATTCACTTCCCTTACCCAACCTTCTCTCCTTGGCCGAACTACCTCGTCCCTCACCCCTACCCCACCACTACCTGACCTTTTTCAACCCCCCTCCCCCCTTTATGGGACCCCTCAGCTCATACGGTGCCCTACTCCTCTCACGTTTCCTCTATCCCACTGTTTTTGGTGCTTTAACCCCCCCCCCCCCTCCTACCTGGGTTCCTTGTCGCCCCACTCCTTTGATGTTTCCCCTGGACCTTTTCCCCTGTCATCGTCTGTCGCTGATTTCACTCCAGAGGTTTCCGCAACTGCAGCCTCTGCTGCTTTACATTCCCCTCCCACCTATGCTGGCCGCCCTCTATCCTTCTTTCTCTCCCTCCCCTCCCTTGGAACCTCTTTTGGAGCAATCACGACCCCTTTCTTCGCCCTCTCCCTTGCTTGACAGAGACTTGCCCAGGCCTCCTTTCGCTCCCTCTTCTCCTGCACCCATCTCTCCCCCCTTGGCCGACACCGATGCCAAGAGGGTCGAAGGGGATGGGGACAACAATGAAGCTAAAAGAATGAAGGAGATTTTTCGGGTTATGGGGTTTGAACACGACGGACCTGAGGCCCAGCACACCGTTTCATGCTTGCAGACGCCCAGAGCCGCCTCAAGGTGAGCGTCAAAGAACATAGAGAACTGCTTAATCTTTTTTCCTCCATCAGTTATGACAAACAGGCAGGAGGTGGCTCCTCTCCTTCCACCACCCTGCTACTTCCCTCTCTGAGGCAGTCGGCCAGAATTGCCTCTTTCTCTGCCCCTCCCCTTTTACCAATGCAGATTCTCTCTTGGAACATTAGAGGATTGGGACAGAAGTCCAAAAGGGACTCTGTTAGAGACTTTTCCGTCAAATTTACCCCCTCGATCCTAGCCCTTACTAAGACCAAACAGCCCGAGCCCACCCTCTAGCTAATTCGTAGTGTGTACCGACTGACGGGGCTTCTGACGGTATGTGGGTGATCTGGAACCCAACCGAGCTCCATCTCCAGTCGACCCACATTGGAGATTTCTCGATCACCGCGTCAGATGGTTTTCCTCTCAAATTCTCAGCCATTTACGAGCCCAACTCTGCTTCTCTCCATCCCCGCCTCTGGTCCGAATTAGACTTTGTAGCTTCCTTACCCCACACAACGTGGTGCTTGGGTGGTGATATCAATATCACCAGATGGTCTTATGAGAGGAACCTAAACCCCAACATCTCCCATGGCATGTTGGACTTTTCCGACTTCATTTCTCGTAAAGAACTCCCAAACATTCCTCTCCAAGGGAACGGCTTTACTTGGTCTAACCACTTTACTCAACCCTCCCTAGCTAAGCTGGATCGTTTCCTCCTCTCCCTAGACTGGGATGCTTTCTTCCCTGGTTCCCATGTGTTCTCTTTGCCTAAACCCACCTCGGATCACTGTCTTATTCTTCTTAATACCCAGGTAACAAGGGGGCTCAAACCTTTTCGCTTCAAACTGGCCTGGTTAGAAGAGTATACCCTCTTGGGCCTTATCCCTATTTGGTGGACTTCTTTCTCATCCCAAGTCTCGGATAGAGAGGGCTTTAAGTTACAAACCAAACTCCAACTCCTCAAAAAGTCTCGCATTACCTGGAGGAAATCCCTACCAGGAAATTATTCCCAAACAAAAAACTCTTTGCTCAAATCTATTCAAGAGCTCGACGATATAGAAGAGTCTAGAACCCTTACAGATTCAAAAGCTAACCTTAGAACCAGTGTTTTAAAATGCGGCCACATCGCCGCATATGTGGGCGCATCATGCAGGATGCGCTCGTATCCGCATCGCAAACTGACGCATATGCACTTTTGACAGATGCGGCCGCATATGCTCGGCATCAGGCCGCATCGCCGGCATAGCGTCGCATCTATTTTTCGTGGAAAAAATTATCGATTTTGCCCCTTTGGGAGGGGCAAAATGGTCTTTTTGAACTTTCGAAGTTTAGGGGAACCGTTTGGGGGATTATTATACCCCCTAAACGAAGATTTCCAGCCACTTTTGTGACTTTTTGCATCAAATTGAGGGAAAAAAAATTTTGGCGGAAATTTTTTGTTCATCCAAATCTTCGATTTGGTGGTGGCTTGATACTTGGATGTTCATTTGATGCCTTTGATTGTTGATTTGAGGATGTTCAGGTGAACTTGTGATAAGAAATTGGGGGTTTCAAAGGCCGTGAAAAAACCGAGCACTACTTCACATAGTCGGTAACTTTTTATCCCTTCTTGTACAATAATACTGTTTTACTTATTTTCAGGGCAATGTCTTCTTCCCAATCTTCTAGTGACAAGGATCCGGCTTGGAAATATGCTAAACTAAAAAATCCGAAAGATAGAAATTGTGTGATATGCTTGCTCTGTGGAAATATTTATATAGGTGATATTTTTTGACAAAAAGAGCATTTAGCCGGAATTTCTGGGAATGTAAGAGCATGCCCACAAGCTACAGATGATATAAAAAAGGAGATTAGAGAATATTTGGATTTATTGAAAAAAAAAAAAGAAAGGAATTACTTGATGATATGCAATTATTTGATGATATTGATGATGATGATGATGATGATATGTCTGAAGTTGACCTCAAGAGAGAGGGTTATAAATATTGGTGGTAGTGCTGAGAGAAAAACACCTTTCACTAAGGGGCCAATGGATTCTTTTTCACCCCTAGCCCTGAAATTGTGGTTCAGGAGAAAAAAAAAAAACAAACAAACCACAATTGAAAATAAATATAAGAAAGAACAAAGGAAATCGGTATATAAGTGGATCTACATGGCCAGCATTCCTTTTAATACTATAACTCTAGATAGTTTTGCATGTATGGTCCAGGCAATTGGGAAATATGGCCCAGGATTTATTCCTCCTTCACTACATGAGGTTAGGGAGCCCTTGATGGGAATAAAATTTTTATTTCTCAGAGAGAAGGGTGGGAGAAATATGGGACCACTATTGTGCGTGATGGTTCGTCCGATGGGAAATCAAGGGCATTCATTAATTTTTTGGTTAACTGCCCAATAGGTATTTTTTTTGTTAAGTCTATTGATGACAAGTCACATGATGGCACATACTTATGTGGCTTGATGGATGAGATTGTCGATTTTGTTGGGGAGCAAAATTAGGTACAGATTATCACTAACAACGGTGCCAACTATGCTGCAACTGGGCATATCTTGACTTTGAAAAGAAAGCATATATTTTTGACTCCTTACGCAACTCACTGTGTTAATCTTATGCTTAAGGAAATCGGTACATCTTTATTTAGTGGGGTCATTTCAAGAGCTATGTTTGTTGTTGGATTTATTTACAATCACAGCATAGTCCTCAGCATGATGAGGTCTTTTACAAAGAAGAGAGAATTAATGAGACCGAGTATCACTAGATTTGCTACGTCATTTCTCACTCTTCAAAGCCTAGCCAAGCAAAAAAGTGCCTTGAGGACCATGTTTGCTTCAGAGCAATAGAGTCAAAGCAAATGGTCAAAGCATAAGGATGGGAGAAAGGCTGAAAAAATTACTCTGAATACATCTTTTTTTAGTCAAATAATTCTTGCATTAGAGGTGGCTCGCCCTTTAGTGAGAGTGCTTCGACTAGTTGATGGTGATGCGAAGCCCGCCATAGGCTACATACATGAGGCAATGATTAGGGCAAAAACTGAAATAAAATATGTTTTAAAGGATGATAAAAATATACGCAAGGCTATACTTGAAATTATTGATAGAAGATCGGATACCCAGCTTCACCGGCACCTCCATTCAGCCGGTTGCTTTCTAAACCCATCTGTTCACTACAAGCACCCATCCATCGAGTCAAATCGTGTAATAAATGGTGGGTTCTTAGATGTGCTGGAGAGGTTGGTGCCAGACAAAGATATCCAGGATGAGATCTAGAGCCATGAATTGATTTAGTTCAAGTTAGGCTTGAGAAACTTTGGAAGAGATATTGCCACTCGAAATAGGGACACTACAGAGTCAGGTAAAGGTCAAAAGCCCAAAAATAATCTTACTTGTCTCTTACTTTATGTATAGTTCCATTGTATATTTTATACCCTTATTTTTTAACTATATTCTAAATTATAAAATATTATACAGCTGCATGGTGGGCATTATATGGAAGCGAGACACCAAATCTACAACGTCTCGCTATTCGAGTGTTGAATCTCACATGTAGTTCATCTGGTTGTGAGCACAACTAGAGTGCATTTGCGCATGTAAGTCCTTTACTCTTTATTCCTTAATCCTTATTTCTTGAATTTCACTTTTCTAATCTAAAATCTAATTTATCTGATTTCAAATTTCTACCACAGTTCCATACAAAAAAAAGAAATAGGTTAGAGCAGAAAACGTTGAATGATTTGGTTTATGTGCGGTATAACGAGCGGCTTAAGGAGAGGTATGAAAATCGCACGAAGCTCAACCCTATTCAATTATATGAAGCTGATGGTGATTCCATAAGTGAGTGGACCATGGATCCAAGACAAGAGCGTGTGTTTGAGGGTGAGGATCTTACATAGCCTGATGTTGAGCTAACAATAGGGGCTAATAAAGAAGATCGACCTAACACTAGAGCACAAAGGAGTAGAGGAGCTACTGGGTCTAGTCGTACTCACACATTAGCTTCAGAGGTCAAGGAGGAGGAAGCTCACTCAAAGGAGATTGATGAAGAAGAATACATGGAGGCCGTCGAGGATGATATTGATGATGTGCATGATGACTCTCAAGATGACTTGTCTAATTGATATTTGAAAAAATGAAGTTCAAATTTCAAAATTGACTCTCAAAATAGATTATTGTATAAAGTTATTAACTATTAACTCTTCTTGAGCTTGACTTTTGGTTTGTATTTTGTAATATCACTATTTTGTGCTTATGGTTGTACTTATGGTTGTTGATGGTTGTGCTTATGGTGCAAATTTGTGCTTATGGTTGTTAATTGTTGAATGCTTTATGAAGCTGGTTTCAAGTTTCTAGTTTCTATCAAGGGATAGTGGATAACTGGATATAGAATCTTCGACAGCTAATAGTTTTGAAATTAATTCTTAAACTAAAATACCTACTATCACATATATCACTTTCACATTTTTTCTATGCATTAACTTATTTTTTTAGATTTTTTAGAATTTTTTTACATTTATTGACGGCATCATCGCGATGCACCCGCATTCGAGCCGCATCGCCGCATCGGCACCCCACCGCATCCGGCATTTTAAAACACTGCTCAGAACACAAACCAAGCTGGACTACCTTTCTACCCTCAAGAAGGAAGAACTTTTTTAATACCAGTGATCCAGAGTCAAATGGTTAAAAACAGGGGACCAGAACACCGCTTCTTCCACCGTATTACGAATTGCCGAAGAAGCGATAACTCGATTTCCACTATCAAGGTGGATAATCGCATTTTGGTCCAGCACGATGTAATCGAATCAGTCATCCTTGGTTACTTCAAGTCTCTCTACACAACCCCCTTGGGCTACAGACCAAGGATGACCACCCTGGACTTCTTAACCCTTCCTGATCATTGGTCTTGTTGGCTGGAACGACCTTTCTCTGAAGAGGAAATCTCCTGTGCCATCAACCATTAGCCAAAGATAAAGCGCAGGGGCCGGACGGCTTCCCCATGGCCCCCTTTAAATCCTTTAAGGGAACCTTTCTACCTGATCTCGTTACCTTTTTCGAAGATTTCTACCAAAGGGGGATCTTAAACAAAGCCATCAATGCCACCTTTATCGCTCTTGTTCCCAAGAAAGAAGGGGCGGAGGAGCTAAAGGATTTTCGTCCAATTAGCTAACTCAACTCTTCATACAAGATTCTGGCCAAGGCTCTGGCATCAAGACTCAAGCTAGTCCTCCCACTGACTATCTCTCCGTCCCAATCCGCCTTCATCAAAGATAGGCAGATCCTGGATGGGGCAGTGGGAGCACATGAGTGCCTCCACTCCAAGCACTTATCCAAGAGGCCATGATTAATTTTCAAAATCGATTGGAAAAAAGCATATGACCATGTTGACTGGTCATTACTGGACGAGACAATGGCCAGAAGTTTTGGAAACCTTTAGAGAAAATGGATGAAAGGCTGTATTTCCCACCCTCATTTCTCGATACTGATAAACGGGAGCCCTAAAGGGTTTTTCCCTTCCTCAAGGGGGTACGCCAAGAGGACCCTCTGTCCCCCTTTCTCTTGGCAATCGTAGCAGAGGTTTTTAGCAGGTCCATCTCTCGCCTCTATCAGGAAGGCCTTCTTTCAGCTTTCCAATGCAGCCCACAAGGTCCTTTGGTGTCACACCTGCAGTACGCAAACGACACCTTAGTCTTCCTTGACACTTCTAATCAAGAAGTCGAGAACCTTAGGCTCTTCCTCAAATGCTTCGAGACTGCCACTAGCTTCAAAGTTAATATGGATAAATAAAAAATGATGGGGATAGGTCAGACTACTCAAGAGATCAGCGCCCTTATTCCTTCTTGG
The DNA here is from genome assembly GCF_000471905.2 of Amborella trichopoda. The sequence goes on from NW_006499858.1 coordinate 4,758,932, forward strand.
GACTGCAACTTAGAGGACCTCCCCACCTCTTACGTGGGCATACCTTTGGGCTTGGGAAAGCCGAAAAAGAGACAATGGGCTCAAGTCATAGACAAAGTGGACAGGTGTCTGGCTGGCTGGAAAGGGAGATATCTCTCTTTGGCTAGTCGCTCAACGCTGATCAAAGGTATACTGGCCAATGCCCCGGTCTACTTAATGTCCATCTTCCACATTCCGGCTTCGATGGCTAACAGGCTGGACCAGCTCATGAGAAACTTTCTATGGTCTGGTCCGGCAGAAAAAACCAGACATCACCTCATCTCATGGGATATCGTTCGACTACCCAAATCCCAAGGTGGTCTAGGTATAAGAGACCTTAGAAAACACAACCTGGCTTTGCTAGGGAAATGGTGGTGGAGATTGGCCACCCAACCTAACTCTCTCTGGGCACAAGTCATTCGTAACAAATATAGGATTCCGGATAACAAGTGGGTGCCCAATAGGATCCTCCGCAACAGGGCCTCAGGAGGCTAGAAATCCTTCACCTCCTCGCTTGCGCTTTTCAATCAATTTATCCGCTTCCAGCCTAAAGAAGGCACTAGAGTGTGCTTTTGGTCAGACCTCTGGATTGGACACTCTCCTCTTTGTGACCTCTTCCCCTCCCTCTATCACCTATCCTCCAAAAAGATTCAACTGTACTAACAGATATGGTCCTTTCAGGGGGCCGTAGAATCTGGAATCCCTCTTTCAAGAGAAACCTCACTGATGACGAATCTACACTCTTCATCTCCCTGGCGGCTGCCTTACACCCAATTTTCTTATCTCCTTCTGAGAGAGATTCAATGGTATGGACTATCTCTCCGTCTGGAAAGTTCTCAGTAGCCTCTTTCTATCAAAAACTTATTCAACCCCCCACTTACCCATTTAACCCCCCCTCTGCCCTTTCCAAAGTTTAGTCCACTAGTGCTCCTCCAAAAGTCCAAACTTTTAATTGGATTGCCTGTTGTAAACAGGCTCTCACAGTCGACCAGCTTCAAAAAAAAGGCATCTCGCTCCCTAACAGATGTGTTATGTGCTTGAATGAGGAGGAGTTGAACCTCACCTTTTCCTACATTGTTGTAAAGCCTTCGAACTATGGAGTCTTATACTTCAATTGTTCCATTTTTAATGGGTCCTCCCTCCCTCGGTTGAGGCACTCATCTCCTCCTATTCAAGCTGCCATTGGCCTAAGGCCGGTAGAACGTTGTGGAAGTCTGCAATCGCCGCCACCATCTGGGTCATTTCGCTTGAAAGAAATGAGAGGATTTTTAAAGCACACAAAAACGAAGTACCTGTGCTTTTCCATAAGGTTACTTCCCTAGAAACTTTTTGGGCCTCTACCTACAGGGATTTCGTAGGGATCCCCACTAATACCTTCCTCAGTCAGTGGGAGAATAATATTCACCTCCAACCTCACAAGAATTAAAGACCCCACAATTGGCAACCCCCTCCTGAAAATGCCATTAAGCTGAAGGGGTCTTCCGTGATCACAACCGCAATGTCCTCCTTACCTACTCGGAATACGTGGGATTGGGAGACTCCCAGTTCGCTGAAGCTTTGGCACTTCTTACGAGCCTCAAAAGTTTTAACCCTTCATGGGGCCATTTGTTAAGGTCGAAGGAGAAGCCCAAAACATCATCTCTTGGGCAGCAGGCACTACTTCCCCGCCTTGGTACCTTTCCAGGATTTTTGATGAAATTTACCATATATGCAAGGATATAAATGTCTTATGGATGAATACTTGGCAGACGTCGAACGAGCTCGCCGATCTTCTCGCTAAAGACGGAGCACGGGCACGTGTGGAAGACCCCAACCGGTCCATCTCCTTTTTTGCTCTGGACCACAAAGAGTTTCTAGGACCGTAGTTAGCCTCTCTCTCCTACTTGTACTCAAGCATTCTTATAAGCCCCATTTTTTGCTACACCAAATTTTTTGTAATCAAGCATGTGACAAAGCCAATTTTTTGTATAGGGCCTCTGGACCTATGTTTTTGACCAAGATACCTGAGTGGGTACTCTAAGTCCTCTCCTTCCTCTTACAGTTGTACTCCTTCTTATAGCAAATACAATGTTAACATTCAAAAAAAAAATACATATATATATATATGGGAAAGGCTGAGGTTAGCCCACTAGCTCACAGCTACATATGACCCCAGATATATATATATATATATAGGGCAACTATAAGACCGATCATATTTTATAGGACGGAATGTTGGCGGTCAAGAAACAACATATTTATAGATTGAGTGAGATAAAAAATTGAAATGGATGAGTGGCAAGACAAAACGATAGAATTTGGAATGAATACATCAAAGAGAATTTTAGGGTAGCTCCTTAGGAGACGAGATGTGGAATAATTTGGTTCAAGTAGAAAGCTCTAGAAGGGTAATGGGAAGGCCCAAAAGGACATAGATGGAAGTAGTGAGAAGAGATATAGTGCTCTATAGTCTGACTGAGTGTATGAACCCTTAATAGAGAACAAGATTCGTGTAGTCAACCCCTAATAGTTGGGATAAGGCTCAAATGATGACAATGATATGTGTGTGAAGCTTTTATAAGGTTGCAACCTTAATTGTAGAAGTAAGGATGCAACAATCTACACCATCTATTTTATTTGGACGGTGTAGATTTCCCACCATCTTAAAAGGCATGTCACTTTTTGACATTGTTTTAAAAGTCACATTAAAACTACACCATCCAATTAAAATGGATGGTGAAGAACATTACAACTTTACTTCTACAAGTAAGGCTGCAAATTCATATAAAACCGCACCCTATATATACACACACCAAGAATAGCAAAGTCTTGCAACATAACCCAATTTGTTAATCACTATATCACCAAGAACAACAGAGTCTTGTAACACAACCGAATTTAACAAATTTAACCCCTAATATTCATTGTGAAAAAAGAAACACAACAAACATAATGGAGTGCAAAAGAAGTACCGGAAGTGAATTTTTGGATAAGGATGAGCTGAAATATTCTCATGTGACCATAGAGCACTTTCTCCAGCTTGCCCAATAGATGTTCTACGAAGTAGATCAGCTACACCTTTCACAATATTCATGCCTGCCTTCTAATATTACGAAGTATCATGATGCAATCTTTGCAAGAATGAAGTATACATCATCATCCTGTAAAACTCCTAGAATATCCTGTTAAATCACCAAAATACAAGAAATCATACAATAACTCTTCTACCTTGAACATATTGCAAATTACTAACAAAAATAAATTCCCATACAGCATAAGGCATGTAGTTGAGTACACGGATTATCATTTTTTCCTGGTAGTATATCTTTAACCATGCACGATATCTCTTTGACAAATCATTAATATAATATTATAATTACTCTCACAGTTTTAGATTTAACTAATAATTATCCTTACAGTTATAGATATTTTATAACTACAAAGTGTACATATAGATCTTTTTCTAATGAACTGCTTATTTGAAAGCTTCACAACATATTCATTAAGATGCCCCAAAGGCAGAATCAATTTACCAGAAGCATGTGTCTCTGTATATGGGACTTTCTGCATCCTCAAATGGTTTGCTTAGAGAAAGGCTTGCCTAAAATTTCAAGAATCCTTTATCCATGTAATGTGAACATTTTCTAATGTCAACTTATGAAAATAGGTTCATATGTAAGGGTTGACATTTAGCATGAAAGACATGTCATTTATTTAAAAAGTTGCTTGCACACATAACTGAAAATGCATCATTGAGCATGCTTCCGTTAATTGTTGTCTCCCTACTCAAAAATCACAATCCTAATCAGCACATCTTGTCCAATTTGTTATATTAGATTAGTAGGTAAGGATCCCAACATACACATTATCCATTTCTAGACAACACAACGCATTTTCATAATGTTTCAAGCAAAGTGCAGCTCATGCCTTTTAAACACTCAACAAAAGCATGTGAGTGCAATAATACCACATAGTTGTTTGACTAGTAATCAAATACAACCACATCGACATCAACAAAATACATGAAACTTGACAAAAACAAGCCCACCATTCTACTTTAAAAAAACACAAGCCCTTCATTTTATGCACATATATTTTCATAATTTCCCCAAAAATAATCTGATTTCTTCATGTATGCATTCAAAACATCTAAGTAACTATTCACTTCAGCAATCTATTCAAACATAAACATCAATTGCAATCATATCACTTTTCTTACCAAAAAAAAAAATTTAGGTATAATCAATCACAGTTGTATCAACATATAGACATTTTGACCAGATAAAGCCCAGACATTTTCCAAGTATCAAAATATGCCATCAAACATTTTCCTTCAATTTTTTCTAAAACACTTACACAGTACATTGTATTCAAAAAAATTCCAGCATTCTATCAAGAAACTGCTGCATAGACAGTGAATCCTAACAACAAAAGCAAAAATAGGTCGCAAAATTTTCAACTAATTAGATACATTCATCTTAAATTCACAGGAATGCAAGATTCATGCCCGCACATAACCACCGCCTCCATGGCACGCCAATTGAGCACTCAAGACCCTAAGTTCAGTGAAAACAGTAATCTGACCCAACTACAAAAATAAAACAACGAAAACTTTGAACTGGATCAAATGGTTCTACACTGATAAATAAACAACACTATACACCAGAAACTCATCCGGAGCTACAATACCGATAAATGGATCGAGATAAGAGGATTTGGGTCAACATAAACAGATGCTATTTTGAAATGTAGGGTTTAGCACGATGACAAAAACCGGGTCACCTGCAATCACTCCGATGATTCATGAAACAAGCAATTGAAGAAAAAAATGGATTGACTGTTCATGAAAGGATTATATACGACTTACCTTATTAAAGAAGAAGGATAGAAAACCAGGATCTAGGGTTTTCAGTGCGAGGCCAAGCTTTAATGGCGAAAACTAAAGAAGGAACCAGGTAAGAAGAACGAATGCAAGGTGAAATGCCACAGAAAGAAAGGGTATTATATAGACCTCGTAATTTCGAAACTACCCTCCAAATTTTCAAGGACAACGTGAGAAATACTCCGACGGCTTGTAAAGGTTCGAAAAGGTTAAAAATGTCATTTTTAGTTTATGTAAATTGCAAGATATATTGCTTTTGCCTTCTATCAGTTGTCAAAAGATTTTTACGATTTGACTTACAATATCACTCCTGTCAAGAAACATTCTATTAAGAAATTAAATTTCAAAAAATGGTATATTAAATTTCGAAAAATGGTATAGATTAAGCACATCCATATTCTCATAAAATTTTGAGAAGGGGCCGTTTAGAAAAATGTATTCAAATATGCGCTCTTGTTGGAGTCGAAGCATTGTTTGTTTTTTTAAAAACCATATGTCTTGAGGTCGAAATGATCGATAGTAAATTTTTCAACATTGGATCAATCCTTTTAGGTGAATTTTTGAAAAGCACATTACTTCTCGATAGAAACCTTATATGATTTATCAAAAAAAAAACAAAAAAGTAGAAACCTTATACAAGTTCTTTCTATTATCAAATAGAAAAGTTTGGAACGTGTATGCACATATTTGTGATCCAGAGGTATAAAGCATCCAAGATGGATGCAAAGTGGTCCATCTAAAAACAATTGTAACTAAAGGCCCAAATGTTTTTTTAATATAATTATTATTTTTATTTTTTAAATTTTATTATTTTCTCATATTCATGATCTCCATGTTAAAGATTATAAATTCTCTAGAAATTAGGATCAAATTATATTTAAAATATTTATTTATATCGAAACCCGCATTTGTACATATGCAAGCTTGGCCGCATGCCAACCGCATCCTAAAAATAATACACCTTACAATACATTATCTGGATCATCAATTTTTACGATTTTTATGTGCTTGTAGATTTACTTGATTTGAACTGTTTTTAGAGTTTAAAATTCACAACCCAAGATAAAAATAAATTCTCACGCCAACCTAAGAATTTTCGTCACTAAGACTGTATCTTATGACAAAGTTTATATATGTAACTTACTTTGATTGTTTAAGGTTGCAACCTTATACAAACCACACCATTATCAAAGAGGTTAGGTATTAAGGTCCACAAGCACTTTTTAATGGTTAAGATTGAATCAACCACATCCAAGGTCCAAAAATGAATTTTATTCTTTTATTTTTTATTTTTCTTTAAAAATGATAGTAACATGAAATTTAGCTTTTACCTTTGTTTTATAAATAGAATTAAATAAAAATAATACAAATATTTTGCATAAAAAATATTGATCAAAATAAATGTGATCGTATTTTGGTCTTTTATTTAAAATGCTTTTAAATCATCTATTTTAGTTCTCTTTATAAAAGTAAACCACACCAAAAAATTAGGATAAATATTTATTTAAATTTAAAATATTAAATAAAATATAAAATTAATTTTTGGCCATTATATAGCCATGAAATCTCAACCATTACAGAGGTGCTTGTGCCCATCCACCTGTTATTTCGCCCAATACATGGGAAAAGTTTCGGTACAATTCTATTTAGGCGCAATGTCCTGCCAAAACTCAAAACTCTTAATATAGATTTTGGATAAAAACATTAGAACAATATGTGTTCTGAGTATTATTAAATAAATAAATTTAAATTTAAAATAATTTATTTTAGAAATACTAAATGAAAGGTCCAAAGATTGTTAAAAATAAAAATTCTATCCATTTTTAAGATTGAATATAGAAATCCATTTGGTATTCATCAAAATTATTGACCAAATAAATTTTATTTTATTTTTCTAGAATGCTTACTAATTGACCAAATAAATATTAGATCAAGGACCATCTATAACATATATTTAAAAATTACACTGCACTTGAATAGGGTGATTCGGCCACCAAAACTCCATCATTAATGCTTTGGAGCTAAGTTGAGACCATTTTAATGGGGTAATATTTTGTCCAATAATCGCACCCAAAACAACAATTGATAACCCTAAGTTGTTGTTTAGGGTCATTAGAACATCCCTATGTTATTAGTAATCACAGCCCAAACATATATAATTCAATAGTTTGGATCATTAGTACTCTCTAACAAGGTTTTGAAAAAGGGAAATTATCTATGTACTCTGTTTTTGGTTCCATTTCTCATTAGACCCAAGGTTTTAAAATGTATTTTGTGGCATGAAGATCATATTATATCTTCGACTTTACCCACTTTGACCTTATTTTTTTAGCCCAAGCAAATCTTAAAAAAATATTCCCTTGTAAACCCCACCCTCTCTTTTCACATGATTCTTCCAAAACTTCTTTATTTCTCTCTCTCTCTCTCCGTATTCTACTACTACTACTCTCTTCTTCTACTATTCTTCTACTACTCTCTCTCTCTCTCTCCTCTCTCTCTCTCTCTCT
>NW_006499858.1:4767075-4779053 GCF_000471905.2 Amborella trichopoda
CTTCTACTCTCTCTCTCTCTCTCTTCCCCTCTCTCTCTCTCTCTCTCTCTCTCTCTCTCTCTCTCTCTCTCTCTTTGGGAGTATGACTTTCGATAAAGCAGAATGACAGACCAGTATTCGTGTAGCTAACTTCAAATAGTTGGAAAAGGGCTCTAATGATGATGATATTGTGGATAATATGAACTTGTTAGTTGTTTGGTATCTATCTTGTATTATGCATAATATTATTCAATGGAAAAGCTTTTTATATTTCACCTACTGTATATAAGTTATATACTTCCCCCTATCCAGTCATCCGATTTAAATGGACATTTGAGATGGACCTAATCACAATGTCATGCATCTACACTGTTTTGTTTTTTATTTTTTTACAAAGCATTTGACACAAAATTTTGAGCACCCACTCCTCTTTTGAACTCACTCCTGAGAAAATATAAAACGATATTTTTAATAAAATAAAATGACCAAAATACTCATAAACTTTCAAGATTATTTTGGTCATTTTACTTTTAGAGGCATTTTGGTTATTTTATTTTTTAATATATTTTAAATATTATTATTAAGTTCACCCCATTAATGATGGAATGTACCAAATTTCATAATCATCTGATTTGTCAAAAAAAAACTAAAAATGAAATACTCTAAGATGTCGGATCTTAGATTAAACAGTGGTTCACTTAATCTAAATTGGATGGCTAGATAATTTATTACGAAGATTAAATTTGTTGAAGAGTGAATAGTTAGTAATAACAAGTACACATCCAAAGAGGCCTTAGCCTTTATATCCGTCGATTACTTGCTTGGAAGCAAGGTGTCCTGTATACCATGTTACACTTAATTTATTATTTTCCAAAGAACCCCTAAGGAGTAAACTAATTCAAACCTCTGAAAATCTTAACAATTATAATAAAATTTTTGAAAATTCCATGGTCATTATGAGATAAAAGTGCTCCTAAATTTTTGAAACCGATCAAGAGAATTCATTTAGGGTAGAAAACTTAACAAATGAATACCAAAAAAAAATCATTAAAACAACCAGGAAATTTACAGTGAATCCAATTCTGAAGAGCTTAAGTTCCAAGTAAGCAATTCAAATAGAGATTCAACATTGTTGGTCACACTCAATTGTCAATCTGGGGATGGAAGAGGATCTAAATATGACTAAGATGGATTTCACTAACACATGAGGAACAAGAAAAAATCATTGCATTCATCAAGGAATACCAAGATGTTTTTGTCTGATCCAAAGCGATGTGGGAGAATGCAACGGCAACGATATTATGGGAGATATGGCTGGAACGTAACAGGTGGATCTTTGAGGGCGAGGCTTTGAAGTTAGAAATGGTGAAACGAAAGATATTGAATTCTATTTGGAATTGGTTCCCGAAAACTAAAGTAGGTTTTGGAGTTACAAAAGTAGATGTGGAAGTGAATTTACACAATCTGATAAATCAGAAACTGGTGAAGGTGAGATCGAGGGGAAGGTGGATGCCACCTGCTATGGATAGTGTGAAATTAAGTTTTAATGGTAGTTCATTGGGTAACCCTAAGCCTTCAAATTTCAGAAGTATTCCTAAAAACTCAGATGGAGGTATTATCTTTTGCTATGTAGGGCATCACGAGGAGGTTACTGCCGATGAAGTGGAGCTTGAGGTGCTTGAACAAGGATTGCAATAGGTATATCAGCAGGGTTTGCAGACACCATGCATCTTTGAAGGAGATTCCCTTAACGTCATTAATTGGTGTGACCATGTTCTTAGGTCTCCTCGGCGATTGAGAAGAAATTAGATGAACATCATGGATCATTGTGCAGCATTGCATAATCTTTTCAACATGTTTATAGGGAGGCGAATGACATCATGGATGATCTTGCAAAAAGCATGGAGTTCATATGCATTTTCTTTCTGTTTCTGATGTATTCATCTCTTGAGATGTATTCCATGATTGATTAATAAAATTAAATAATATTGTCAAAACAAAAAAAAGACGATACTTTGGGCTAGTAGGGGTGGCAACGGGTTGCGTCAAACTCAACCACACTTGAATTCACCAGATCCAAACCTTGACCTGCAAATATAGTGCGGTACTTGGACCCGATCAGACCTAACCAAAAAATTAAAATATCTATATATTTAATTATATTTAAATATATTTCATATATTGGGACTTAAAAACTGGACCCATACCTGACCCGTCGAGTCCAATTTTTTGACCCATATCCTGAATCAGATCGGGTCAACCTTAGGTCTCGGGTCAGATCTAGGTCCATTGCCATCCCTATGTGCTAGATGCCAATCTAGTACAGCATAACCCCAACGGTAAAACCAATCATAAAATTATTTCCCTTTATTTATAACTAATTATACGTAAAAGAAGACCAAAAGAAGGTATCATTTATCACACCATGGAGGAACATTTGTTTCAAAATTATACCCACCCACCCGTCTCAAGAATGTGGGAGCCGCATGACAATAAGTTAAGGCAACTGATTTCACACGATATATACCATGGTTATAACTTATAACAAAAGAGTGGCAGGAAACTGTGTTGGTTCTCGCTTAGACTCAAATGTGTCTCCCTGTATATTTCAAGTTAAAGAGGACATGGTGTGGGTTTACAACCTATTTTTTATTTTTCAACCAATAATTCATCTCCATTTATTTGAAACCCAATTTTGATCAAATTTGTACAAAACCAATTCCCTCTTAGACCCCAAAAATCAATTATTTTTTAATCAAAAGTTGTATTAGGAGAAATTTTTTATCAAAAGTTCATAATTTTTTTTAGTCTAATACCCAAATCCGTCGCTCTTGCATTCTCTCTTTCAATTCTTAATATAATAATTTGAAATTTGTTTGGTATTAGAGCCCTTCAACAAATCTCTATAATAATTTGTGGCATTTTCAAGCAAAATAGAAGAAATTGAGAGTCAATTTTTGTCAGTTTTTTAACCGGAAATCAATAATCTTATATTTTGCTTCCATTTTTTCACTAAACTAGTTCAAAATTTGCGCCCAAATGGTCTATCACATCGATCCACAAAAAAGGCCTCACAAAATTTTTGACTAAAAAAAAAAATTATGAAAGTTTTTTATTTTTCTTAAACCATTTTTTCTACAATTTTCTTTCTATAGTGTTTTGCTATATTGGTTTTCATTTATACCTCATATTAGATGAAATTAAAGTAGCAAAGCACGAACAGAAGAAGCTTGAGTAGCTGCAAATTAGCGATCTTAAAAAACCGACGCCTCGAACATAGCAGTCTTACACAACATTAAATCATCAGGCCTTCAGAACATACAGGATCGAGTAATGAAAAAACTCGATCATCACACAAGATGGAATAACGGAAAACTCCATCATCTAATATGATTAAGTAACGAAAAACTTGAGCATCAACTACGATCGAGAAATTCGATCATCAAATAGGAGGCACTTGGAAGAGCCAATAGAAATCAGCAGCGGATCAACAAGCACAGTTGGACCTTAGATTCGAAGTTGAAAACAGTAAGATCCAAAACAAATCAGATAGGCGAAACATGACTGAACAGATAGATAGATCAAAGAGTCGAAACACTACTCGGCCAAGAGACGTATCAGAGAGTTGAAACACGACTCGATGACTGTTTTACAGATGATGCAGATTGACTGTTTTCAGAGGCCATTTTCATAGATGGATTTAAAGGTGATTTTAGATCCGGCTCACCAAGGGTCCAACATCAAAGGGGAGCACGACAACAATGTTCAACAACTAAAGGCTTGCAAACAACAAGCAATAAAATGATGCACAGGCTTGAAGCGTGAGTCCAAAGGCTTCAAGCCCGACACAAGAAACGAGAGTTCCAACAATGCAAACTCGCAATCAGATCTCTCAAGAAAACCAAAACAAAAGGATGCGAGAGATAACGGTGATAAAAGAGATAAAAAATATCGGATTTAATATTCGCAACAAATTCTCCTAAAAAGTCTAGGAAGGATATTTGGTTGGAAAATACCTCACTATGATACTATGTTAGAAATTGTACTGGGTCTGAAGCCCCTATAGAATGTATTATTGAGCTTGTAAAATATGTGAACAAGAGCCTCAATTTATAGGGTTACAAAGTTGTGTACTACTAAATAAACTAACATATATGTAATGAACAGTCTTCCTAAAACGGGTATACATAAAATACCTTCATAATATGGATAAACATAACAAAAAAAAAAATATTATTTCCAAAAACATAAGTGCGGATTTCTATATTTCCACATAAAGATAACCCAAAACCCTCTTTATGTTGGAGTGTCCTCGGCTGCATTATCCGTGGTCCTAGGGTTTTGTGACTTTAGACACTTCTTCGAGCCATGAACCTCAAAGTCCTGATGAGTCCCTGTGGGTGACTCTCTCCGCTGCCATGGATGGGCGCCTGACATACGTCCTCAATCCCACCGAGGTCGTGCTCCCTCTCGAGCCAAGCAATCCACTAATAACAAAGATCTGTACCAGGTGTAATGGCTTGAAGGCCACAGATATCCAACAATATACACCGAAACTCATTTAATCAAAACATGTTTGTTGAACCTATTGTCAAACCTGTAAAGACTTGTTCATTTGAAGCATGGTTCCACAGGGTGTATATATACAGTCACGGCAAATCCGGATAAGCGTGGAACTGGTCACGAAGGGGAGAAATTATTTTGTGATCGGCAGGGTTTAAAGAATCGGTGATTTGTATTTGAACCGGCTGATTCGGACCGAGAATTGGTTGGGCCGATCAGGAATAGGCCAATGTTACCTCATGAAGAGGCCGGTTTTTGTCAGTTTATACCAGTTCTTTGACAGAACCGACTGGTTTGGTCCGGTTCTAGACAATTATATGATAGAACCAACCGATGGCAGAACTGGTCCGAATGTGCTCCACTTAAGTTTTTAATTTTTTTTTAATTTCTAGTTTGGTTCCGTCGAACATCAAAAACCTGTAGGGAGGGACGATCCGGATCACCGATCTGCCTTTTATAAGGTTGGCGAATAGTGTGTTTTTAATGAGGTCTGAGTAGAGACGCTCAATGGTATGCTTGACCGCCTACGATACACGTAACACTCAATTCCTACGTATGCCCTTTTGAATGTACATGTTAATATCCTCGCATCAATAACTTCATAACCAATCTTTTTTATTTTAGGTACTACAAATTCTAGAAAAATAGGAGGGGGTATATTTCCAAGTTCCAACGGATTAATCAAAGGTTGCAATGGGTCGGTGGCCGGCCCAACCCAGCCCATTCAGACTGGTCCCAATAAACTAGGCCTGGGTTACAAAATGTGGCTTGAGGCCTAGGCCAAGGCCAAGCAACCATGGCCCAAGGGTAGGGCCAGGGCCACGGCTAGCCCTATTCGTCCTAATCCTATTTTTTTTCTTTTTTATTTTTATTTTTTAACGCTGCGGACCTTGATAGGGCTAGGGCCGAGCTTGGGCTGGGACCTTTTGGCTCATTCAGAGTCAAAGCCTGAGCCTGCCCTATGGGGACTAGGTTAGGACTAAGGCCAAGGCTTGGACGGCTCAGGTCCAGCCTTACCAACCATAAAATGAATTCTACATCATAGGAATTCTAAGTTGGAAAATCCATGATTGTCTCTCTCATGAGCCACAGCTCTCGCATGTGGTTCTACTACGGAAACCATGGTTAACCTTGAAAATTCCATGCCACAGAGAGAGAGAGAGAGAGAGAGAGAGAGAGAGACTTATAATAAGTATGCACATAACCGAAGGTTAACATACTAAAATCTTGAGAGAGAGAGAGAGAGAGCCTTGTAAACTCCGGGCCTAGTAATTAGAGAGAGAGGGAATGAGCTATTACACAAAACCCAAGGTTAAACTGGTAAAAACTCTCGGCTAATTGATAAGTTGCTTGTTCTTATAACAAAAAAGTGACCAGAAACCATTGTTCGCAAAATTGTTCGATCAAACCGCTCGGTTAGATCGGAACTGGCCACTGGCAGGTTCTGAATTTAGGAGATTAGGGTGATCAACCGGTATTTTAAAAAGAAATTCAGAAAAATGTATATAAATTCTTAAAAATAAGGAATTTGATTTGTAATGCATTTTTAAATATTCTTTACATTATGGTAAAGATTAAAATTTGTTTTGATCATTAATACTTACTTTTATATTTCCCATCTTTTTTAGAAAAATATAAAAATAGCCATTGGAAAATATAAACAGGGATAAAATCCATTTTTTTCATTAATTTCCAACCTCATTGGAATATGTTTTGTTTTAAACATTCTTTATATGCTTTTCATATTTTAGTAGATTTTTTTTTTGTATTTTTTAATTTTTTTTTAACACTTTTTTGACCGCTCGAGACTTGTCCGGTTTAGAGCAGTTGAATCGGCCAGTTAGGCCGGTTAAACCGCTTCCAAGCCCATGTCCGATTAACCTAAAATTCGATTTTGCGCACACTGGCAGAAACTACAGCCAATTGGAACCGATCCAGAACTTCCATGGAGATATTTTCATGGAAGTCGATTGAATCAATGTCATCAAATAGTGCAATGAGAGTAACTAGGGCATTTTTAGTAGTCAACAGCTTTTGATTCATTTTACTAAACATTTTTTACATGCACAATCGGTGTTCCAAAAATCGAACTCACCTCGGAAAACTGGCCAAGGGGAGGTACACCGGTCGGTTATACTAGCATAACCAGGCAAGTCCCGACCGATAAAAAAAGTGTGAGAAAAATAAAAAAAATATAAAACAAACCTAAAAAAATTATGAAAAGTATATTTAAAGCATGATTAAACAAATCACATCCAAATAAAATTGAAAATTAGTGAAAATTTAATTTTAAAAAATCGATTTGTGCCCAAGAGTATTTTGAAATATTCCAAATAAGATGGAAAAATGTAAAAATAAGTATTAAGGGCCAAAGCACTTTCCAGTCTTTGTCAAAATGATGAAAAACATTCAAAACCTCATTACAAACAAATCTCTTATTTTTTTTAGATTTTATATAATATTTTTTGAATTTTTTTTTTAAATACCGACCAAATCACCAAAACTGATCAGAACTGAAACCCGCCAGTGACCTATTCCGATCTAACATGGTGGTTTCGATTTGAACCACCCAAATTTGCAAGCATTGTGCACAACAAACATTGTAATTGTAAATGATATGCGGGCACATCTGGTACATGTGAAAATGTTTCATGAAAGTATTTTTCACATAAAAAATTCCTTCATATGATTAGGTGTTGGAGTTTCTTCACATTATTCGGTCCCATCACAATTTTCACACCAATTGGCAGTCATTTGATGTGAAAAAACTCCCACACTAAATTACTTTTTTATGTGAGAGTACTTTTACATAAGTATTTTTACTTGTATCCAACATGTTAGCTATACTTCCCCTATTGTATACAAGTTATATACTTCCCTCTATCCAACCACCCGATCTGAATAGATGGTTGAGATGGACCCAATCATAATATGACGCCTCTACATTGTTTTATTTTTAATTTTTTTTTACAAAATATTTTACACTAAGTTTTGGATGTGCACTCTTCTTTTGAACTTGCACCTGAAAAAAATATAGAAAAATATTCCTGATAAAATAAAATGATCAAAATACCCCTAAAAATTTCATGAGTATTGTGATCATTTTATTGGGAATCTTTTAAATATTTTTTTAAGTATGTCCCATTGAGATGATGTCACGTACCAAATTTTATATTCATATCATATAAAAAAAATGAAAAAAGAAATATTCTAAGAAGTTGGGTCTAGATCAATTGACCAGTGGCTTACTTGATCTAAATTGGATGATTGGACTTTTGAAGGGGGAAGCATATAACTTATATAAAGTAAGGGAAGTATAGAAAACTTTCACTTAAAAGAATCCAAACTTAACATTAAAAAAAGAAAAGAAAAGAGAGATGGTCATTCATTGGTAAGGAAGAAGGGGGGACAGCACACTCAGTGAGTGCAGTACAATGGAGAGTTGTATGTTACGTGTGGGAATGATGAATCGCTCCTAAAAAGAATCTATTGATTGTCTCTCAATTTGTTAGATTGTAGGTGCGATGATTTGCTTTACGGGCGAGATCTCTAAGTCAAGTTCAAGATGGGCCAGTTGCACCATAGAATAAAAGAAACATCGGACTCGTTCATGCATGCTCCATTTGGCTATGAGATATAGCTCAATTGATAGAGTTTCGCTCTTGCAATTGGGTCGTTGCAATTAAGGATTAGATGTCTAATTGTCCCAATGATAATGATAACATTTTGTGCTTGAACAAATGGCTCACTTTTCATTTCGGTAAGTAATAGGGGTGAGGATCGAAACATGCGACAAAAGACACTAATCAACCCCTTTATTTGAGAAATCAAACCCTGGAAATATTTTGGCCTGTCTTAAATGCCCCATTTTGTACGGATCAAAGAAGCAGCCTAGCTGAAGGCTGTCCTTTCCTCTTTAAAGACCCCTCAATTAAAGATCTTTCATTTTAAATCCTTTAAATATCCTTAATATGTCTTAAAAGCCCCTCTTTCATCCTGTACATAAAAGCTGCTCAATTGAAAGCAGTTTCTGCCCCTCATTAATGTTAAATAACTCCACCCGAACCCTCCCAACAAAAAAAAAAGACCATTGGGCCCCTTAATCTTCACTATAAAATTACCACCACTCAGAAGCCAATTTCTCACACCACCATCCTTCCAAATTCTTCACCACCTTTCCCCTTAACTCTCTCCCCACCTCTCTCTAGAGTTCAAGAAATTAGAGAAAAGCAAAATGACTATTTCACCCCTCATTCTTGTGCTTCTTTGGGGCTTTGTCCTCATGGGCCACACAGCACAAGCCATTGACGTCGACGCTAAACTTTGTGTTTCACTAGGGACATGTTCTCCGCCACCTCCTGGTACCCAAAGTACCCCTGATACCCCGACCCCTCTTCCCCCACTTCCTACTAACTCTCCTCCCCCCATCTCCTCTCCTCCTTCCGACGCCCCGACCGCCGAGCTTCCCTCAGACTTTGTGACTTTCCCTCCAGTCATCGCACCCTCGTTCGCAGAGGTGACGGAATCCGGTGCCCCCGTGCAATTCTCCCTCTTCTAGGTTTTCACTCCCTAGCTTTAGGTTCTTTAGCCTTTCCATGAGTTAGGGGCTCCTCTATGTTCCTTTAGGTTTTCCAAATAACTGATGAGTAGGTTAAGTGTTTTCTTGGATTTCACTTTTTAAGTCTTTATGTTTTAAGGATTCCTGTGTCATTTGGCAAATGCCATGGGAGTACTAAATATTCAGGTGTTTTCATGCTGTTCTTTGGTTCATTAGGTTGTAATGGCTTTTGTGTCACCTGGCACCTGGTGGGTGTGTCATGGGAGCTCTTGTCTCTCTAGATTCCTGGAGTCAATAACGCTTGGTGGCCAAGTGTGGTAGGGCATCATGGTTTCTTGCATGGGCCTATTGGTTTCAACTTTCAATACAAATTTACCCTAACATTTGTACCGTGTGGCTCTTTTATTAATGGAACTATGGACCTGTAGTATTTATAACTGGCTTGTTTCTCTCTCTCTATCTCTCTCCCTCTGTCCATTGCCACATGTTACAGCGCATCCTTTTTTCATTTATATACTTGTGTCATATATGGGTGAGGTTTGCATAAGGTTGCCTCATAAAATTTGCTGTCCTTTATGTGTCGAAAACCTTATATGATAGTTTTAAAGTCTCTTTTTATCTTCAGTTATAAAATTTAAAATTAAAAAGATGCTACAAACTGAACTGATCAAAAAACATTTGTTAATCTTGAAAATATACAGTCAAGATAATTTATTACAAGATGTAATCTTTTGTGAACTTGAAAACTCTTTTTTTTCTTCATGTCCATTCATCTCACGATCGAGATGATCAGTTGGGTTCTCCTATGCCCGAACACTCTCCACTATAAGATTTTTGAGGCACCTTACTTCAATAATATCAAATTGCAACCTTATGTAAACCCTTTCCATCATCTATATACAAGCGCTTTGCCACCCTACTACAACCAGTGCTTATAAACATGAATCGGGTTGGCAAATAACCAACCCGAGTCGGTTCTCGGGTTCTTGAATCAGAGCGGATCTTAACAAGAAAGAATCGACAACAAAATCGTGAAAATGGGGACTTACATTAAAAAAAATAAAAAAAAGGGGGAAAAAGCATGCAAGGCCACAATTGAGAATGGTCGAGCTTCTACATTATCGGTTTTGGACAAACCCTGGGGATTCCTTGAGTTAGGACCATATGGAACCAGGAAATCTACTATTTCAAGCTGACTACTTTTCATCACTACTTGCAAGCCTTTTTCTTTGTATGCGTACATTTTAAAGAAAGAAAAATTTGTCAAAATGCACCTATGAGATTAACCATTCAATATTGGGCAATGTTTTCATGCAATATCATAATGTGATGCAATCACATTTCTAGAAAACCGCATTTGTGGTATTTGTATGACCTCAAAAGTTTGCACACATACTCTCTTCATCTCAATAATCAATCAAAAAAAAAAAACTAATTTACATTTTATAAATGGTCAAATGAGTCCCCTCCAAGGCTCCAACAATGAATCTAGACCGTCCATTTGATGAATAGATCTTAGCTTTTATGAATTCAATTTTTTTATTTTTTTTTAATATTGTTAATTTAATGATAATAAAATTATCTTAAAAGTTTAGAAAGAAAAGATCATTCTAAGATCTTAGATCTAAGTATCTCATGAAAATAGATGGCCTACATTAATTGGGCTAAAAAAATACTTTCTAGGTTGGATTTTCAAATTTTTCTTTTTTTGTGATTATATTATATCATTATACAACCGTTGGATGAAATCAATGCCCTTCAATATTTTGGCCATATGTCTTCCTTTTTTTTTTTTCCCTTTGGAGTAGACCAATAGGAACTAGAGAAGGTCCTGTACCTATAGTGATGGAGTTCAAGTCCTCATGGCATCCACTACCTTGACCTTTTATGCCTTGAGCCTAATCCTAAAAATTAATTACCCCCCTTGTGAGGATCAAACTCGTGACTTGCTTCTGAAGTGAACGTAGCACTATGTTATGTAAGCCATAATTTTGCCCATACGTTTTGAATTAATTTCAAGATACCCATCAAAATGCATGATTTTGGCTTGGAATAATAGAAAAAGAATAAAATCTTAAATAGTTAGAATATGAAGTGTGTTTTGATAAATTTCCCTAAAGAAAATTCATAGAATATATCAAGGTTAAAATAAGGGAAACATGTATAATGAAATCAATTGTTTTTTATACAAGGGGATCACAATCACCATTGACTGTTAGATTTGAAATCGGGTGGTTGAGAATGTATCATTGTGTAGGCATAAGTCCAAAACAAAATTAACCAAAGTCACCTTTAGTTCCCGCAACCGTAGGTTCTCTTTGGAAATGTCAGCAAAAACAGCTTAAACAGGGCTGGGGCTTGGCTTGTGTTAGTTGTAACCTACCTAACCCATAGCTCTAAATTTCCCTATTTCATTGTTTACTCTCTGTCATGGAAATATATTCTTCCAAGTTAAAGAGTATGGAACCTAATTCTGGATTTTTATGCGTTGCCACACCCATAAGATATGTAAATTCTTCAAAACAACCACGCATCAACCCTAAAATTAGTAGTGTTACATCTCAAGTTTGATTCCTACTATTGAACCACCTAAAAAAAAAAGAAGGCAAGCTTTCTATATTTCTCCTACTGTATAAAACTTTATTACTACTCCCTATCCAATAGTCCCTATCCAACCGTTCATTCTGAACATTTGGTTGAGATGACCCTAATCACAATATCATGCCTCTACACTATTTTATTTTAAATTTTTTCTACAAAAAATTTTGACATTAATTTTTGGGCGTCCACTCCTCTCTTAAACTCGTACCTGTAGAACATATAAAAAATTATTCCTAGCAAAATAAAATAACTAAAATGCTCAAGTTACTAAGGTAAG
>NW_006499858.1:4786580-4799804 GCF_000471905.2 Amborella trichopoda
GACCAAAATACCCCCAAAATATTTCAGAGGTATTTTAGTCAATTATTTTTCATCGATAATTGTTTTATATATTTTTATTAGATGCACCTCAGTAAGATGTATATACTCTTTAAATTTCAAGTCATTTTGATTTATAAAAAAAATTAAAAATAAATTGCTACTGAATAATTGTGACCGCGTGATGAAACTTGGTCAGTGATGAGGGTAGGCGAAATCACTATTCATTTTTGCTATGAACATTGATTTCGTCGACCCTCATCACTGTCCAAAGTTCATCGTACGGTCACGATTGTCCGGTAGTATTTTATTTTTCTTTTTTTTTCTACAAATCGGAATTACTTGAAATTTGGAGCTCGTGTTCATAAAAAATAGGCGAATCTACGAAAAATATCAAAAACATACTTTACATGAAAAATATTAACCAAAATACTATCAAAAATTTTGAGGGTATTTTTATCAATTTATTTTTCACGAATTATTTTTTTATATGTTTATTAGGTACGCCTCACTAAGATGTACACATGCTCCAAATTTCAGATCATTTCGATTTGTAAAAAAAACGAAAATTAAAATTCTACCGGACAATTGTGACCCTGTGGTGAACTTTAGACGGTGATGAGGGTAGGCGAAATCACTGTTCATTTTCACCTATAGGCGTTGGGACGTTTTGTAGTGTTTCCTATATATATATATATATATATATATATTTATAGGACGGGATTGGATTGTTAATTCTCATAATCTATTTGGTGCCAATCGATTTCTAGCCTGGATTGGGCAATTGCCTATCTGGACAACGTTTTTTCAAACATTGGATTCAACTTAGTAATGACATCTACTATTATAATGAATATGGTCTGAGAAAATAAATTAAAATTTAAAAAGAAACATATAAGGGTAGTTATTATAGAACTTAGTGATATAATAGGGTTCACCATAGGGGATTTTATACTAATGAGACTATTTTTTCTTTGTTATAAGGAGGTACAGTTGATACTGCTGTTGAATGTTAAATTGGATGGTTTAGGATGTGTCACAAAGTTTGAAAAATTATTATTTTTTAACTTTAAGTTGTTAATTACACACTCACAACCATCCAATTTGAAATCTAACTGACAAGAGTGAATGTAACCCCTTGTTAAAATGAAGTTGTGTTTTTGTATATGATCCTTCGCAACAGACATTGTAAATTTTTGCCTATTAAAATATGGGAAGAGTTGATATAAGGTTACAACCTTAAAATGTAGACATACAGATGCACCTCAAAAATCCATCGGTGAATGTTCTTTTAATGTTGAAAAACCCTCTAATTGATCATCTCGACAACGAGATATATGACTATGAAAAAAAAAGGATTTTGAGTCCCATAAATGATGCATCTTACAACATATTATCTAGACTGTCCATTTTCAAGATTTTCATATGTTTATAGATCTACACGATTTTAATCATTTTTGGAGTTTAAGTTTTTATAATTAGATTTGAAAATAGATTTTGAGATAACCTTAAGAATATTTTACATCAAAATTATATATTATGATAAAATTTGAAAGTGTGCTTTAAATGAATTGTTTGAAGTTGCAACCTTATGGAAACCACACCTTTAAAATATTTACAATTTTTAAATAAAGATTGTCTACAAAGAGACCCTTTATGTTTTGTACATTAAAGTTACAATCTTTCATGTCCCTTAAATCAAAATGGGTAGTTGTAAGAGTGTCATTGAATAAACATAAAAGTCCAAAACATTTCTTGGACTTCGTGATTCACCCTAAGGCATTTGATTTCACATCTCATGAATGAGCATAGTTGTGCTTTCTATGTACAAAAGATAAATAGTTTCTTTATTGACAATCCTTTTCAAATAACCAAAAGATTTATAATGGACTAGTGAATCCACGTATTTTCTACTCATGCTTGAGAGCATTAAGCATTAAAAAAAACACAAAATCACCTAGGGCATGGATTCTCAAATCGATATTATAAAAATATGGGAAAAGACATAAAGCTCCATCTCTAAAAGTTTAATCCCAAATAACCCCTTGGTCCGATACGTATCCCATAGAACCCTCAAGTTAAACCAAAAAAGACGTTTAACCCCTTCGGTAACTTTTTTTATAGTCTAAATTACATAATTTATGTCTCGTTTTGTCTTAATTTCACTCGTGGACCTTTTCCTCCCTCTCTCTCAAGCCACCTTCCTTGAATACTTACCGTTCTCTCATCTTGTGAACTTTACAAGTCATTTAAAAGGTACATCACAAACTCGATTTTTATGATGATTTTGTTAGAAAAAAAGAAGAATTATAGATTTTGTAATTTGGACAATAAAAAAAAAATAAAAATGGGTTAAATATCATTTTTTTGTTTATATTAGTGATTAGGGCTTTTTATGGGACTAGAGGTTACTTGGGATAATAATTTTAGAGAAGGAGATATAGTCATTTTTCCTAAAAATATTCTTAAAGGTGAAATTCATATATTGTATTTATTTATGAGGTTCAAATACGAAAGCTTATACTTTTGTAATGGCATGAAATATTGATCAAAACAATGATAAATCAAAAAGAAAATTACATACGGATCATATTTGGTCAATTACAAAATGAAAATTCGTTGTTCCCAAATTACTCAGCACCTTTTCTTTTCTTTTTTTTTTTTGTTTTTTTTTTTTTTCGAAATTACCCACCATCTAGTAAACAATGAGGTTTTTTTTCCCACGTTACCCATGTAAACAAACGCTCAACAGTTACCCTGCTAAACCTAACACTAAACATGTGAGTTTGTGTACTCCCTCAGCTTTTTTTTTTCTCTCTCTCAACATCCAAACTCCCCTTGTTCCCCTAGTTTTCTCTTTCACCATCAAAACTCGAAAGCCAAACCCGTCGTTGGTTCTCCTGTTTATCTCTGTCTTGTCTTTTTCTCTCCTCTATTTGGCCTGCGATCATGGTTAGAAAGGAAATTGGGGTTTGGCTTGGGATCATGGTGGGACCAATCGATTCTCAATTCATCATCTGGTTAACAGTTGGGCTTTGCTTAATCATATCTAGTGTCTTAGAGGAGATATATATAAGAGAGAGGGAGCCATGATCATTGCTTCCAAGGTCTTGTAACAAAACTAGGAAATCCAAGAAACCGTGTTTCTTATTTTGATCATGCATCAGCATACTGTTCTCTCTTCTCCCACAATTTTTCTCTCCTCCTGGGTTCATCAGATAAAGCTGCATAGCTTGGCCATTAGCCCTCGGGTTATTGCTTTCACTGTTGAAACCGCCATTAACGCTCGGGGCTTCGAGTTCTTTTTCTTCTGCGAAATGAAACTGCCATTAAAGCTTGGGGCGTTGGTTTTTCTCTCATCCAACAAAAACCCATTCTCTCTCATCTCCATGTAATCCACCATACAAGAAAAATCGAAGAATTTGAGAGAGAGAAGACGCGAGAGAGAGAGACAGAGAAAAGATAAAATAGGGATCGAGAGCAGAAAAAAAAAAGAACACGTCCAGTGTTTGGTTTACGTGGGCGGAAAAAAACACGCGGTGGGGGCAAGGGTGGGGGTGCCGTCCGTAATTTGAAAACAATGTATTCCCATTGTGTAATTGATCCGTAATTTGAAAACAATGTATTCCCATTATGTAATTGACCCTCCCTCGATACGATCCATAGTCCACAAAATCGCCTGATCTAACCGTTCGCCGTCTGGTTGCGGCGGTTAGGGTGATCAACCGGTATTTTTTTAAAAAAATATATAAAACAATGTATATAAATTCTCAAAATTAAAGAAATTTGATTTATAGTGTATTTTTAAATATTATTTACAATAAGATAAAGATTAAAAATTGGGGAAATTATCGCTAATATTCCTATATTTTAAGGAAATTAGAAAAAAACCCCAACTTTTCAAAACCTCACTTGTACTGTTTTTCCCCATTTTCGTGAAATTTTAGGCGAAACTACCCTTTACGATAGTCTTTGTACCCTAAAACTCGTTTCAGTATTTTTTATATTGTAATGTTTAGTGGCATCTATACGGTAATGGGAAAACCATATTAATAAATAAAATTTTTATGGTAATATGGTTACCGTATTGTTTTTACAATAAATTATGGTACTCGTAGTACCGTAATACTTCCCAACTTTTAGATGGTAATAAAGTTACCTTAATTGTTTCCCGCTTTCTTTTTTTTACCAATTTTTTTATAAACCCTATTTTGACAAATTGTGTAGCACTTTCATCTTTTTTTTATCTTTCTCATCCATTTTTTATCTCTCTCATATATTTTCTATCATATCATCTATTATTTATCAATCTTTGAAGGAGGTCTCTGAAAGCATCAAATTTACACACCAACTGATTTTTAGGTATGTCATCAAAATATTATGTTGTTTTTAGCATCTAAAAAATATAGTATGTTGCATAAATAAGTTTTAGATTTATTTATATTGTTGCATAAATAAGTTTAAATTTATTTAATGGTTGGCCATCAAAATAATGTTTTCCTATAATACTTGATGTAGTTTGGTTGGGCATGCATTGTAATTTTTTTTTATATTATGACAGTTGTATTGCAATCTAATGTCCCTCATACAACCTCCTCACTATTTATAAGTATTTTGAACTTCTTATAAGTATTTTATTTATGTTTTCATCTGGAATTTTTAGGACGGTGGAGACGTAAAGTTTATATTTTTTAAGGGGATCCCATCATTTGAACAAGTCAAGGATCACTTGTCAAAAGTATCAAATTATGCCCCAAGTACCATGACTATTAGGTATATTGAACCAAGGTTGCCAAGTAATATGATACATATTGATGATGATGACAACATTGCCAATATGATGGAGGGGTATACGTACATTGCTATGTACGTATCAAACAGACCTAATGAGTCTGACTGCACTAAATATCGACGACCAACAATACACGATATTAGTCCGTCTGACTGCATTGAATATCGACCACCAATAATGCCCAATAATGATCCATCAAGATTGGTCATGTAAGAAGTTTGCAATGGAAATCATTAATTTTCTTATTTGTTAATTTTTTTGTTATGGGTTAGGATAATTCTGACTTGTCTTAAATTTTTTTGTTCTACAGCACATCCCGACCAGACCAAGTAGGTCACAGTGAATGTGTTGCTGGCATAGGCGTACAATATTAGCATGAATAAGAAATCGGGCGGCATATGGACGACATCGATCCGATAGAAAGCCCCATGATATTTAACCATTATGAAGTTGTACTTCAAGATGGTCAAGATTTAGATGATGTACAGGCATGCCATAATCATCTTATTGATTATGCCATATTACAAAACTTCAATATGAAGTTTATAAAAAGCGAGGGGAGACGTGTATCGGCAAGGTGTGCTGCAGGTGGGTGTTCATGACAAGTGTGTTGTTGGAGGGTTAATACAACAAACTTCTTCAAGGTGAAGAAGTTTCTAAACGTGCACTCATGTACCGGTGGAATAGGTAGAGTTCATCAGCCACTTGCTCGAAGCCTCCAGGTGCCAAGCAAGATCAAAAGACCAGTTAAATGATATGTCTAATCTTATACCTAGAGATATGGTTAATGATATACAACGTGATCATGATGTCATGTTATCTTACCAACAAGCATGGCAGGGCAAAGAAGTTGTACAACATATAAATGATGGTTCCCCTGTGAAGTCATACGAAGATCTCGCTAAATATCTACATAAGATTGGAGTTACTAATTCTGAAACCTTAACGATTATTCAAACAGATGATCATGATAGGTTTGAGCGTGTGTTTATAAGCAATCGTCCATGTTTGTATAGTTTTATGTTTGGTTGTAGGCCGTTAACAGAACTAGATGAGACATTTCTGAAGGGAAGATGCAAAGATATATTATTGGATGCAGTTGGGGTATATGCGAATGAAAATATATATCGTATAGCATATGGTGGTTGAGAGTGAAAATACACTAAGTTGGACTTGGTTCCTACAGCTTCTGAATGAGCAGTTTAGCGATAGGCTTGATTTATCAGTATTGACTATTATCTCAGATCGTCGGAAAGGGTTACAAGCCGCAATTGTAACAATATTTCCACCCAGTGAATAAGGCTTTGTATGAAACACCTTGCCGATAACTTAAAAAAGTCCTATAGAAATTCGGCGCTCACAAAACTTTATTGGAAAGCTGCACATACATTGTATAAATCAGACTTCGATGAGTACATGACAAAGATTAAGAGTGCAAATGTTGAGGCCTATGACTGGATCATGTTACAACATATGAAATATTGGCAAACGCACATTTTAAGGGGCGTAGATACAATCACCTGACATCGAACATCTTTGAATCATTTAACCGGTGGATATTACAGGCTCGAGAGAAGCACGTTATTAAACTCCTTGAATGCCTAAGGGTTAAGCTCATAGGAGAATTTTCAAAGAAGATGACCATGTCCCTAGGATGCAGCTGCGTGCTTACACCGAAGGCCCAAAATGTGATAGACCTGAGGAGGAATAAGTCTAGATTCCTTCATACAGTTACATGGGCACATGATGGTATGTATGAGATAAATGCAGATAAGAAATATGATGTTAATCTTACGACTCATCCATGCAGTTGGTGAGTGTGGCAGGCTAGTGGGTTGCCATGCATGCAATCGATGCTATAGATCATAGGCATGAAGATGTTACAAACTTTTGCGGCGTTTATTTCATAGTTCAAATATACCGTAGAGCATATTCTGTTCCCTACAACCCAATGCTTGATGTGCTACAGTTGCCAAAGATTGTATATACAACAGGAATGCCACCAGCTACAAGGCGAACCGCGGGTCGGTCAAAGAAACGTCACATGAAAACAGAGTTCAAAGAGATTAGGCCTCTTAAGTGTAGTCGATGTGGGGTTGTGGGCCATACCTGAAAGACATGTAAATCAAGTATATAAAATGATGTAAAGAGGTCATTAGTGCCAGTTGATCTTTTATTTATATATCATTTTGTTTTTTAATCTGTAAAGAGGCCAGTGCCTACTGATATGACTTTTTGGTTTAATTAATGAAATATCTAAAGTTATTGATTTTGATGAGTGCCTGTTCAATTTTTTAAAAGTATTTATTTAATTTAATCAATTTACGGTAATTTTATAGACTTTTTTAGTACCGTAATCCTGCTGAAGTCGATCATGCAAAGACCATTACAGTCTTTGTATGACCGTAATGGACTTGAAAAAGGTTACAGTACTAACAAGACCGTAATGTCTATTACAATATTGGTAGTATCGTAATGCCTTTTAAAGCTATTATGGTCATACAAAGACCGTAATGGTCAAAAAGTTCATTGGAATTCCAGTAAACTTTTGACCATTACAGTCTTTGTATGACCGTAATGAAATTTAGCAACATTACGGTACTAACAATACCGTAATGCGCATTACGATATTGTTAGTACTGTAATGACCTTCAAATGTATTACGGTTATAATAAGACCATAATGCCTCTTATTCAATATGCTGCTAAACCTTTTCAGTCATATGCTTCTAAACCTTTTTATGCATGCTTTTAAAGACTTATTCATCAAATCACTTTCACTTGAATCATATCAACTCACATTCACTTGAATTATATCAAATCACTTTCACTTTCACTTGAATCATATCAAATCACTTTCATTTGAATCATATACAAAGCACATATACAATTCACATACAAAGCAATTGATCACTTGAATCATATACATAGCACATATACAATTCACATACAAAGAAAACTTTTCAACCATACATCCAGTCATGTACCAAAAAATATAAACTTTTCATAAAACAGTATAAGCACTACTGGCCTCTTTACAACAGATAGTTTAGGCACTACTGACCTCTTTACACAGACAATTTAGGCACTACTGACCTCTTTATAACAAATAAATACATGATCATAAACATTTTCGTCGTACTTGCAGCTTCTCAGCCCAATGTGGTAATTGTAACTCTGTATTTAAGCTGTTGTACTACTGTGTGCTGCTCTCCTCCTGTCAACACGAGGAGTAACTGCCATCTGGGTTCTCTAGTTGAATCGGTGTGGGGATGAGTTGTGTATTATTTGGCCCCTTATCTGGATGAGAAGGATGTCATACTGGCGTGTTGTCATCCATCTTATCATCCAACTTCAATTCTTTAGATACGTCTTCCCCTGCCACTTCTGGGTCATACATTTTAAGTACATCTAATGCTTTCTCAATTAGGTCCCAATTTTTTGAATTGTAATCTTCACGTACAAGGTCAGATGCATGGTTGATGTTCCTAAGCTACATCAAGTCATATCAAATAGAAATTAGATTAATGAGACTTCTAAATTGCATCAAGTCAGATGAAATATGAAAATAAATTATTACCATTCTATTTTCATCAGTATAACCTCGAGGTGCAAATTTGGAGGGATGTTTTCAAAATAGATTATAGATCAGAGGCCTAGTCCTTAGCCTGTACCACTCGATGTATTATCGTGTCGGCTTCTCATTGAACATATCTTCATCTACTTGACAAATATAATCTAAGCGGTTCATCCACATATCTATTTCAGATCTAAGCTCATCTCCCAAGTTGTCAGTCATCTTCTCCATTCTCTCCCTTCTCTCCCACTACAAGGGATCTACTGGAGCACACGATCTGACATATACCCCTCACAAATGTGTCCACATATGAGGTATGTGCGACACAAAGCAGTCTGACGGACACGAAGCCCATAATCTCTGTCCTCTGCAGTTTCCTCTCCTATGTCAGGATAATCATCGTATGGGGTCCAGATGACCGATGACAAAACTAAGACAAATTTTAAGATAAATTATCCGTACTTAAAATTAATTAAATTATAAATAAACAAAACCACGAGACTGAAATTGTGAGTGTTATCTCATTCTCTAAGAGGGGCCCACCTGAGGGATCTAGGTGGCCTTGCCCTTATCTCTTTGGGAATTGGGCACAGCAATTTGAAATGCTCGTACGCCCAACACTAAAATGCATGTATAAAAAAATGGGAATCACAACAACATAAATCTATCGAATTTTATAAAAAGTATCAAAACATTAATATACTACCATTACCAGCAAAAGAGTGGCTGATCCACTTAGATGTTGATGATCAAGACGAACAACCTTTGACAAGGCTTGATACAAAAAAGCTAACGCAGTTGCATCCCATGCATACTGACCAACTACATCCATATCCTCAAAAAGTTGTAAATACATTGTAGAAACCGTACCATTTGTGGAATCCGCAAGTATTGTGTACCTGACTAGATATAAGAGGTAGGCACAAGTGTATCATAGAAGAGTGGTGCGGTTATAGTTTTGTGGTAGCCGTTGAAACATGTTCCTCAGCCATGTTAGCCGGATAATGAAATGGCCACGACTAGGTGGCAGTTGTCCTATCATGCGGACTACATAATCCTCTTAGTTCTCCACTCTCCTCAAGGTTCACCAGTCACCTTTAATTGAAGTATTTTCTATGTATCTTCAAGGGTAGACATCTTCTGTCCGATGTCTACATTGAAGTGCCTCGTGTTCGTCTATATGCATCACCTCTCGATAATTGTAGATAATGTGTCGCGGTCACACTGACTCAACAATACTATGGTCAGATGATACAATCCTGATCTCCTGACCAAATCAATTTGATCGTTGTTTGTTAACGGCCATGAAGAATTTGCATTGGGCTTCTCATAAATCCTAAGGGTATTTTCCTGTTCCTAAAATAGAATTTGTGATTTCAGATACTAAAATAAATATAGTGATTAACTAACATGATAGACAAATAATATAATTTTAAATACTTGTACATACATCTCCTTCCCAGATCTTCTATGATATATGTTCTCTCTGTCTAGTAAGTAATGTAGGAATTTGAGGACCTCCAGGGGAAGGGTGCATCTTCTGCTATGTTTACAGTTCAAAAAGCTATCCTAAATCATTATTACTATTCAAAAAGCCAGAGTAATCATTATTACTATTAGTGGATAGTGGTTCTGCAAGTTGCATTAGAAATTACAGATGAGGGAGACAGAAATCAATAATCAATGTTGTATAAATCAATTACTAAACATTGAATCAAACCTGATGGACTAGTGTCTTCTACGTGACATTAGTAAAAGAAATCGCAACAATCACAAATCCACAAAAGAAAAACTTCAAACTTCAAACAATAATTCTCCCTATGCTTGTGATTAACAAATTGGGGCAAAAAATGCTTGAAAAACATAATGTCACAATCAGAATTTTACATATGAGGGGGAGACAGAAATCAATGATCAATATTGTATACATCATTTACTAAACATTGAATCCAACCTAATGGACTAGTATCTTCCACGTGACATAATGCAAAAGAGATCTCAACTATCACAAATCGACAAAAGAAAAACTTCAAATAAAATTTTGATGATACAACTTCAAGAACAATTATATGAATGTCCAATAAAACCATGGCTAATACAATTATGTAAACAACTTCAAATAAAATTTTGATACCTATTTGTAGATCGCTACTAATACAATATAAACGTGAATGTCCAATGAAATTAAAGTTAAAAACTCAATAATCTACATATTCAAGAACAATTTCCCAAAAAAAAAAACAAATCCAAATTTTGGATAATCTCTCAATTTCATCCAAATACTATTTCTATAAAACGGAACTAACAGTTTTATAAACTCGGAATAATTCCATATTATAAGAAATTTTATATACAGAGTTATTTGGATGTAGTTCTTGTCATTGATAATTCACTAATAATTCATTGTTTCGTTTTTTATTAGGGCATCTATCATAAAGCCAAACAAAAACAAACCCAAATTTTCATCTCTCAATTTTATCCAAAATCTATTTAGATCGATTTTACATCTCAAAAATTACAATTTTATATAACTTAAAAACATGAAATAAATCCAGACAAAAACACATACCTATGATGAGGGACAAAACTCTATAACGACAGAAGGAAAACCGTAATCAACCTTTCTAGGGTTCACAGACCACGGCAGAAGGAATACCGTAATCAGCCTTTCTAGGGTTCACGGACCGTAATGAGAGAATAAGGTTTTGGTTAGGGGTTTATATGTGCCAAACAATTATGACAACACGTAATAAAATCAAAAGGAATTATGGTATTAAGAATACCGTAATTGAAACATAAGATATTACGGTACTCTCTTTACCGTAATATAAATTCCAACTATTACGATAGTTTTTTTACCGTAATACTAACACAATGTATAACGGAAGTCTTTCCACCGTTAAGGGTAATTTTGTAAAAAAAAAAAGCCAAAATGGGGAAAAAGGGTGTGGGCAAGGTTTTGGAAAATTAGGGTTTTTTTTTTTCCCAATTTTACTAAAATTTAGGTATATAGCGATAATTTCCCTAAAAATTGTTTTGTTAATTAATACTCACTTTTATATTTTTCCCATCTTTTTTAGAAATTTTTTAAAATAACCCTTGGAAAATATAAAATGGGCTAAAATCCATTTTTTTCATTAATTTTCAAATTCATTTGAATGTGTTTTGTTTTAATCATTCTTTATATGTTTTTCATATTTTAGTAGATTTTTTTTTGTATTTTTTTTATTTCTTTCAACATTTTTTTGACCGTCCGGGACTTGCTTGATTAAAGCGGTTGAATTGGCCGATTTACCGATTAGGCCAGTTAAACCACTTCTGGGTCCATGTCCGGTTAACCATTCCGATTCGATTTTGCAAACACTGATATGGTCTAATTCAAACAATAATAAAAAAAATAAAAAAGGGAAAGCTTTTTATGTTCCCCTACAATATAGAAGTTCTATCCTCCCCCTTATCCAACTGTCCAGTTTTTAATGGAGGGCTAAGATTGCCCTAATCACAATCTCTACACTATTTTATTTTTAATTTTTTTTCTATAGACTATTTTGATACCAAATTTTGGATGTCCATTCCTCTATTAAGCTCACACTAATGAAAAATATAAAAAAAATATTTTTGATAAAATAAAATGATCAAAATACCCCTAAAACTTTCAAGGGTATTTTGATCATTATTTTTTATCGAAAAATTGTTGTTAATATTTTTTATAGATGCGTCCAAGAATATGGCACGTACCAAATTTTATATTCAAAAATTTGTTTTAAAAAAAGCTAATAATAAAATACTTTGAGATGTCGGATATAAAGATCAAACGGTAAGTGGTTCTCTCGATAAAAAATGGCTGGCTGGATGGTAGGGGGAGGATAGAACTTCTATGTTGTAGGGGAGCAAAGAATGCTTTCCCAATAAAAAATACTAACATTATGATTTATCAAAGTATAAATTCACTCTAAAGTCTAAACCTTGTTTGATAATAAGTAGGAATAAATCGTTAAAATCTAAATAAAAATATAATACAACTGATCTTTTTAAAGACCAATTTGTACTTAAGGGTGGCAACGGGCAGGGCCTAGGTCTGGCCTACCCGGCCCTAGCCTTAGCCCTATAGGGTCAGGGGACAAAAATAAATAAATAAAAAGCAAAAAAAAAAGAGAGAGCCGGCACTAACCCCAACCTGGACAGCACTAGCCCTAACCTGCCCTCCAATCACAATTTGTTGCCCATACCCTACTTGTTTAGGGCCATGCCAACCAGCGCTTTGCGAACCCTATTTGTACCTTGTTAAGATTCGTAATATGGAAAATAATAATAATACCTGCCGATGAGCAACCATGTTAAGGTTCGTAATATGGAAAATAATAATAATACCTGTCGATGAGCAATCTAATTACGAAAATTTGGATATAGAGAAAAAAATAAAAACAAAACTAGTTTTTTTTTTTATATAGATAACACAACTACTTCCAACCATAAAAACAAAACCACCTCTAGATTTAGAAATCGTTATAACTAGACACGTACCCTCTCTCTACCCAAAGCCAAGAGAAGAAAAAGATAAGAGGGGTCTGGGTATATTGCTTGAGTATGGATGTCAGACCAAGGAGGAGGATTCTTCTTGAGTCTATCATATAATGGTTTCGAATCCAAAGCAAGGTTAGGATAGAAATCACTTACGTAATTGAGACATCCTAAAAACCTTTGTAATTCAGTTTTATCAAGAATCTTATCAGGAAATTTATCAGCAAAAGCTATGGATCTGTCTATTGGGATAATAGTACCATGGTGTATCATATGACCTAAAAACCTGATATTGGTTTTGAAAAGTGTAGCACTTTACGCCAGGATCTACAGCACTG
>NW_006499858.1:4809359-4824508 GCF_000471905.2 Amborella trichopoda
GAGGTGGAGAGGCAGTGAAGGTTAGAGGAGTGAAAGATGATGGGATCTTTGTACATGATCATGTTGTTAAGATTAGGTTCGATTTGACCGCATGTATTTGTTAAGACGCTTGTTTTCCTATCGTGGGTTCATTCTCTCCTCCTACGGATATTTTTGGCCTTAGTGATTGGGCCAGAAGGGGATGAGGTCTCTCCTACACCCCTAATGTGAAAATCATGGACTCCTTTAAGATTGTGTTCCTTCTTCGAACTAAAGAGGACGCTGCAGTTGCTTTGAAAAATCGCTTTGTTTGTATCTAAGTCAAACTGTTATCTCTTGATCAGTGGAGGCCTTCATCTCATGTGTCCTATGTGTAGAAAAAAAAATCTTGTGTATTAGTCTTCAGGATATTCCATTCCATGCTTGGACGTTAGAAACTATCAAAATGGTGGCCAACTGTTGTGGGCAGGTATGTGATCTTGATAGAACCACCTTTGCTGGTGTTGATCTTAGCTTCGATTAAGGCGCTGCCTAAGCTTTCCTCAGATCATGGTCCCATTCTGCTGAGTACAGATAATTTTTCTAAAGGCCCTGCTCCCTTTAGGTTTGAAATTTGGTGGCAGCAGGAGAAGGAGGTGATTGAATTAATCAAGAGTACTTGGGAAAACACCATTACAGTGGGCTCCCTCAACTTCCAGCTTCATAAGAAACTACTCAATATTAGGCATAAGTTAGCGGCTTGAAAAAGGGATAATCGTGTCAATGTTAGAAGGAAGATTGATGAAACTCTTAACAAAATCACGCTGGTAGATTCTCAGATTGAATCATTGAGGTTTTTATCTAAGGAGTTCAAAAGGGAGGGAGATGAGTGCTTTACCAAGCTTCATGAGCTTAGAAGGATTGAAGAAATCTATTGGAGACAACGTTCCCCTGTTAAGTGACTCAAAAAAAGGGATTTGAATATGAAATTCTTCCATGCCATGGCTAATGCTCGTACTAGGCATAATGATATGTCTGGTCTCTTTATCTAGGATGTTGATTTGGACGACAAGGATCGCATGGCTGAAGCTGTCTGTAACCACTTCTGGCTGGCCTTGACCTCTGAGGTTAAGGTCACCCCTAGCTTAGCTAGAGTTGGGTTTCAAGTTTTGCTATCTTTTTGGGTTTCTTTCCTGGAAGAAGAAGTTACTATGTCAGAACTTAAGAAAACAATTTTCTCCTTACCAGGTGATAAGGCACCGGGCGTTGATGGCTTTTCTTTAATCTTTTTCCATACCTTTTGGCATGTTGTTAATGTTGAGCTCTTGAATATGGTCAGAGGCTTTCTAAGAAGTGGGGATTTGTTTAGAGGGGTTAACTCCGCCTTTATCGCCCTAATCGCTAAGAAATATGTTATTGCCTCTTTGAGCGATGTCAGACCTATTAGTCTCCTGTCGAGCCTTAGTAAAATTGTTGCCAAGGTCTTAGCAGAGAGGTTAAAAGTGGTGCTTCCGTATATAATTTCGGGCCCTCATTCCGCCTTCATTAAGGATAAACTGATCACTGATAGTGTAATGGTCGCTCAGGATGTGGATCAAGCTTGATATGGTGTTTTAAGTGGGACTCCTGGCTTGGTTGATCAAGCTTGATATGAAGAAGGCTTATGATAGAGTCGAATGGGGGTGTTCTTTTGGAGATTATGAAGAATGTGAGATTTGGGGACAAATGGAGAAGCTAGATCTACGGTTGCCTCTCATCTGCTTAGTTCTCTATTCTGTTCAATGGCAGCCCTTCTGGCTGCTTCAAAGGGTCTTAGACAAGGTGATCCACTATCCCCCTTTCTCTTCACCATTTATGCTGAATGCTTTAGCCTTTCATTCGTAATATTGTCTCCAAGGGTTATTTTTCTGGTTTCCAACTGCCCAATGATGGCCCTTCTATCTCTCACCTACAATATGTTGATGATACCTTGCTTTTTTGTGATGCAAAGATTCATCAGATTTCTAATTTGCTACCCTTTTACATTGCTGTGAAGTGTCTCTTGGTCTTAATGTTAACTTTCAGAAGACGGGGACTATTGGCATTAACTGTGAGGAATATTTGGTGAATGTCTTGGCTGAGGTTTTGGGTGCGAAGGTTGAACAATTCCCAATTTTATATCTTGGATTGCCTATCTCAAATGGTCGACTGCCTATCACTATTTGGGATAGGGTGATTCAAAGGATTCAAACGAAGTTTGACTTATGAAAATACAAATATCTATCCTTAGGCGAAGAATCACCTTGATTAAAGCGTGCTTGTCTAACATTACTAACCAGCATCTGTGGCTCGTAAAATCAAAAGGCTTATGAGGAATTTCTTGTGGCACTCTCTAGGCAACTCCAAGAAATTCTACTTGTTGCGATGGGATAGGGTTTGTGCTCCGAAGAAGGAAGGAGGTTTGGGGGTGAGGACAATTAAATTAGTTAATCAGGCCTTGCTTTGTAAGTGGTGGTGGCGGAGCCTCAAGTTCAAAAGCGATTTATGGTATAAGGTTGTCGCTGCTAAATATGGGGATGATAGATTCAAAGCGTGGGTAGGAAGGAATTCGAGAGACATGTCACCTTGTTGGAAAGGAATAACTCTTTGCAAATCCTTAATCTAGAGGGATATTCAGTGGTTACATGGAGATGAGACTAATATTTCCTTCTGGCATTATATATGGTTAAATGACTCTCCTCTGAAATATGTCTTCCATTGGTATTCTAAAAGGTTGAAAACCCCAATGCAGATTTATTCATTTTAAGGGGTGATAAGATTGAGTGGTAGGTTAATCGTCGTTACAACCATATCTCGGATCAGTTACTCAATCAGTTTTCTGAACTCCTAGCTGCTTTAAGTGAGGTCTGTATCCCACAAATGGCAGAGGATGAAGTTGTGTGGGACCTTTATAAGAATGGATTGTTCTAGGTGAAAGCTATGTACTACTTATTCTTTCACGATCGATGGCGGTGGTCCATACTGAATATTGCCATGATATAGAAGTGGCCTCTGCCTCCGAAGATCCAGGCCTTTCTTTGGCTATTAATACAGGACAAAGTCTTGACCATGGATAATCTCATTCTGAGAGGTCAAATCTTGCCTAATATATGTTTGTTCTGTAAAGCGGATGGTGAAACTTGTGCACATTTGGTCTTACACTGTTCTTTCTCTGCAAAGATTTGGAGTTGGACAACTTGGGGTACCCCTTGTAGTACCTCCTTTGGTCAAAGGTATTTTGGGGTCTTTATCAGTGCCTTATTTGCCGCCCATTGGATCGGCTATTTGGCAAATTGCTAGGGGCGTAATTCTTTGGGAGATTTGGAAGGAAAGAAATCGAAGAGTCTTTGACGGTTAGAGTTGTTCCTGAGATTTTGTTTTGGAGAAAATTCAATACTTTATCTTGGAATTCTTATCTATTTCTAAGTTTGGGAAGGACATTGTGGAAATTGATGTTAGGTTTAACCTTTGCAATCTTTTCCAGTTGGGTATTCGTAAATGCAAGCCTAAATTTCGGTGGTCTGCACCGCCTAGTGGGGTGCTTAAACTTAACTTTGACGAGAGTTTCCTTGTAAATCCGGGGCCTGCGGGGTATGGTGGAGTTGTGAGGGACTGCGAGTGCAATGTTATGTTCTTCTAAGCTGGTCCTTTGTGTGATAAAACAACTAATTATACTCAAATCTTTGCCCTTCTACAGGGGCTAAAGATTTTAAAAGCCAGAAACATAATGTCTAGCTGTATAGTTGAAAGTGACTCTCTTAATGTCATTGACTGGTGCAATACGGTTAAGAAACCTCCTTAGGAATTGCGGTCACTCTTGCTTCAGGTCTTAGATCTCTCTTCCGCTCTTTTTTTTTCCTTTGTTCATGTTCTTCGTGAAGCTAATGATTTGGCAGAGAATTTGACGAAAATTGGTACCTCCCTTACAAAGCTGATGGTTTCTAACAATGTAATTTCCTGATTATGTTGTAATTTCCTGATTTTTAATAATATTCTTGAACTTCTGTTAAAAAAAATATATATATATTCCCACACTTGACGATATAAGAAACTTTTTCATGAAAAACATTTTCACACGAACCAATCGTGCTTAGTTTCTACCCTAAAACTCTCTCAATTGAGTATTCATCTAGTTTCTAATTGATGATCACTTCTATGAGCCATATTTGGCTTAATATATATTAGTGGACTACATGTGCATTGCACGTAATATTGTGAGAAGAGATAGAAGTATATCAAAACACGTAAATAACAAACATGAAATTATATTAATGGATATATTCATAAAATATTGATTAACTTATAATGTCCACCACCATTTATTAAGTCCTAATAAATTAGGTCAAATATTTATTGTTATTCACATGAAGAGCTTATGGAACAATAGAAATTATCTAGATAATGAAAAGTAGAGACTTTCATGTGTTCTTTAATAAAAATATGATAATAAACATTTTATTGCTCTTTAAAATTAATAATTAAAAATATTGATAAGTGGCAAATAAACCAACCAAAGTTCTTAAAAGGACTAAAATGGAAAAAAATATACCATAGTAGTGTATTTTTCCACGAAACGATATAGTACAAAAACAAAAATACAATTTATAAGCTAGGGAAAAAATAGAAAAGCAAAGTAACACAATGGGGACGGCATTAGAAAATTATATAACAAAAATACTGAATATTCCTATTTAAAAAGTAATTAGAAATAAATTTCTAAAACATAAGAAATCAGAAAATAATAGAATGCTATTTAAAAACCCCAAGAAAAGGAACAAAGATAAAGAGGCACCAAAACGTTTTTATTATTGAAAAATCCTAATAAAGATATAAAATTAAAGCATATTTATTTTTTAAAATACAAAATTAATACCATAAAATATAAACTTTATAAAAAACTCATAAATGAAATAGGGCTGGATTTTGGTTTTTGTACTAAAAATGACAAAAATATTTTTTATAATCTAAAATATTTAAAAGTAAAAATTACTTATAAATAATTTTGAAAGCATAATGATGCATAACTAAAAATTTAAAAGTCTAAAATATTAGTATGCAACTTTTGGAGAAAATTCTAATTGACAAATTTTAATACATGTCGTCATATCCGACCAAGTGGAATATATGTCATTGGTCATATGTTCCTCATAATTTAATATTTTTATTTAATAATTACATATTTAATAAGAATGGCGTAATATACTTTAGAATATATATTTTGCTTTTCGTATGTTGTAAAGGAAAATTTACCTTACCCATGAGAGTTGAGTTATTTTAACACTTTAACTATATCTTTTGAGTTAATTTCAAACTACTCATTAAAAGATGGGTGCAATTCGCATACGGATGTATATGTAGCTTTAGAGGTAAAGTGCACCTTCAAATTTTATCATGGTATATAATTTTGATGTAAAATGTTCTTAGGATTATCTCAAAATCTATTTTTATATGTAATTATAAAATTTTAAATTTCAAAAATGGTTAAAATCAAGTAAATCTATAAACATATGAAAATATTGAAAATGGATGGTGTAGATAATATGCTATAAAATGCACTATTTCTGAAACTTAAAATCTTCTTATTTTTCATGGTCATATATCTCGATGATCAATCAAAAGCTTTTTCAACATTAAAACTATTTTTTCCGATGGATTTTTGAGGGGTATCCGTAATTCTACATTATAAGGTTGCATCCTTATATAAACTTTTTCCTTAAAAGATATATAATCATGAGCTCGAATAGTTGAAAAAGGGTAAAATACTAAACAGTTCATCTCTTGTACGTAGTTTGATGATTTTTTTTTATTTTAATAATATATATTCCTTATATGATATGCTTTCACTTTTTTGAAAATAGAAGATACCCTACATCATGCCCTAAACATTTGAAAGTCACATGCATTGCATCCTCTAGCAATAGGATCCTTTATTATTCTTGTGACAATTACCCACCTATTAACTATGGCTTAGTAATGTAGTATAGATAGAATAGAGACATCGAGATATTTGTTTTAGTCTATTTTTATTTTATTTTAAAGTTTTTTAGAACCGAACTAGGCCATCATGTCATCATATATCAAAAGAATTGCGCCATTCTTCTCTATTGCTTTACATTGTCTTAATGAAATATATGCAATAAGACCATTTTCTTTTGGTCAAGGAAGTGGCATTTATTATTGACTATTAGATGTAAATTCTGGTGGTTGAGGGTTGTAATTGATTGGGCACAAAACTCAAAATAAAATTTGAGAAAGTATATGATACACTTTAAATTATCTTATTTCACATTAGATGGCTAAAGATGATTGTTGATCTTCTTATACCAAAAAATGAAAGGTCTTATAGTGCATATCATGTTAGGTTATAATAACATGACTTTGAGAGTATTTGGTAAAGGTGTGGTTTGCATAAGGCTGCAACTTTAAACAATCAAAGCAAGGTGCACTTCCAAATTTAGTTACAAGATGCATTTTTAATATTGAAAATTCTTAACATGATATGAAAATATTTTTTAATCTCCAATTATAAAATGTTAAACTCAAAAAATGGTTCAAATCAAGCAGATCTATAAACATATGAAAATATTGAGAACAGACAGACTAAATAATGTGTTGCAAGATGTATTGTTTTTAGGGCTTGAAATCTCTTTTTTTATCCATATATGTACTTCTCGATGTTGAGATGATCATTTCATGTTATTCCAACATCAAAACAACCTATTTCGAATAATTTTAGACGTGCACATTAATTCTACATCTTAAGGTATCAACTTGATATAAACGTTTTCCTTGTTTAAACTTGCCTAGTTCTCGTGAGTTGACATTAGCACCATTAAATCATATTTTACTTGTAAGTTTTGGAGTTTTTTATGGATTTATTGTTTCAATTGAAAACTCACATAAAAGAAAAAAAAACAAACAAAGAGTTGTTGGAAAATTCAACAAGCTACCCATGTTGCTTCTCTCATGCACTTTTGGCCATCTTTTACAGACTCAGA
Organism: Amborella trichopoda; assembly: GCF_000471905.2. Next base: position 4,816,334 of record NW_006499858.1, read on the forward strand.
TTTGTTGAAACTTGAATCGTCCTTGAGTATATAACAAGGGACTTACTGATTCGGTTTTGTCTCAATTATAACTGTACATTGTTTGCAATGATTTTAAATACTCCAATAAAAAATTGGTTTGCTTTTTAGGAGCTCTAGATGAGTTATTTTTTGAGTTTTTGCCAATCTCATACATGGTTTTTGCCTATTTTATATAGGGAAAATTATAAATACCTTCAAAATCAACTTTCTAGACTTCAAATACTTTTTGTATCATAACTTAAACCTCAGTATTGTTTTTCTTTATATTTAACCCTAAATAAAAAAGTCAATGGATTTAGGACAAAAATGCTTTAACTTTCTCTTCTCCTCGATTTTGAGATCATGTGACTCTCTCTCTTTGCCAACACACTCTCTCTCAAAATAAAAACCTATTTTTATCTCATTTTTTCTCTCTCATTCTTTTTGTCTTTCTCTTTTTCTCTCTTCACACACCCTCTCTCTTTCTCTCTTTAGCTATGAACTAAGTTTTTGCGGTCCGGTGTGCCGGACCGCTTAGAATTTGAGTTAAGGTTGGTAATGCGGTCCAACACCATATGTGCCGGTCCACACTACAAGCCACGTTACTGCAACTCAAAGAGAGAGGGTAAGATAGAGAGAATGTGTGAGAGAGAGAATGAGATAGAGAGAGTAAGAGTGAACGAAATGGGTTTTTACTTTGGGAGAGAGAAAGAGCTCGCAAAGAGAGAAAAGGAGAGTCACGTGATCCCAAAATGATGATAAGCTTATTGCTTGTGATATTGTCAATACTTTAACCAATCAAACCCAAATCTAATTCCATAAGAGTCCATTTTTCAAGAAATGATTTAAAAGACATGGTTTTTAAAATAAGCTCATTTTTTAAGTGCATTAATCATAATTCCAAAAAGATAAAAAACATTACCCATAATCTCTCTCTCTTGGCTCATGGTATCAGACCTTATTTAGTTTTTGGAAATTTTTATTTTTAAACATGGAAATGTCTTAATATCGGTTTATTATTTTATTACTTATAATATGTACATTTTCTTTGTTTGTTTGTTTGTTTTTTTTTTTTTGAACATTGACACAAGCTTTTCATTGAAATCAAAAGGGGTTTCAAGATGTACAAGAGAAGCAAAAATCTAGTAAAGATTAACTAACAAAGAAGCAAGATAGACTCCACTCTTGGCTAAACAATCTGCTTCCTCATTGGCCTTCCTGTAACAATGATGTATCTATATATTTTTGTATCGATAATATATCCTTGATTTCGTGAAATAAGGATCATAGTCTCCAAAGGGTGTTAAAAGTTCCATTACTCCATCCTATCACATTTGCTGAGTCTCCTTCATTAATATTTGCCCCTCCATCTTGCTAGCACTTTTAAAACCTTCTTTATGTACATTTTCTTTGTTTATTTATATCTTTTTACCACCCTCTCCTAATAGGTTCATCCGAAAGCATACAAGTATATATACTTTTATTGAATGATATTTAGTCGATTTTACAAAAAAACTAATTAAATCATTAAATATTTTCATTAAAGTATAAGATCGATGACTTATGTAAATATTTTCCATAATTAAATCATTAAAAATGTTAAATAAGTCCCCAATAAGGCAAAAAAAAACTATCCAGGGTTTGGAATGAGTAGATTTAGTGATCATAGCCTTTCAGCTCAAAAGCAGTGGATTATGACTTCTTAGTTGACACATTTATTACGCACAAAATAGTGGCTTAAGACATCTAGTCTTGCACAATTTATGTGTGAGGGACTGTGGTGAACAAACAAAAAGAAGGTGAAAAATATGGCTGAAATATGCTAATAATTAAAAAAAGGTGTGATTTGTATAGGGCCAAGGTTCTAAACAATCAAAGTAAAGTGCACTGTCAAATAGTGTCAAGAAATGTGGTTTCAATATTGAAAATCTTTGTGATAGCCTTATAATTTATTTTCATCTCTAGTTATATATTTAAAGCTTCAAAAATTATATCTATGAAAACTTGAAAATCTTGAAAATGATGGTCCAAAAATGCCTTACAAGATGCATTATTTACAAAACTTGAAATCCATTTTTTTCTTATGTCCATGTATCTTGAGGTCGAAATGATCAATTTGAGGATATTTGGGCATCAAAACAACCTCTTCTAGTAAAATTTTTGAAGTACGCCTTAATTTGATTGTATAGAACCTCACACTTATATAAACTTTTGCCATTAAAAAATGGATTGATGATGGAAATAGAGTATGAAGAGAAACAAGGAAGAGTTTCTAGAGGGGCCACAATATGGGTTAAAAATTAGGTTTTGGCTGAAATTCAATAAAATCTACAATATTAGTTCAAACTTCAAAGGAGAGAATGGAGGGAGAAAGTGGGTAGGGTTCACAAGTGATAAATTTATTTGGCTAAAGTTTAAGTGTCATATTATCAATAGGTATCGTTTCTTTTGTACATAGGTGTCACAATTATTCTTGTCCTTTAAATTTCAAAATGGTTGGTTGTAAGAGTGTCATTTGATAGACATAAAGTTCCAAAAAAATTATCGGACTTCATAAGTCCCCACAAATCAATTTGACATCTAATTAGTGGGAATGATTATGATTTCTATGTATAAAAGATAAATAGTCTCTTTGTAAACAAAAATAACAATTAAAAAATAAAAAAATATTGTCCAATATTTGTAACATCTGACATGGGGCAAAATTAGAATAGATAAACCACGAAAAAGAGGGACCTCCAAATAAAATTTTGAGAATTTGAACCTGACCTTCTAGTAAAATAAACCGGTTCATAAGTAATTTCCAAAATTAGAAGAGAAATATCAAAATGCCTTTTAATTTAAGCATTAAACATTTGAAAATACCAATTTTCTTGAGAGGGAGAGAATAAGGGTTCTGTTATTAGAAGTAGCAATTGTATAAAGTTTTCTTCTTTTTTGGGGGTGGGGTGAGGAGGAAGTAGTGAAAAGAAAAAAAATACGGTGCAATGTAAGCAAAATCGGACTGGGGCAAAACTAGATTAGGAAAAAACACGAAAAACAGGGACCTCCACATAAAATTCTTCAAACTTTGGACCCGACCTTAATTTTGGTAAAATAAACCGGTTGGTAAGTAATTTTTGAAAATTAAAAGACAAATATAAGATAACCAAAATGGCTTTATTTTAAGTCTTCAAACATCTGAAAATTGCAATATTCTGTAGAGAGAGAGAGCGAGAGAAGCTCGAAGAAGTAATGTAGGAGCAGCACAAGAAGCAAAGGGTCATAAGGGAAGCAAAGGGTCATAAGGGGCAGATGGTTAATTAATGTTTACACATTCATTTACAATCTAAACCAAGATACGGTGTTTGTTCTTCCTCAATACTAATCTAAATGATGGGCCGGCCACCTTGGCCCAGCCCTGGCCCGGGTCCCTATAGGGCTTGGATGGCTGCGCCGATCCAAAGAAAAGATAAAAAAAATTAAAGGAAACTACAGACCCGGCCCAAGCCGACCTTATGAGCCATTGTGATCAGGCCCTTGCTTGCCCTCAGGTCATATTTTGTAGCCCTGACCTTACTTTTTCAGGGTCGGTTAACCAAGCCAGTCACCTGGCCCATTTGGACTCCAGTTTTTCTCAATAGAGAGAGAAGTCAAGCGGGTATTAACCTAAGAGAAGAGAGAGAGAGGGATTTAGGGGTGAAATAAAACAAGATTATGAGGGGCTCCAAGAGACTTATAGAGAAAAGGAGTGTTAAGTGGGTAATAAACCAAGGTAATAAGGGACTCCAGTTTTGTTTAACCATAACATTCCTTGTATAAACCCTCCAACCGTGAAACCCATCACTTCCATCGGATTTCGCATCGCGTGAAATCCTGGCCATCGAATCCTCCCTCTTAGACTAGCTCCATCACCCCTGTTCTCAAACTCCCCATAAAACACCCCCTTGACGTCCAACCCTTCCTGGGCCCACCACCCCTGTGGCTCCACCACCCCACTCATCTCTGTCTGGGCCACCACCACTCGGGCCCTAGGCCCGGTTGGGTGGCCCAAGTACACCGAGCCTTGCGAGCCCGAGATGCTGCAATTGTGCAGGGTGGTGCCGGTAGTCTGGTGCTTGTCTAACCGGGCTTGGGCTGTGATGGAGGCCCGTTGGATGCCGGGCGGTGTCTCCAATTGGAGAGTGCAATTCTGGAATACAGATGTGGCGTCCCCAGCGATGAGGTCTATGGAGCCAGATATGAGACAGTTCCGATAGAATTGGCGGTGGGTGTGGGCGTACACCGGGCGGTTGTGAGAGGATATGTGGCAGTTGAAGAAGGCGGCATGGTCGGATTCGACGAGGATTGCCACCGCCACCCCATTATGCGGTGCGGCGGTGTTCTCGAAGGTTATGTTCACGGCAGTGAAGTATGATCCTGATGCCACTACAACCAAGTTTGGAGGAAGTAGGGTTGGCCACTAAGTAGGAACTCCTTTTAAAAATTAGAGTAATTTACGTATAGACCCTAAAATTAGAGGTAAATTACAAAAAGTTTAGCGTATAAGTGGAAATTATAAAGAAGGTCGGCCAACTCATTTTTTTTAAATTTTTTAAAAGTGCCACTCAGACATCATGAATTATTTTTTTTTTTCGTTAGTAAAGCAGTGCCTCAATCTTTAAGGCATGCCGTACTAACGAAGTAAAAAAAAAAAACGAAATTCAAATTGACCGAGTGGCAGTTTTGATAAAAATTAAAAAATGAGTTAATTGATATTTTTTGTAATTTCTATATATAAATTGAGTATTTTATATTTTATCAAAAATATTTAGGGTAGGAACGTAAATGACTTTCAAAATTATGAGAGGAAATCATTCAATATACCAAAAGTTGCCGTCCTATATTCTGTGAGTCCATCGTTGAAGCTCCGATTTCCGGTGATGATTGTGTTTTCCGGTGCATCTCCGATCATGACGAGGTCCCTCATGTCTGGTGTCACACTCACAGTCTCCTCATAGACCCCCTCCTTCACTCTTATCACACGCCTCTCCTTTGGTACCTTTGCTACTGCTTTTAACGCTTCCGAGATCGTCTGAAAATCGCCGCTCCCATCCTTTGCCACCACCACGTTGGCTGCCGGAAAAGCCCTGCAACTTGTCTGAAAATCCCCACAACCCTTCAGAAAGCTTCTTTCCACTTGGATACCCCTGCTATCAGATAGCAGCTTTCTGCCAAATTTCCCCTCATTCAGCAACTCATCCAGTAGAGGAACCTCAGACATCATGGCGAGGCTGTTCCTCGACATCTCAGTCCCATTTCTAAGGACTCCAGTTACTCGGTCCCGAACACCTCCATTTGTTCCTTGGAGCCCTTCGGAGCATGTCCACTGGTATGTCACGGCGGCACTGAGGTAATTCACGATGTCCTCAATCTTTCCAGGGATGTCCATGACTGTGTCACCGTCCATGCTCGCTCGGGCGGCTCTGAGCTCTTCGTACGCGTAACGAAGTAGGAGGTCACAGTCGGAGAGAGCCCACCTCGTGCGGCCCTCACCAATAGTCTGGGCGAGCTTGATGGCCATTCTGCGGGCCACTGCCACCGAATCCGAGGCGGCCTGGATGGAGTACATGATCAAGTCCCGCGGGTCCTCCATGTGGAGGCCGGAGTAGGATGAGATGCTGGATATGCACAGGTCCCTGTAGTCCGTGAGGCTACAGAGGGCCTGGATCTTTTGCAGAGAGGATGATGGGCCGGGCCCGCCAGGGGCATGCTCCGGGTCTGCAATCTCGCTGAGGAGCATGCTGATCGAGATGGCCATGACCATCGAGACCAGGATGATGGCGGAGAGCACAACAATGATCTTCTGCTTCCGGGCCTTCGCCCGCTCAGCGAGGATCTCTTGTGGGTCCCTCTCGTCCACGGGCTCGAAGCTTTCCTCAGAATCCATTCGAAAGGAGTCCTCCGGCGACATCATGGAGCTTTCTTGAGAGATTGCGGCCGCGGGAGCCATGGCTGGTTTCAGGTGGCTTCAAGGGGACAAAGACCACAATGGCTGTGGCGGCTGCATGGTCCCACCACGAGGCAGGATAGAGCTTCGAGCTCTCAAATAGATAGATAGAGAGATAGAGATGAGAAAAAGAGAGGGGAAGGGAGGGGTCAATTTTGAAAAACTCCATTTTGCTGGTGAAGAGAGGAAGAGAAGGAAAGAGAAATGGTATGGGGGAGGCCGTTGGTGCGATGCAGTATTGAGCTGGAAAGAATGAAAGACTTGTGGATACACATAAAACTAGGAGGAGAAGACTGCTTGCAATGCAGTCAATTTGGATCATGCCTGATCCATTAGATACAGGGTGGGTGCAGTTTGCATACCAATGCATCCGTAGGTGTAGAGGTAAGGTTCACCTTCAAATTTTATCATGGTATATAATTTTGATGTTTAATTATATCTATTTTTATATCTAATTATAAAATTTTAAATTTTAAAAATGGTTAAAATCAAGTAGATCTATAAACATATGAAATTCTTGAAAATGGACGGTGTGGATAGTATGTTGTCAAATGTACTATTTCTGTGACTTAAAATCTTTTTATTTTTCATGATCATACATCTTAATGTTGAGACAATCAAAGGGTTTTTCAACATTAAAACTATCTTTTCTAATGGATTTTTGAGGTGCATCCGTATATGTAGAGATAAGGATGAAACCTTATATAAACTTTTTCCTTAGATAAAAGAGAAGCTTTTGGATAATATTTACAACAACAAATCCCATTTTATTATTGAAATATAAAACCAAATATGTGTATTTTATATTTTGGTAAAAGGTTTATATAAGGTATTAGCAAGTTGGGGACTATTAATTAATCGCTTCACTATAAAATTAGAAATAAATCATTTTTATTTAAAAAAAGCAGAAAAAAAAATCGATTAAAAAATATGGATCGACGAGAATACTTTATGTAAAGATACCGCAAATATATCGGGCCGGGCTCAAAAAATCGGAGTGAAAAAAATGGATAAGCTTAATTTTGAAATTCTAAAAAATACAAAATATGCCAAAGCCATCAATAATTAATCCATCCATAAAAACTTTGCCAGAATAATATAATCAAGTCAATTAATTTAGATTTCTCATGACTCTTATCCCATCATCCAATATTAAATAGAGATTCAAAATTAAGTATGAGGCATAGTAGAGTCATCATAATTAATAGAAAAATCAGGAGTTGAGGAAGGTGTAAGCCCCAAGTCATGTAACCATGCATCATTATTATCATATGGGGAGATGTTGTCATTTTCCGCCTCTTCGAAAACCGCTTCTGACAATTAAAATAAAGTTAAGTAGAATTAAAAAATAAAAAAATAAGTTGATAAATGCACCATATGAATTTCTCATTAAATGATTTAACAAACATCACACCTACTTAATACATACCAAAAAAAAAAAGATACACCATATAAATTTTCTCACGAAATACTTTTAACAAACATTATATCTACTGAAGTACTTGTAAAAAAAAAAAACACGAATTTTTTTCCCATTAAATGCTTTAACTATGGTCACCCTCCCTTTATAACTATGGTTAACAGTTTGGATTATAATTTTATATACGAGCAATGATCCAATGCAACGGTTGTATCATAGTATAACACAACGACACTTCTAGAAAACCATGTTTGTGGTATTTGTATGACCCCAAATTTTGCACACGCACTCTCTTCATCTCAATAATCAATCCCCCTCCCCCCCCCCAAAAAAATTTTCAATTTGAACCCTAGATATGGTCAAAATGAGTCATCTCTAAAAAACGAATCTAGACCATTCATTTTATGAATTTCAAGATCTTAGCCTTTATAAACTCAAAATCATTTTTTTTCTTTTTAAACATTGTTCATCTAATGATAATAAAGCCACCCAAAAAAAATTGGAAATGAAAAAATCCTTTTAAAGCCTAGATCTAAGCATCTCACCAAAATGAACGGCCTATGTTAATTAGGCTAAAAAATACTTTCTAGGTTGTATTTTCAATTTTTTCTTTCTTGTTTTGTGATCGTTCATTAAAATGAAAAGAGTGTATATTGAAAGAAAGACCTATGTGATCTTTTACCGGGGAATACATATTTTATTTTTTTATTTTTTTCACCGCTTTCCTTTGGCAAAAGATCACTTAAAGGTGGTCTTTATTATAAGAAGATAAATTTCAAAATAAAAT
>NW_006499858.1:4836747-4859117 GCF_000471905.2 Amborella trichopoda
CTAAAAAATAAAGTAAACGAACGTACGTTAGTCGTCTCTACTACGTCGTGCGTTAACTACTACTCTCTCTCTCTCTCCTCTCTACTGTCGTCGTAACTCTCTCTCTCTCTCTCTCTCTCTCTCTCTCTCTCTCTCTCTCTCTCCACGACCTGTGGCTTGAAAACTACTCTTCTCTCTCTCTCTCCACTACCTGTGGCTTGAAAACTCTCTTCTCTCTCTCTCCACTACCTGTGGCTTGAAATCTCTCTCTCTCTCTAGGCCCACTTTTCTCTCTCAACATCCAATAAAACTCGTCTCTCTCTAGACCGACCTTTTGCAAGCTTTTCTCTCTCAACATTCAATAATGCTCCTCTCTCCGTGAGCCCACAGCTCTTGTCGTTTGTTTGCACCCACTTCTCACCAAACCAAGAAAAGGACCAGCACATGAAAGTCGTTTACCCCTTCATATAGCGTAATCCCATGGGATCAAATTGTATGTTTGTTCCTTAGGTAAAGGGCTTTACTTAAGATATTTTTTTATACGAAATATTGGAATCTGTTTCAGAATCACTTGATGATTATTTAAAAAGGAAAAAAAAGTTTTGAGTCCGTAAAAGTTGAATCTGATCTTCCAAGAATTGGGCAATCGCAATTTTTGTTGTATTTTTGCCATGGAAAATTACTAAGTATTAAGTGTGCATTACAGTTGATTTTTGGGAACCCGATGAGGCTCATTGTAACCGTTCAGGTATCCCGTTGTGTTATTGTATTTTCTTTTTTAGTTCTCCATATTATTATAAAATCGTAGGGACTATTACAATGATAAATCTAAAACAAAGAAAAAGAAATAGACAAATAAGCAAAAAAAAACTCCTTTCTTAGCCAAGTCATCAGCAATTGGATATGATTCTGGGTAGATGGGTTGAAAACATTTCATCTATTTACTGTCTCTATGTAGAAAGTCTCTAAAAAAGAGCGTACTCTAGATCTTGCTTATACTTGTATATTTATACAAGCAAGATTTCTCATCAATCTTCTAGATCCTTGTAATCCAAGACCATTTTTTTCAGAAGAACTTGGATGCATACCTATTTATGTCACTAAATTGTAAATATTCTCTTGAGATAACAAACTCATCATGCCTAAAAACATTAAGATTGAGATTCCTTTTGTAGGTCACAATAAAAATTATTCTCGCCTCACATCGCCCTATTTCACCTACCAATTTTCAAAAAATTGGATAACATATCGTTTTTTTACAGAGGTGTATGAACTTTTCAGGTTAGCCCAAGACTTCATCATTATCATCATTTTAATTTTTTTCAATTAATTGAAATCGACTACATGAATCATGATTCTCCCGAGGTAGTATAAACTACTCTCCCACTAACTAATTTGAATAACCGCAGCCATACGTGTGGTACATGGATATTTCTAAAAGTGGCTTTTGCCAATTGGAGACTTTTGTTGAAGTTGTTACTTTTCACGTGGGTGCATCTTTTCCTCTTTTTCTTGCTCCTATACAAATGGCCCCTTTTTCATCACTTTGATTATGACACCAGCTCATCCCCCAAATTAGGATTCAAGAAAGACAAGTATTTTTTGTTGAAGGGTGCGGTTTTTATAGAGCCGAGGCTCTAAACAATCAAATTAAAGTACACTTTAAAAATTTCAGTAAAGAGGTTGTTTTGGTGTTCAAATATCTTTAAATTGATCATCTCAACATCAAAATACATGGACATGAGAAAAAATGGATTTCAAGTTTTGAAACTAGTGCTTCTTGTAATGTATATTTGGACCGTCAATTTTCAAGATTTTTAAGTTTTTTTAGATTGGCTTGATCTACACTTTTTTTGAAGCTTTAAATTTTATAATTAAAGATGAAAATATATTTTAAGGCTATCAAAAAGATTTCTAGTATTGAAACTATATTTCTTGAAATTATTTGAAAGTGTGATTTACTTTGATTGTTTAGAGCCTCGGCTCTATACAAATTACACGCTTTTTGAACAACAAAAAAAAAGGCAAAATTACCCCCTCTTTTTAACTTCTACGTTAAAAAGGACGTTTGCATAGGCAATCTGGGCATTTGCGTAGGCAGTTCGGCATTTTGTGGGCATCGTTCAACGTTTTGCGTACCGTAATAAAATCACTCTAGCATTTTTATGGAGTTGTCTGGCAGTGCATATACGCTGTCCGGCGATATGTTTACTGTAATGTGGGCAGTCCGGCATGTGTTTCTGGAATGATGTTAAGTCTGGCATTTCACAGTTGCGCTCCGGCGTTATGGTCAATCTATCTGGCACTGGGAGGATGCAGTTTGACAATATCTTACTCACAGTCCGGCATTACTGCACTTTGCTCCGGTGATTTTACTACTGGAGACATAAGTCCGACATTTTATGGTCTCGGTCCAGCGTTTTAAATACATGAGTAGGGTGGCCCGGAGTTAGTAGTCTCGATCCGGTGTATTACTGTCTAAATAAGCAATCCGATATTGTATAAATGCAATCCTGCATACGTCATAAAATTGGCAAATAACGCCGCAGTTCGGTGAAAGTATTATTGGGATTCGTCTAAATGATTTGTTCATACGGTGAAAGTACAAGAAGGGGTATTTTTGTAAAAAAAGATATCATTTTCTGAGTTGGAGGTGTATTAATTAGAAAAGATGGTTTTTGATAAAAAGAAGTGAAAAAATTTAGGGCGAGAGTAGAGTGTCTAGAAAATATATATTAAAAAATTTTTAACAATTTTTCCAAAAAAAAAATTTGTCAAATGTCTTAATGCAAACACTTAATCATTATTATAAGCCAAACCTTAGCCGACACATAACTTTTTTGTGCTTGATCCATTCAGCGGATCCTGTAGACACAAAAGTTTGTAGTTATCTCTTTTGGAAGCCGAAGCTTTTGATTGAGAGAGGAAACATTTATTGCAAGTTCGGACTACGCCAGAGATTCGAGCTGGATAGTCAATTTGTATTTATGATGCCCCATCTCAAACATTTAAATAACAAAAAAAAATCATCATTAGCATTATCCCAATTTTATCCCCATTATTGAAGGTCAGCAAATAATAAAATAAAATAAAAAGGTAAAATATTGATGGATGTGATTTCTATAAAACCTAGACTCCTAGGCTTTATTAGAAAAAGTAAAGCCTCATTTCGAACCCTAATCTAAAATATATTTTGGACATGGAAAATCATTATGACTGATCTAAAATTCATTTCACGGTTGATTATGAAATTTGTAACTCAAAAATTGGTATACGATCTCATGAATGTACAAACACCTAAATATAGATGGTCTAAATAATATGGTATAAAATACATCATTTTTAATATTTGAAATCTTAATATATATGTATATATATTACATCTATGATGGTCAAGGTCAAGATGATTAATTTGAAAGTTTTTCGATGCCAAAACTGAAATTTTAGATGAGTTTTGAGGTGAGGCTTTACGCCTTTATATTAACCTTTTCCGATATTGAAAGACTCAAAAGTGATTATGGATAGGTTGGCAACAGTCCAGCCTCGAGCTTGGCCCTTAGACGCTAGTCTAGGCTTGCCGCTTGGAAGGGGTCGTAGAGGCCCTAGCCCAAAGCCAGGCCTAATAGACCCAAAAGAAAAAACAAATGAATAAGAGAGCCAGGTTGGACTTACCATGTCATAACCCTTGACCCAAGCCCATCGTGTTCAGGGCCTCAGGCCATGGTAGCCACCCCTCAAGCGATGGTGGCTCGATCCTCAAGTCATATTTGGTTGCCAAGGCTCTAGTTTTTCAAGCCGAGCCTGGCCGTCCAACTCATTGCTAGCTTTAAGGACATCTCTAAAGCCAAACTGAATCGGGTTTAAATTGAAATCCACCACCTTCAAGTCCGGATTTTTCTGGAGCCATTGTAGACATGGCATTTAATGGAAAAAGTTCGTATAGAGCCGAGGCTCTAAACAATCAACTTAAAGCTCACATTAAAAATTTCAAGTTGTTTTGATACCCAACTATCTTCAAACTAATCGTCTCGACATCAAGATACATGAACATGATGAAAAAAAAAAAAATTTAAAGTTTTGAAAATATTGCTAACATATTTTTTTACTGTCAATGTTCAAAACATTCAAGTTTTCATAAATCTACATTATTTGTGAATCTTTAAATTTTATAATTAGAGATGAAAAGATATTTTAAGGCCATCACATAAAAAATTCTATTATTATTGAAACCACATTACTCGATACTATTCAAAAGAGCGTACTATTCAAAAGAGCGTTTTACTTCGATTGTTTAGAGCCTCAACTTTCTACAAACTCGCACCCTCAATTAATTCCAAATATTATCACTCCTCACTCATTCTCTCTCCTCTACTGTTCTTTGTAAACTATAATAACTACCGAAGATCCACTCATTCCATCAAAATCACTTAAAAAATTTAATTAACACAATAATCACATTAAAAACTGGAATTAGTATCGTTATTTTAATATTCTGGATATCACTTAATATCATATCTCCTGTGGCTGCAACGGTCACCCATTCGACAGGTATTTGTTATTGTTTGCAGAGAGAGATAAAAGCCTGTGAGATTTTGTTAGGACTTGGGATTTTAGGGTAGGGTTTTCGCAGGAAGATGCAGTTCAGAGAAAGCGTGTGGTTAAAGCCTCTGCTTCTTTCTCGTGAGGCCCGTGTCCATGCCTCGAAGGAGCTTGGGCTACGGCCTCCTACCTCGTTGCGAGAGCCTGGATCTCAACAGGAGCCGTCCGATCAAAGGAGGGGAAGATTTCCATGAAGATCGTTCACGGGAGGGACCATCTGGGCCATCCGTTGCTCCTGCAACTGGTTTTGCTCTGCTTCGCCATGGAAATATGGACTCTGGGGATAATTTTGGTAATCGGACGGTTTTTGGTGATTATAACGCTGAGAAGCAAGTTTTTGGCATAAATTACAGTGGAAATCCTGTCTCCTCAATGAAAAATGGTGAGGATAAATGTGGTCGAGTATTTATGGAGAATTATGGGAAAAATTCATTTCCTGAGATCGATTTTGGTGACAATGATGGGGTGTTCTCAGATGTAAACTACAGTGGAGATCATGTCCCTGTGATTGGTTTTGGTCAGAATAAGTCTGATGAGGTGCTTTCGGGTATATATTACAGTAGAAAATCCAAAACTTTGATGACAAATAGTAGTGGAGAGAAGTGGGGTGGAACATTTTTGGCAAATTCTGGTATAGACACTTCCATTGCTTTGTCTCCAAGGGATTTTCGTGAAAATAAACCTGATCAGGTGTTTATCGGTGTAAATTCTGGGAAAAATGGTGTATTGCCAAAGATTTATATGGGAGATTACTATAATCGCGAAATGTTAAGGGTTAAATCCAATGGAAAATTTCGAAATAATTCCTCTCAGGTGCTTTTGGATGATTCTGATGTCAATCCACTTTTAGCCAGGAACTTCTTGGAAAATAAATTTGATCAGTTGCTTGAAAAACAATATGATGAGGTGCTTTTAGGAAGTGGTTCTAGCGAAAATTGGGCTTCAGGGATGGATTTCAATGAAACTTGGTATAATAGGGGACCTGTGGTGGAAGACCCAGGTAGAAATAAAGTTCAACAATTAGGTTGTCAGTTTCATAGGATATTAGATGGAAGCGACTGTGAAGCTAACCTTAATCTGGATTTACTTCCCAGCCGCTTTGGGGGGATGTATATAAAGGATGATGGACTGAGAGCTAGTGTGTTGAGGACTCAAGAGAGCTATTGGTTACAGATGGCGCACGCAAGACATTTGGCCATGCTGGTTAATGAGGAGAACAATTTGCAAGAGTACGGTAGCAAGGTGGAGGCAGTCTCCTATCGTTTTTGGGTATGTCTTTGTGGCTTTTGTTTTCATATTTCCATGAAAAGACTACTCTTGATGAAATCACCAATTGAATTTGAAATATTAAGTTGATTAGAATGAAAAGTTTCAGATTTGATATCCTTTGTTGAGCGGAAGTAGAGGAATTGTATGCTATCATGGATGATAAATCGTTTGAATTTTATATATTTGATATGCTTCTTAGTGGTTGTAGAATAGAATGCTTTTATTGAGTGATGGATTGCTTGGAATTTGTGCTTCCTTCAAAATTTGAATTTTTGGACTATTGGAAAAGTGGACTAGTTCCTAGGAGTTTCCAGCTGAAGCACTTTGGTTACTGCACTCCCCATGTTTCACAGTTTGCTTTGATGTGTAGAGATTCATATGATATAACCAGTGTTTAGAGATTCGTCTTGGCTGAGGTACTTGGCCCTTAGCCAAGGTGAATGATTCGGGCGAGTCCGAGTGGGCAAGTCCCCTGTACAGCGAAAAAAAGCTCTGGAAAAATTTAAATAATAAAATGAGGTAGATTCTTTTTGGTCCTGTTAGATTCTTTTTGTACATCTTCAGTATACTTCGTAAGGGGATAATCTTATAACCCCATTTTGTATACGGTCTGCTGACCTATTCTTTTTTACCGGGAGTCGTTGGTGTTAGTTACTCTTGGATTATACCTCTTCTCTTGTATCCCTCTCTTCTTTTCAATACAATTGTTAACAGTTATAAAAAAAATAATAATAAAATGAAGGTAATAAAAGTAAAATAAAACCAAACGCAACATTAAAAAGTCCAAACAAGCTTAAAAATTATAGAAAAAATGGACCTAAAAAAATTGATTTATAGATGGGGAGAGTTGAAAAACAAATTTCATAAAAAGGAAAATATAAAAATAGTAATTATAGCAAAAAACACTCACCAATCATCGCCAAAAACATCCAAATCCTATAAAAAAATTATACACAATTCCCATATTTTTTAAATTTTTTTTATATATTTTATAATTTTTTCTTATGTACCTACAATTAGGGGAACTCAATCTCTGCCATAGGGCGAGTTTGAGTAACTTGGTCTAGTATGAGGGGACTCGACTGAGTCCCGTAACATTAGATGTAACTGTGAACAGATGCAGGAGGTGTTTACGTCGTACATACTGGGAAAAGTCTCTTTTCTATGAATGGCAGCATTAACTCCATTTTGTTTCCATGAATCAGTGCCCATATTTATTAATTTGTTTAGAGAGTGTTAACCCAAATAGTTGGGAAAAGGCTCTAATGTTGATGATGATGATGGTGATCATGTTTAGAGATTGTTAACTCATGGCAATAATTCTAATGTTTCTTTCTTTTAGTGCTTTCGGCTTCTTTTTTCATATGGTACTGTTGTGTAGGCATGTCTCTTGGATGATAGGGTTTAAGAATTTTTCAATGAGATTGGGGCTCTTTTTAAAGGCCTCAAGTGTGAGTTAATAGTTTCTTGGCGCTGACCATATTTGATGGTGAGTTGCTTTGAGTCATCAACTGGCCAGTTGGGAGTGTCTTTGGATGAATGAGGTTCTTTATCCTGTCTAATGTATTCTACAAAATTTTTTTTTGAAGAGTCTAGGTTGTGCTGAGATTGACATAGGATAGAGAGCAATTGAATTGACAGATTTGATTTGGTTCTCTTTGGGGTGGCTGGATGTGGCATGAAGAGCAGAGATGTGGTGGATTAGCATCTTTGAGGATCCTATGGGCATAAATGAGGATATGGCATGAGAGAAGCTGAGATAGTCACCGGGGTTAATCAGTTTTGGCTCTTTGGGAGAAGGCGTTGATGTGGTACAAAGATCAGAGGAAAGAAACATGGCTAACCTGCCATAACTCATAGGAGGTGCAAAATGGGGTCTTTATAGAAGGGGATTTGGGGTTTTATGGGTGTTTGGTCTTCTGGTGAATGGTGGCTGGACATAGAGCAAGGATTGCATAAAATGAGTCTGGGTGTATGTTATGATGGTGGCAAGGGGGATGGGTGAAAGGACGATAGCTGACAACAAAGGTCTATTTAAAGAAAGTGGAGTACAGATATAGATGAGATGAAGGGGGTTGGGTACATGCATCTTGAGATGGTCGAGCTCAGTTTCCCAAGATGAGGATAGATGTCAGAATAGAAAAGTGGAGGAGGGGTGGTTGGGGAAAGGGCGGCAGTTTGTGTGGAGGGACAAAACATGGAGTCAAGTGAAGGGTAGTGGGTTAAGGGTAGAAAGGAGCCATTCACGACGCATGTACCTGAGCTGCTGAGCTGGTGGTAAGATGGTGGAGGCACCATTCACAATGCAAAAGGCGATATGTCTGGTCACTGAGAGGACTGGAGTAATGAGAGGCATACAGTAGGGTATAGTGGAAAGAGAACTTAATGTTATGGCAGTGACAACTTGCAACTGGTGAATAATGGTTGGGTGTAGAGCCAGGATTGCATAAAAGGAGTCTGGGTGTATGTTATGATGGTTTGTCAGATCTATTTAGAGAAAGTGGAGTACAGGTATGGATGAGATGAAATGATTCGGGACATGCATCTTGATATGGTGCATCTCAGTTTCCCAAGATGAGGATAGATGTGGAAATAGAAATGTGGGGGAAGGGCTGTTGGAGAAATGGTGCCAGTTTGTGTGGAGTAGGAAAAATGGGGGCAGGTAGGGTGGTGGCTTCAGGGCAGAAAGGAGCCATTCACGATGCATGTACCTGATTTGTTGAACTAGTGGTGATGTTTTGGAGGCACCATTCACAATGCAGAAAGGAGTCATGTCTAGTCGCTGAGAGGGGGTGGAGGAACAAGAGGGCATACAAGGGTGTATAATGAGGAGAGAAGTGAGTGTTATGGCAGTAAACAACTTGCAATTGGGATCGCTTGATAGGAAGGAGTATAAGCCTGGAGAGAAGATCGCAATCTTTGGTTAGAACAATACAAGGCAAGGTGTGGAGCCATTTGTGCAAATAGGATTGAGTTGTTTGATGTAGTAAATATGTGCTTTTGATGGTAACTCTGGGCATGTGTAACAAGAAGATGTGGTGTTACAATGAGCTGAATGGATAATAATTAAATGAAGGAGTTTGGTGTGCAGAAGATACTGAAGGAGAGCAAACGGGCATGGGATGCCTTATGGTGATGTTGACACATGGAGTTCTAGCATGTCAAATGTGGTAAAGGGAAATGAAAGAATGGCTTAATGCCACTGTGATCCTTGTGATTCGCAAGGACAGGGTAAGTGACATGCGAAGAGAGGTGGTTAGATGTGTAAGATGCGTAACATGTAAAAGATGATTGATGTGATATCTGAAGTGATTGACATGGGCTTTTGACAAGGCTATGCTTGGATAATGTTTAGAAAAGAGGCAATGGGGTTTATGGCAAAAGTTTCTAATGAGATTATCTATGAAGGGACAAAAGGGGTATAGATTGAGGGAAGCTGGAGGCTAGATTGTTAGGGAGGGGCGTTTTGGCTTTGGTTCAAATGGGTCTTTGAAAGGTTGCACCAATTTGATGGGTTACTTCAGTGTTTTTCCTTTTGTTTTGATGTACTTGTACTCAAATTTTCTTCAACATTTGAATTTAGTTGGTTTCCAAAAAAGTAGGAAGTCTATGAAAGGGCATATAGTTTAATTCATAGTTACTGGAATCTCTCACCCAAAGTTGCGATTCCGATTCGTAATCCCTATTCCCCAATTCCAACAAGGAATCTTCATAGAAACTGTTTCAATGAAGTCAGGAATATTGATTCCTTGTTTTAGGAATCTCGATTACAACACTTACAAAATCTTGTTTCTAATATCTACATTTGTTGAATCTGGATTCCACATGTAATGATATTCAAATCAATTGTTTTCAAATCCAGATTCCTAAACATCAAGTACCGTGATTCGTAGATGCGAGAAACCCCGAATTAATCAAACATTGAATCTTGCTGCCACCCTCATCGAATCTCAATCTGGGTTTTTTGGGATCGTAATACCACAAATTCAAATACTAATGTTTTAGGTGCATAAATCTGTAACTTATGGATTGGTTTAAATATATATAAATTTCAATTTGAATCATTTGGAAACATGACTGGAGTGTGTAATAAAAATTGTGCAATGAAAGCACTGTATCTTTTGTTTTTTTATCCTATCATATGTAGTCTCCTACTATCTTCTAACATCAAAATCTTTGTGAACGTAATATGCAATCTCCTACTATCTTCTAAATCTCAAAATCTCTATCACTCTTTATCCATTTGTACGCTTCATGTTTAGACTTGCAAATTTTCCCTTGACGTGTGGTACAATTTGAATGTAAGCAAAGTAAAGGAAAATAACAATTCAAAGAACCTGGTTTGCAAGATCATGAAGGCTTGGTATTTCTTAAAGGTAATCGGAATAAGGATTTAGGTTTGATGCCAGTCACGTTTCTAATAGTGCTAGGACTGGCTCGGATCACGGTTCTAAATAGTGCTAGGATTGGCTGCCTTTTTTTAAAGGAAAATGTTTATATAAGTGCGAGGCTCTAAACAATCAAATTAGTGCGCACCTCAAAAATTTCATTAGAATAGGTTGTTTTGATGCCCAAATATCCTCAAATTGATCATATCAACCTCAAGATGCATGGACATGAGAAAAAAAATAGATTTCAAGTTTTGGAAATAGTGCATCTTGTACGGCATTTTAGGACTGTCAGTTTTCAAGATTTTCAAGTTTTCATAGATCTGCTTGATCTACACTATATTTTTTAAGCTTTAAATTTTATAATTAGAGATGAAAATATAATTTAAGGCTATCAAGAAAATACTGATGAGAATTTCACTCTCTGCACATCATCTTGGAGGCATGGAGGTTTCATTTTTGGCTTTAAAAGGGATGTTTCTCATGGTCTCATTCTTGTTGTATCCTTGTTCCTGATAGCATGGATTAGATTAATGGTAGAGAGTCATTGATACAAGATTGTTATTGAGCTGAAGGAGAATGTTTAAACTTTTTCCCATATAATAATGGTTCCCCTAGCCTGTGAAAAAGAACAACACAGGAACAAAATGCACTTCATTTCACTTTTTAGAGACCCCCATTGAGTTAGTGTGATTCTACATTGAAAGTACTTGATTCTTGCCTATGAGGTAGGCACTCTCAGTGTCATGTATGGCATTTTCTTTTCAAGATTTGCTGTCGCTACTCCCCACAATACTCCTCCCATGCTGTCTCTGGCTTCTAAGGGTGGTATGCTTCCAATCAAATGAAGAAAATATAATAAATTCACATGCTGCAACCACTCCCCTTTTTGTACGTAAGGATCCAAAAGATGCCAGACATGCGATCGTACCCACTTCCTTTACCGATCAACGCAGCCTTACTACAGCCATAACCATGTAATGATTCCATATAGACTGGTCAATCTTAAAAACAGCCTTATTCAACGTCGACCAGTTCTGATAAATGTAGTTAAACATTCACATTTGTCCTTCCACAAATTTTCAAAAACAAAAAAAGACATCGTTTAGACTCTTCCCTTAGTTTAGCATCTGTATTTTCATGTTCTCTTTTAGTTTCCTTTAATCTTCCTTCTATTATGGAAAACTAATGGATTTTTCTCCACTGGGTTGATCATTAGGTGGACATGCTCATGACACTATATTTTGTAGCAGAGAGAGATGTAGGACAGTAACCTTCTCATGGGTGTGACAAATCAAAGTCTCACTTACTTAACGAATGAGTTGATTATGATTTGTTTGTGCAATCAATTGACATACTGGTGGATTAAGAATTTCCACTTGGTTGATTGTTGTGCAATTTCATGGGTTTTACAATAACACAGATCTATTTTATAGATTGAGATAATGGCGAGTAATTTATTCTTCATTCTTTGTGTATGCTCTCAGGTGAATGGATGCCTATCATACTTTGATAGGATATCTGACGGATTTTACAATATTATGGGAATGAATCCATATCTATGGATGATGTGCAATGAGATGGAGGAAAGAACATGCTTGCCATCTCTAGCATCATTGAAAGAAGTAGATCCAAATAACTCATTTTTAGAGGTGGTTCTTGTTGATAAAGAACGCGATTCCCACCTAAAGGAACTCCTGGACGAAGCACTATATCTGTACAATGCTACAGTAAGCACCTTAGAGCTGGTGAATAAACTTGGCAGACTTGTTTGCATCTCTATGGGGTACGTATTGACGAGTTTTGAATTTTGACTTACTATTAATTAGAATATATCCAATTTAATGTGCCAATGCTATGTCTTAAGTTTTCTTGAAATTTGAAGGGGCACTTTTCCACTGGAGCATGATCTCTTTATGCACTGGCAAGTGTCTAACAAAAAATTACGGGATTGTCAAGGCTGCTGTGTATTGCCAATAGGGAGCCTCTCCATGGGACTCTGCAGGCACCGTTCCATTTTGTTCAAGGTGGCTATCAAAACCTGAATGTTAACAGCCTTCTCTATATGTATTTGACATTGTATGCAACTTGGTATCTTACTACTGTTACTTTTCATTTATACTTGTCTCCTTATGAAGATATTAAATTTTTAACAAAGATGGCTTTCTTATTCAATTAATTGAACATGTTGTACGAGCCTTGCACACAATCAGTTAAATGAGAACCTCTTGCATCCAAAATACACATAATTATTAACTCATGACATCAAATGATTCATGACACGTAGTTTGAAGATCCTTCAGCTCCCTAACTTTTGGTGAGGGCCAGGGGTGTGGATGAACCACAAATCCACAACACAATTCACACTATGTGCGTCTTCACACACTGGGACCAAAATCCCAAGAACGACATTGAAAATGGGTTTTTTCTTTTGTGAGTGCGAATTGACTCTGCTGCCAGTTTTCCTTAGTATGATTTGAGGTGAATCTTGCTCTATTTCTTCGCTCTCATAGGAGAAGGAAACTGGTCTTGCAAAAACCTGCTCTAACCTATAATACAATGTAGAAAACCATAGAAAAAACAAACAGGTTCAGGAAAATCAGTGAAATGTTTCCTTCATTGATTTATGAATGATAATATACGCATATATGCAATAATGAACTTTTTTTCGTTATGTTATACGGTATATGCAACTATAAACTTGTTTTATGCCTTGGGTCTATGAACTATGCACAAACACCTATATGTGGCACACTTCATAAAAGTTACACAAGTATCAATGTAAAGTATAATGTTGTGCCTGGTGCAACGCGCCAATTATAAACTGATTAAACTTGTTGTATGCAATTATAAACTTGTTACATGCAAGTAACATTTTCTGGCTAAGTTACATGCAATTATAAACTTGCTTTATGCCTCGAGTATGTGAACTATTCCCAAATACCTAATTGCTGCATGCTGTAATAAAAGTTACATAAGTAATAAACTAATAATGTAAATTACAGTGCTGTGCCTCGTGTAACATATCTATAAGAATCATCAGCCTTTTCATTTGTACCAAGGATACTTCTTCTTCCCAGTGCTATATGTTATGTTTCAATGTCTATCCATCAACTACAGGTCCCTAACTTAGTAGGCGTTGGAAAACATTTAAGTTATAACTCTAGTGCTAGCCTTTAGAGAATATGCAGATTGGATGTCTCCCTTGGAACAAGAAATTGACAAACTGCTTCCAACCTTGGCTTGATAGGGCACTGATGTTGTTACTTTTCAATGCATTAAAGAAGGAAATGTTTTGGCAAGGCCCTGGCAGCCAAAACACCCCTTCCCCCCCTTTCCCTTCTTTCCTCCCCCTCAGGATCCATCTTTCTGATAGTATGAGGACACAAAATTCCAACTAAACCCTTGCTAATTCATTTCACCCTAAAAAGGGATGGATTTTTAGCTTCTATTGTGCAAATTTTATTGATCTGGGGTCCATTGAATGGATAGTCTAGATCAGATGTTGAGATAAAAATCGAGATGGACAAATTTTTAGGGCCTCATTCCATCTTTTTTTCCATGATCTTGGTATTGGAGGTTAAGAGGATGGATCTGCAGGTTTTTGGGGCCTCAATTCATCAAAAAGGTGGACTGAGGATGGTTGGGCGCCTTAAAACTGGACCCAATGAAGAAACTAGTTTCCTCAATTTAGTTGTACATGCTTTCCTTTATTATGCAGCGCAACCAATTGGTGTTCTCTTTTTGTTATACATCTGCAGGCACTGGCTGATCATATAGGTTTGCCATGTCGAATTGCTCGAGGTTGCACCTATTGTGCATCAGAATATGCTTCATCATGCCTGGTTAAATTTAGATTTGACAGGTAAGCGGAGTTCGCTTCTTCAAATTTCTTGTCTGAATACCATTTTTCTTTACTTTTTTTTCCCTTTTTTTTTATTACCAAGGAAATGTAATATGTGTGCAGTACAAAATTACTCCTTATTAGTCGTGAATCTGTAATCTAGTCAATTAATTATTATACTCTAAAGCTGATTGATTTAAAATTTTGATTTGTCAGATGCATCTTTTACAAATTATTTAATTGGAGTCTAGAATTTAGATTATTTTGACCTGTCAGGGTAGTATAGTAGTTTATTGGTTTAAGTTTAGGGTAATATAGTAGTTTATTGGTTAAGTTTTTTTTAGTTGCTAGTCCGATTATACTTTCTTTTATTGCTATCCCTTCTTTCCTCTGTCATAATCTTTAAGTACTTGAGCTTATCAATCGGTTTGTATGTTAAAGAACTCTATTGCAACTGGTAGATCAAATTGGAATGCTGACCATTTCCACAGTTGTCCTTGTTACCGTATTTCAAAATCAACTTCCATATAGGGTTGTATCATTTAGTTCTTTCTTTCTATGATTTGTTGTTCTAAGAACAACCAATACTGTTCTTGTGTTGTATTTGTTCATTTGGGGTCAAAATACTTAGGAAAGGCTGAGCGTGGTGTTGCATTTCCTTGTACTTTGTTCTAGATGCACTAGCTGCATTCATTTTCTTTTCCTTTTATCATCTAGACATTCTGGAATAGAAATATTTTGTAACATTTATACTTCAGTGTAGTTTGAAAAGATTCCATTCAATGGAATCTTCTCAAACTACACCGAAGTGATCCAATATGCAGTTCTTCACATTCCACCGCTTCCTTGTTCATATGCAATGCTTATTGTGAAACGGGATGAACAGCAGGTATGGAATGTGAGCAACTTAATCACCCATTTGTGAGGTCAAATCTGGACAGATTATTATAATGTGATCCAAGACTAAATTATGATTTTCTTGGAGTACCTAATCCCATGGCCTTCTCTGCTCAACAAAATAATGAAATTTTTTTTTTTTTGAGGCTGGTTTCTTTGGATTTAAATATTACAAGAACTAAAGTGATTATATTTATTGCTCACATATATTTTCTTTGTTTCTCATTTAATAGGGAGTATGTTATTGATCTGGTTGCGGATCCGGGAATGGTCCATAACCCAGGCGCGTTCATCAACGGTCCTTCACCCTCACCAATGTTTTCTCCTTTTCGAATTCCAAATATGAAACATCGTCAACAAGCATATGCAGATAGCGCCTTCTTTGAGCACAAGATTGTGATTTCAGGGGATACTCAGAATCTTGGTGGTATGGTCTTTCATACCTGTCATTGATTGCATTCAATCTCAAGGGTAAACCGGGGTCTTTCGCCGTTCACATTTTTTTGTTCACTGCTGACTTAACATGCATAGTGATTCATAATTGTCAGTGCTTTTTCCCAACTAATTGGGGTTGGCTACACGAATCCCAGTCCACCATTCTGCTCTATTAAGGGCCATACACTCAGTGAGGCCATAAGTCTCCATATCTTGTCTCACTACTTCCAACCATGTCCTTTTGGGCCTACCATATGAGTTGTGCTTGAGTTGAACTTCTAAAAGTTTGAGAAATATATACTCATTTGATATTGCAACTTGTCTGCTGAAAAAGTGTTGTTGCAATCTTTAACTCTTCCTATCATGTAAAAATTGTATGCTGTCATGTTTTTCTGATCATTTAATGTTGTTTTCCCCCCAAATAGGACTCCAGTTTCTTATATGTTATGTGCTCTTTCTAATTTCAAGGGCATTTTACTTTCCCTTTTGTTTTCTTTTTCTCTGGATTGTATAGTGTTTTTTATGGAGCTTTTTAGACATTTGAACTAGTGATAATGTATTCATTCTTCCTCACATTTTTCCTTTGACACTCTATTCCCTAGTTGTCGCTTTTCTTCCTGTTGAATGCCAAATTGTGCTGATTTAGTTATCTATTGATTTTGTTTGTAATGGCATTATTTTCTTGTGATCCTTTGTATAGTAATGCCACAATACCACGATTTAATCAATTCTAGTCTTATCATGCATGGAATAATTTTTGGGTGAATGCGTTCAGTGATCTGTTTTAATTTTTATTGTTGTATCTACGATAAACTTGATTTTCCTGAAGTTTAGCAGATCTGAACTGTTATGTTATTGTGCATGCAGCTCATGTCGCAGGGTCGGTGGAGCTTGATTGTGTCAATAGGGGCAACTTTAGTGGGGAATCATGTGTTACACAATGTAGTAATCCACAGTGTGTTCCAGTTATTAAGAACAGCATTGTCAAGTCCAAGTTAGAAATGCCTAACCAGAGGGATCAAGAGCATGTGAAGAAAGTCAAGAGTTGTGAGGGCTTGAACAATCTTTCCACCACTGTTCCAGGTTATTTGAACCTTGAACCCTCTCTTGCCATGGATTGGCTTGAGATCTCATGGGATGAGTTGCATATCAAGGAGCGCATTGGTGCAGGTATCTTTATGCTTATATCCAAGTTTATCAATCATCAAACATGGTGGTGGAGATTCCTGCAGCTACATTCTTCATATCATGTGAAAGCTCCAGGTGACTTTGTTGATCATTTCATTTTTTGATTCACAGGTTCTTTTGGCACTGTTCATCGTGCTGAATGGCATGGATCGGTTAGTAGCTTTCTCATCAATTTTTCATTAGCTTTTTTTTTTCTTTGAAGAAAACTTTTTATTAGCTTTGTCTTTCTGTGTTCTTGCTTTTGTGCCCTATCATGTTATATTTTCTGTATTCTCTTCTGCATTTATGGCTTGTATAAAGTGTTCTTTCTATGCTTAGCCAAATGAGACTTTCTACATGATGATTTTGCATTGATCTCTAGACATTCATTGATACTTGGGAATATGTAAACTTTGAATAAGTCTTGTACTCCACAGTTCTTTCTAACAATATTCCAGTTTGCTACAGTTTGAATGTGAACAGTAAATGCTTTACCATTTCAATTACTGATTACTAGATGCTCTACCTTCTCAAGTTCTTTTTTTTTCTTTTTGGGGGAAATTGGTGGCAATAATAATAATATATAGGTAATTACAAAATGTGCTCAAAAGGAGTAAAGGTCTCTTCTACAAAAAATGGTTCTGTACAATGAAAAAAAGAGAATCAAAGGAGAGTGATAGGCTATCCAGAAGATGAAGACTCTGCCAATCGATTGAAGTGACAGAGGGCAAAGAGAAGAAAGGAGAGAAATGGTGTCAAGAGAGGGAGAGTGGGAGAAAACTGAGAAATGAAAGGCGGTGAAGACATAGGGATAGGGAGATAGGTTAGGAACATAGGGAGAGTGAGATATATTAGGAAGATAGGGACAGGGAGAGTGGAGAGATAGTGCAGATGGAGTTCTGTACAATTTATAAAAAGAAGCTAGAAGTGAAGAAGCACGAGAAAAGGAAAGAAGGGCCGCCGGGGGGTGGGGTTGAGGTGAAAGTGGATGCCACCCACAAACTACTGATCACTGGTATAGGAAGAGAAGTTGAGGATATCCCAAGACCTATAGAACTTTAATTCCAAAGGGGACTAGAACAGAGAGAAGGAGGACGGCCCACAAGCCAGGTGCTTAGAGTGAGAAAGAGCGGCAGCCCACAAACTAGG
This sequence comes from Amborella trichopoda, assembly GCF_000471905.2. Next base: position 4,854,475 of record NW_006499858.1, read on the forward strand.
CTCTCAGAGCAAGAGAGAAAAGGAGAACGGGCAGCCCAAGCCTGGTGCTTGAAGTGAGAAAAAAAAGCCAGCTGCCAAAAACCGGGCACTCAGTGCAAAATTGAGAGGGGAAGAGAGAGAGAGAGAGAGAGAGAGAGAGAGATTGATGGGATAAGAGGCGAGGATGAGAAAAGAAGAGAAAGGAGAAGACAAGCTTCAGAGATTAGCGGGGGCCCCAAGTCAGCAACACACTCCTTAGCTAAAGCTTCGACCTCCATATTAGACTCCCACCAAATATGATGGAAGCCGACTCAAAAATGCCTGCACAGATGTAAGATGCGGTAAAAAACAGAATGAAGGCACCAAGGGCATTAACTTCTGTTGCCCCAACAATAATATTAACATTATTCCCTTCCACAATGAGATTCTGCTCCCAACTAGGGTCAAACCTAGTGCGTCTTTTGAGCAAAGCATTGGCCTCAGCCCATGTGGAATCCCCAGTATCAAGGAAGTCAGTGAAGGAGAAGATAGTATTACCCTTGTTATCTCTGAAAATTCCCCCAAAACCACGGAGTCACTGGTTTCCAAGGAACAGCTGTCAAAATTTAATTGGATGGAGCCCTAGTATTGGGGGGGGGGGGGGGGGGGGGTTGGGGGGTTCACAGGGGAGAGGGCTTAGGGGATTTGAACTTGATGATGTCTGGCCAATGAGAAACGAAGGTCTGCTTTAGCCAGGTGTTTAAGCGGTTTGAAGTTTTGCCAACATGAGGTACATGGTGGCCTAGGTAATATTGTGAAAAGGATGAAATTTGTATCTTTTTTTATCGGATCTTTCATATTATGTTATGGACTTTGGGGCCATGTTGTACTTTTTAGTGTTTGTCAAACAAAGCATTATTCACTTCTTCAGAGATAGAGGATTTCATGTACATTGCTTAAAGAACCGTTGTCTATCCAAACAATTCTTCATACACCAGTTTGGTAATATATTTTTAGGAAAGCAGCCATTTTCTCCGATTTACTTTCTTCGTTTGAGGTTTTTGTGCATTTACTTTATTTTCCTTCCATTTTTATCTCTAGTTGACTGACCTGTACTTAGGTCTTTAAGAAGATGCATTTCTCTTACTGAATATGTGTTGTGCAGGATGTTGCTGTTAAGGTTCTCACTGACCAGGATTTTCATGAAGATCAGTTGAAGGAGTTTCTAAGAGAGGTAATTCAACTTAGTGCTGACCATATTACTCTTACTGTTTTGAAACTTTAGTCTTGTTGATATTCGACATTTGGTTTTGTTCTTGTGGAAGTCGTAAATTTGAATTTCTGAAGGATCAACTAGCTGTGTGGATGTGTACAACCCCCTTTAGTGCTTTTGAAATCTATCTCTATCCGAACCTTTTCAATGGTTTAATATGGCTTGGAGTTAATTATTCAAGAATTCTTTTTGGTATTTATAAGAGACTTGGTTGTCTCCTTTTTGTAAATTTAGACTTGAGAGATGAATTGGTGTAATGGTACTCTCATATCATTTTTGTTATCTGTCATGAAATATAATTGGCATGCCTCCTTAAAATGCTGACCATCTTGCTGTAATGAAATTTCTATGTTTTTTGTTCATTGAGGCCCCAGTTGGTCACCTTAGCAATCATATCAAAGACCTTGGCCACCTTTATTCCTGAAAAACCGTTGTCTAAAGTAGTCGTAGTCATATCGAGGAAGTCCACCACTTTTAGGAATAAACAATATTTTTTCCTTTTAGTCACACGGGAGGTTTGAGGGCAGTTTGGCAACATGCGGGGTTTACGCAAAATAGGTTCCCTATGTGAATAGTGGGGGATGCCTATGAATCTTAAATGGGTGAAAGGAAATATTGGTTTTATTGCTGAAAAATGCTCCCATATGGGGCCTTACCTTATTACGCTGTGATTTTCATTGTGCTTCCACTTGTCTGTCTCAAAACCTCTAAGTTTGATATGGAGAAGTGCTTGGTGACAATGCAGATGTAGCCCCCTAGGACTAAAGCTGCATCCGATTTCTCCATGATTTTGGGTGTTTTGAGATTCAAAAACTCGGCAGATCCATTTGCTTGCCTACCACGACCATGGATCTGGAAAACGAAAACGAAAAATGATTTGGAGCCCTAAAAATGGTCCATTTTGACTGCTGTTTCAAGACTCTCAACATCTGTTCTGGACCATATGTTCCAGATCGACGTGATTGGGAGCTTTCTAGGAGCTCCTAAAACCTTTTTTAATAGGGCGTAAATGGAATTGCATGTGGATTATAGTGGTTTTGGCCTTTTGGGTCGTCAATCCATCAAATAATGGAGTTTTGAGGTGCTGTTTTAGTGCCCTGGATGAAGCCACATCATCACCAAAACCACACCCCTGTACTATCTCCCACATCTGCTTCAGTCAACATACTTATCAACTTCCTTATCAAGAAATGGTCTAAAGTCCATGTTGGCAGAAGTTTGTGTATCACTGAACCCTTGAACCCCTTTTTCAGGCCCTTATCTACATGAAACTCCAGTCCAGCACTCCTGACCTCTCTTCATATCTGGTTATTGGATTTTTAGGTTTGGCCTAATGACACCTCATTGTGACTGACCATCTGACTGTTCCAGCCTTAATCACACATGCCTTATTCTTTGATAAGTAACCTATCCTCTCATGCTTAATTCTAAGAAATATTTTTGGTTTTGCCCCAGCTTTAAAAACACTATTGTTCCTCTCCAATCCTTTCCCACTATTTCTTTATTATTCTTTAATGAAGATATTCCTTGATCGTGGCCCACTTGCCACCATGCTTAGCAGCATGATTCACTTCCTTTCTTTCTAGGGCAGGTTGGTGGAAGTCGGCCCTAGCCTTTAGAAAAAACACAGCTGTGAAGCTCTTAAATGTGTCGGAATTAAACTTAATGTGATGTTGCCTTCATACAATCTCGGCAACATTGAAATATGTGAGAAATGGAAGCAGCCAATTATGGAGCAAGTAGAATCTTTCATGTTAACATTCTTCATCTAGGTGGTACTTTTGTCTGCCTTGAAATGAGGTTTACCCTAAAGAGAACAATATATGATATGTGCATATGTACTAGGTATAAAGATTTAATTAGATTTAGAATAATTTTTGTGAATATCCTCCCAAAGTGCGTTATTTAAGGAATCTACAAATTTTTTACATTATTATGGTCGTACCCAAGTTTTTCGCTTCTTTTAAAGGACAACATTGCCCCTACTTAAGATCCTGAAGTTCCGAAGTTTAACATTTGTGATAAAACACTTAGACCTCTTTTTAGGTCGTTGTAAGGCTTACAAATACTTCGGATTTTGAAATTTTGAAGTTTCCTAAACTTAGATTGTGAAAATCAAAAGTTTTCTGTGTATCCAGCAAACCCACATGCTTGCTGATGGCTAGAGAGAAACTTTCAAAGAGAACTTTGGATTTTCAAAATCCAAACTAAGGGAGTTTGGGAAAAAACAAAAAATCCAGAAAATGGGTATGAACGTAATCTTCATATTTTCAGGGGGATCTTTTTAATAATTGTAATTTAAAGGGATATTTTTTGTAAATTTCTCTTAGATTTACAGATGTTACTATATCCCTTATCAATCTATTAGGATCATCAACAATGCAATAGAAGTTCAATATCATTGAGCACACGACCTTGAATATTTACGTCTTAGAGGGCATCTGGTCATTGTTGGTGGATGGATAGGTAAAAAGGATTAGATTAATGAATGTTTTCTTTACTCACTAATGAAATGTTATATCCATTAAGAAAGACAAAAAAAAGAAATTTATGATTTCTTCTTCACTCTTCTTAGCCAATTTACCCAGCTAATTAACTCCTGAATCCTTGTAGGTTGCAATAATGAAGCGTGTACGCCATCCAAATGTTGTTCTTTTTATGGGTGCTGTAACAAAGCCTCCACATCTTTCAATAGTAACAGAATATTTACCCAGGTAAACCTGGTCCATCACTCCTTATTTATAGAAATAGGGAGATAAAAAATGGAAAGATAGAAAGAATGCCATGGATAGCCTGTTTGTGGTTTTTGGTGAAGCATCCACCCTCCATTCTCAATGCTGATGATGGAGATTAAGTGTATGGAGGTCAATGCCCATCATCAGGAAGCATGGGTAACCTCAACTGCCCAATGCAGAGAACTGCTGATGGCTGTCTTGGCTGCGTACCATACATAAGGCTTTATATGCTATGCCTGATGTTCTTTCTTTTGGTTAAATGAGGAAAATCCTTTAGTCTTTGGCTTCATTGAGTTATCAATAGTCTTGAGAAACTTTCACCTTAATTCAGGGGTAGCCTCTACCGTCTAATACATCGAACTGCTGGAAACGAGATCTTAGACAAAAGGAGGCGATTGCGCATGGTTCTCGATGTGGTCAGTACATGTGAAGTTGTGGTGTTTTGTTAATTTATGTAATCATGATAACATTTTATTATAGGAATTTGTCTGTTTCTTTTCATCGAAATAAAAATCATTCCGTCTATGTTTTAATTCAGGCTAAGGTTATCAACTACCTTCACTGCCTTAATCCTCCCATAGTTCACTGGGATTTGAAATCTCCAAATCTGTTGGTGGACAAGAATTGGGCTGTAAAGGTAAGAGCTAATGAATTTCGTGGACATCTCTCTCTCTCTC
>NW_006499858.1:4859137-4881180 GCF_000471905.2 Amborella trichopoda
GTTCTTCGTCGGGAGCCGTACAATAGAGAATACTGATGTGTACAGCTTGTGTCATCTAGTGGAGCTGTGACACGCACAGTTCGGTAGTGGTACGTTACGTCCTCGCACAGTGCTCTCTCTCTCTCTCTCTCTCTCTCTCTCTCTCTCTCAATTGCATGTATGTTTTGAAGACTCCTGCTTTTTTCTTTTTGCTTCTGTAAGCGAGAGTAACTAGGTTAAGTTTCAGGTAGTTGGTGCGGTTGCCTTCCAAAACAGGAGACTACCTATCCCTCAGAATACAAGTCCAGTGTTGACTGCCATCATGGAGTCCTGTTGGGCCAAGTAAGTCTAGCTGAAACTCAGTTGTAGCCATTGCACGTTTTCCCTCCTAATACTAATTGTTGCTGCACGTAACTTGTCCTAAACTTTTACTGTCAGATAAATATTGATATTTCATGAGAGATTGGTTGTTCTTGTCCTAATGAAAGCATTAATTGGTAGGACTTACACATATGAGACAGAGAGGGAAAGGTGGTATATGTGTTTCGATATCAGCCGAAGACAATTCATGGGAATATTGATTGGTAGCTTACAGTATTTCATATAAAATGAGATCAATTTTTCCCTTTCATTTTTGAATGGCAAACATTTTACGTAGTTTCAATTCCTCAAAATATTATTGATTTGGCTGTCATGCCTATTTCAGTCTTGACCTAATGTCACATTTGAGTTTTGGACAACATTCATAGAAATTTTGATGACTAATGCATTACTTTGTCTGTCAGTAACAACTTTCTCTTTTTTTTCTTTAAACACAAGTTCATTGAGTTTCCTCTCTATATAAATATAATAGGCTGATATATTTGACTGGCATTATAAACATAATGCTCTGATATATTTTACTGGCATATTGGCAGTGATCCAAAGCAGCGTCCATCATTCACAACTATAGTTGACTCGCTCAAGAAACTACTCAGGTCCCCTCAACTTGTAAATATGGGAAGCCCCTAAAGAAGTCCAGGGGGTGCTTTCATTTAATCAGACCACTGGTACCTGGAATGATGCCTTCATCAACCATCCTCAACTCTGGTACATTGTTTTTTCAACTGCAAATTCCCCTTCCCCCCAATTGTTTGAAATGTAAATGCAGAGTGGTTCTCTAGGAATTTTTCAGAAGGGAAAATAGGGTTCAAAATAAGAGAGCGAGAGAGAGAGAGAGAGAGAGAGAGAGAGAGGATATGTACTTATTTTGTTACTCTTGTCAAATAAATAAATAAGAGAGAGGATATGTACTTCCTTTTCCAGATTATTATGGTTTGTAATAATTAATTTTTGGTCAAAAAAAATAAGAGAGGATATGTACTCCTTTTCCAGATTATTATGGTATGTAATAATTAATTTTCGCTGAGTGAATAAATAAAGGAAAAGTATATAAAGAGATCATTTATTTTTAGTACAAGGAGGTTACAATTATTTTTGTCTGTCAAATTTCAAATCAAGGGATTGTAAGAGTATCATTGACTAGACTGATGTGCCAAAACAAATTTCTCGAACTTTGTAATACACTCATCTAATAGTTAGGAGTAATTGTGACTTTATATTAAAGATAAAACTAGTCTCATAGTATATAATTTCATTAGTAAATGTAAAGTATATAGATTACTTCTTGGAGAAATTGCCATTTCATAGTGCTGTTTGAAAATTTGATGATCTTATTTTATAGATTACTTCTCTTTATTCAGCTTCTCTGTCTGCTTCTAACACCCTCAATTTCTTCTAGGATGGTTTCTCTTTTTACTTCAATTATTTGAGGGCATCCAAACTCTAATCTTTCGCTCTTGTGTTTCTCTCTCATGTTCCAAAAAGAGAAAAATCATAAAACCAAGATTTGCTTGGAGGTTTTATGGGCAATGATCTCAACTTTTAAGCTGGTTTCTTTGGGCTTTGGGGTTTTGGCCTAGGAGCTTTTGGTGTTTTTTGAGGTTTTTGGCTCCCGGAGGCATTGTAGGTTTTAATGGGCTGGGGGGAAGTAAAAAGAAATAGGTTTTGAAAGAAAAATTTTGAAGTTTTTCAAATGCTCATTTGAAAATGTTGCAAGTTTTTTTAATGACAAGCTTTTTTTAATTTAACATCCAAACTAGGTATTAGTTTTTGGAAAAAAAATTGGTTTTTGCCATAATAAATTTGGAAAATTTAAGTAAATAGAAAATTAGATTTAAAACAAAGAAGATAAATAATTCTTTTTGTAATATTTATAATTTTTCCTTGTTCCATGCAAATTTGGGTTCTTAAGAAGAAATATCCCTATAATATCCGGTAGAAAGCTAATATTTTGAGAATCACTTTGGATGATACTTCTGAAAATTTTCCAAAGGGAACTTAGGGCCTAGTCAACTGTTTTATTTTTAAACTATACATTTTTTATTTCTAAACTTAAATGTTTGAGAAATATTTCGTAAAGAAGCTAATATGTCACTCTTCGATCGTCATTCATTCGCACCGAGTAGGTCAGAAGGCTTTTGTTATTAGCCAAAAGATTTCCTGCTCTTGCAGGAGCATGTTGTGATTTTGCTCCTTCAAATAAAAATCAAGGTCACTATTGTTTGGAGCCCAAAGTTTAGGAGAGCAACATCCGAAACCTAAAAGCCAAACTCAAAAAAATAAAAAAAACTCGCTTTATGTGCCTCAAAAAATAATGTCCCGAGATTGATTAGGAATTGTCCAATTTTAGAGGGCAAAATAATTACGTTTAGATGTTTCCTAATTTTGAATAAAAAAACAATTGCTCCCAAATAGCTCTTTGCCCAAGGGGTTATTGTGCAGTATATTCCTATGTGAGCATTGCTCTTGTTATTAATACTGAATTGCTTCAAAGAAGTAAATGTAGCCCCTTGCAGGAAGCTTGCTATATATTTACTCACTGGGTAAAAGACCTACTCACTCCTTTGGTAAAAGACCTACTCATAATGATTTTTTTTGATGAAATTTTCAGATACACTTTTGAATCATTAGATGAAAATTTCCAAGAGAGGGAGAGAACAATTAAAAACAACTACGATCACCTTGTTCCGAAAATGAACTTATTGTATCTTTTCCCTTAAATAAAAACATCTATATTATGAGCTACGAGTAAAATCCTTGGAAGAAAATTACTTAATGAACGCAGGAGGGGGGGGCGGGGTTTGGTTTGGTTTGGTGGCGCTTAACGATTTGCAATGCTACATCTCAAGCTTAATTCCTGCCAAAGTTAATCATATTTGTCGTTCCCATCTCTCCACGCTATGTCCCAGGCTCAATAATTTATTGAGCAACCTTTCAATAATCGAACTCCTGCAAATATATATTCAAAGGTACTTGCTTGCTTCTCATGGTGAAGCTCTCCACCACTTTTAATCTCTCTATCTCTAAATTCAAGGGCCTTTTGAACAATGCAGGTTATAAGGGGAGAGAAATTCTTCCCTCAAAGCTAATCCCTATTCAATGCCATTATTTGTTCATGCCATATTCATAGTCATTGCTTCTCTCTCTAAAAACCCACAAGTTGCCAATTTAGTGAGATACAATGGCAGAGAGAGGATACACATTTTGGGTTTTAGTTGCAACCAGGTTTAGGAGATAAAAGGGTACGGTTTTAGTGGTTTTTCTGGTTAGGGGCTGTGATGGTAAGAGGTTTGGATAGCCGGTCACAAGAGGGCAGGTTCGAGTTCTGAAAATGGCCGGCATAAAACTTAAAAGCAATGTTAGGACCATGGCCATTTCAGTTCACCCCTCCAAAGATCCTGCCTAGGCACCAAGTTATAGTGAGTTTTTTGGTCCTTTGATTTGGTTTGTAAAAAAATATATATATATATTTTATAAAAAAAAATTTCAATAATGGTTATATTAAAGAAGAAAAATGAAGATAGCTCCATGTGCTCACTGTGAGCACCACTAGCTTATCACCGTAAAATAAATTTGTTGGACAGTTATGAAGAGGACGTATTTACGGCACGTAAATATTATTTTCTCTTGTAGATTTGCTTTGTTGACCCGAATTTGGAGAAGTCGACCAAGAAGACTTAAAAAGATTAGGGTTTCGGCTTCCCACCAGAAGCAGCTCTAGGGTTTTGGAGAAGAAAACAAAGCAAACATGGGCTTTTGAATTGGATCCAAAACGAGAATTTGCAGAGAAAGAAAACTAAGCATTTCCGGTTCGAAGTAGAAAGAAGAAAAAACCAGGGAGGAAAGAGATCAAGGTTTCTTCTTCTTACCAGAGGAAGCAGCAAAAGCTTTGGGTTTTTTCTTTTTTTATCAATTTTGAACCAGAGCAAGGAGGAGGAGGAGAAAGCATAACCAAGAGAACCTTCACAATTAGGGTTTTTCCAATCCTGCAACTCAATCTAATGGAGCTTGAAACTGGAACTCTCGTCCAAGGCCTTGTGCTGATATTTGCCCTGGCCCTAGCTTTCTTGGCCTACAACTTCCCTGCTCGCGTCCTAGCTCCGTTGCGAGCTCGAGGTCGTTCATCGGCTCAAGCCAAACGCCACTTTATTCAGGGGGCTCAGCTTCTCGCTCAAGCTCGCTCTGCTCCCTCTAAAAAGGACTCTCTCTCGTTAGCCAGGTCCTCACTCAATCAAGCTGATCAAGCCCTGACTCTAGATCCAAAAGACGCAGCAGCTCACATTCTCAAAGCCCTAGGTCTGCAACTTTTGGGGCAACTTCCTCAAGCCCTAGCCTCTTTGGACAATGCGCTCTCTCCTCCTGCTCTGAAAAGCCTAGCTAAATCTGAAAGGGCCGATGCTTTGTTTAAGAGAGCGGAGATTAGGCTTAAAATGGAGCCCAAGAGTCGACATAGGGCCGAGCTAGCCATGGCTGATCTTCTTGCTGGTATTACGATGAAGGAGCTAGAGAATTCTAGGGTTTTTTGCATGTTGGGAGACTGTTATTTGAGGAAGGAGATGGTGGATGAAGCTAAGAAGGCCTTTGAGAATGCTTTGAGGCTTGAACCTTCGAGTGAGGAGGCAAAGGCTGGGCTTGCTAGCATCTCATGAGGATTTGGGGTTTTATTTTCTTGCTGGTTTTAGCGTTTTGGGAAGAACGGGGTTTGCGGTGATTAGGGTTTTCAGATAAATTAAGTTAATCTTCAGGGGATGGAGGCTATGGATTTTGATCATTCATAAGAATCAGTTCTTCTCTGACCATGAAATAATTAGTGTTTTCTTGTGAGATCTGAGAGCTGGTTTTCTTCAAAGTTGCACGAATATTGCTATGTTGTAATAATGAGGGTTTTCATGGGATCTGAGATCACCCGTTTCCATCAAATTGAGAATTTGTGGTAGGGTTTTCATGGGATCTGAGATCACTGGTTTCCATCTAAATTGAGTATTTATCGTTTAGGATTTATATGAGGAAATTTTTACTTGATCATCCCTAAGAATTAGGTTTCTTTGGCCCCTGAGAACTGGTTCTGTTCGACTTGTGTTGGAGGACTTTAGAATGCTGTGATCATTAATGAGAGCTAAATCTTCTCTTCAGATTTTGAGAACCAAAGAACTGGTTTTGTCAGATGGGTTACCAATAAGTGGTTTCCTGTCCAATGAAACTAGGGTTTTGGGGAATGGTACTTAGATTCTCAGTATATTATTTTACCTTTGCAGAACATGAGCTCAGCGAAATTGTTCCAAAGAAGTTGCATTTTTTGGAGAAATTTGAAATCTGAAAACTTGAGTTTAACTCAGCTTCCATCAATTGGATTTTGGTTACCGAAGCAAATTATCATCTATGGAGATCTTTCAAAACTGAGACTTGTGTTATTGTTATCATTTTGGCTCCCCAAAATGGCTTACTATTTCCTGTTTCTATGTTTGTGATTGTATCCATGAACAATGTAAGTTTGTAATATTTATTGAGAATTTTGATTTCTTCGTTTCTGTGATTATATCTTCTTTTTTTTTTGGGTAATTCAGTGGGGAAGACCGATCCCTACCCTTTTTTTCAAATAATTTAGGATTTAGTTTTTTTGAAGGTGTTAGTGGCGTGTTGTCGGTGGGAATGGAAATCAAGGACTGGAAATCAAAACCTAGTGACTAAGGTGTGGGGGTACTACCACCCTGACCCAGGATTCAATCTTTAACTTTGTTGAGAATTGAGTAACTGCTTTCTTTTCTAGTATGCGGTTATTTTGCTCTTTTTCTGTAACTTTTTATCAGTCTTTTTTCTTCTTCGTTTTTTCGATATTTTAATGGTCGGAATTGAACTTGAGATAGAGGGCTGCTAAACCTCAGCCGCTAATCACTCAAGCTCAAGCCCAATTCCTACTTAAATGAATCTTCTACAATGTAATGCTCTGCAATACTCTCTCTCTGTGGATGGTATGACATAATTCAAAGGATTGTGGTGTATGCTGCTCAAAGCGTCATCCACTATCCATTCCCTCTAATAGATGGTTCGAATAAATATTATCTATGGCTACATGTTAGTCCCACCAACTCATGTCAAAGTAGATGACATTTCCTAGTTTTGAATTGAGGAACTATATTCGAGAATGATAGGAGCTGGAATCGAACTCGAACAGGAGGAGAAATTCAACTTGTCACTTGGGTCCATATTATCGATATCCAAGTGGATGTTAGCATCCCACTCAGGTTGATTCCCGATTATTGCTGCACTCGATCAACAAGAGGTCCATTTAAGAGTAGCTTGGACTGCACTATTTGGGAGTACAGGCCCTTCTATTATTACTTACTAACAAAAGTAAACTTTATATCTCTCCATTTGCATGATTTACATGAATTTGAAGACACTTGGTTGTTTGCCGTAAATCAGATGGCGAGAAGTGAGTCGACAATTTCATATATTAATACAGCTAAAAAACACAATTGGCGTGCCTATGACATGGTTCGCGGCTCACTCATTGTGTGGTATTGAGATCAGATAGCAATGGATCTTTGGACATATGTAAAGTACTTGGAATAAGTACTGACACCTCTCTTAACGAAACACCATGTAAATATGCTCATAACTCGGGGGTACCAAAAAATAAAAACAGTTTTCTCAGTTACTTCCAAATGACTCAATTCTTTAATGAAGGTGCTCTGCCTTAATAGGAACTCGTTTGTATGCTTTTCCTTGTTCCTGCTAATCAGATGATCAAAATGAAGTCCCATTGCAGATATCGTACAGGGGTACACCATATGAAACTATGCTCACTCAGTTAAGGAGATTAGCCGCATTGCCCCATAATTACATCCGAGGAGAAAGCATCAGAAAAGGAATGAAAGCAATGAAACCTCTCAAATGTCACCTCTCAAGAGCCTGAGAAACCTCCCCAGAAATACATTGTAGAAATAGGTTGAACCTCCCAAGAGATATGACGTAGAAAAAGATTGTACCTTAACCATTTGCAAGCATGAGAAATTACCCAAATAATAATTTCATTTTATAAGATTAAAAAAACCAATGTACAAAATAGAACCATTTATCTAATCCAATATCATTCTACAGAGACGCCATCAAGCCACTTAAGATTGGGAAGGGCTTTAATCAATATAGTTCTACACTTTTCATAATTTCCAGGGTTCCCTGCAATATCTAACTGAGTCAAAGGCATGTTTTTAAATATCAATATCAGTTCCCAATTATCTGATCTGACCTCTTGATCCCCCACAAAGGCTTTGGAATCCCAAGTGACTCCAGGTGCATGGGTGAGAGGAGAAGAGCAGGTGTACCTTGTCGTGTCGATGGAGTGGCCGCCTATCTCATTGTGAGATATATCCAATACCCTTAAACTATTTATCAGTTTCAGAGGTTCCAATGATGTGAAACTTCCGAACTGATTGTGGCTTAAATTCAAGCAAGTTAGCAGTTGCATTGACTCCATACCTGTAACAAAGTAATCAGCGTCTCACAATCACACATCCCAACCACCAGCATCCAACGCATGCACCCCCCCCCCCCCCCCACACACACACACACAAACACATATGCAAGCAGCACCCTGACCACCATCATTCACAATTCAGAGGACACCAGAGTGAACTACTGGCTACAGATCCAGGTCAACCACAGATGGTCTACTCTGTTAAGGTATAAAGTAACCCAAATGCTAATCAAATATAATTACTGTAAATTTGCTAAACTGGACAGCAAATCTTCTCCTTCCAACAAAATGAAAGCTACCATCTTTATTTCAAATAGATGAATGCGAGCTACTTATCCAAAAGAAAAAGACGCTCTTTATTTGATAGAGGTCAATGAATGCAAATTCAAGTGTTCTTCTCTTTTTTTTTTCTAATAGTTAATTTAAGCTTTCAGGGAAAATCGATGATCAAAGAAGGCCCACATCCTAGCACAACTACATAAGAGCAAGGGAGGAAAATAGTCTAAAATGGAGATAAATGTCAAACTGCTTCCTATTTGCAACTAGGCTTATTTACAGCTTTACCATCGCAAGCTGTAAAGCAGCTCTTTTAGTGAACACCTGAAGGGCCAGTTTGGATATTTCTGCTAGACCAAACACCAACAATTTTAAAACCACGAGGTTTTCAAAATTTGGAACAGTTTAAGGAGTCAACCCTCAAATTATAAAAGTAAGATGCACGTCAAAAGCCACCACAAAAAGTGCTTCCAGTGCAAGAAAAACCCTCAAATTGATCTCAACCTCGAGATGTATGGATATGAAGCAAAAAGAAATTCAAATCCTAAAAATAGTGGATCATGGAACACATTATCGGGACCTTCCATTTTTAATATTTTCAAGTAGATAAATCTGCTTGATTTGCCCCATTTTTTTAGCTTTAAATTTTATAATTATGGGCGGAAATAAACTTTCAAGCCATAGTAGAGGTTTCCGGCACTAACATGCATCCTGCAGTAGGGTTTGGTGAGGTGCCTTACATTTGATTAAGGTTCACACTTCACACCTTATGTAAACCGTACCCCAGGAGTTTATATAAGATGACAATCATATATTATAAAAAACATTCAAACAACCCATCAGAGAAAGTTGTTTCAAAGCTAGAAAACCCTTCAATTGATCATCTCGACCTCGACATATATGGATATGAAAAAAAAGAATTTTAAGTCCTAAAAATAGTGCATCTTGCAACACATTAGCTGGACCATCCATTTTTAAGAATTTCAAGTAATTATAGATATGCTTAATCTGTACCGTTTTTAGAGCTTTTTCATAATAGGGGTAAAAAAAGATTTTTAGGCCATCGTAGGGGGTTTCTGACACTCGAACTGCATCTGTCGGTAAGGTCTAAAGGTGTACCTTAATCTTGAATGTTGAAATTCTGAAGGTATCTAAAGTAAAGAGGTAACTCCGCCATGGCAGTCTCGAGCCAGTCATGCCAATCCCAAGCCCGATAAAAGAGGAGGGTTGTGTTAGGTAAGCAACCAGCGTAAAACTTTGCCACATCTTTTTATGAAGGAAAATTGTTTCATGCTGACTGGACCACATTTCTAAATATGCGGTCCAAAAAGTATAAAGCATCCATCTTAAAGATGGATACAAGTAGGTGTTCCATCTAAAAACAATGGAAACTAACGATCCAAATGTTTTCTTACTAGAATTATTATTTCTAGTTCTTAAAATTTATTTATTTTTTCATATTCATGATCTCCATGTTAGAGATTACATGTCCTTAACAATTAAGTCTTAAAAATCCATCTCAAAAATAGATTTATTAAGAGGCCTGCATTTCTACATGTGCAGGCTTGGCCGCATAGAAACCGGGCCCTTTTATGAATCTTGAATCTATTGGTGTGCCTGAGAATTTGGCCAGAATAGTGGAACAAGATTCATGTAACCGACTCTAAATGGTTGGGACAAGGCTCGGATGATGATGATGATCTAAAAGTAAAGAGTAGTGCTCATTTAAATGACGCAGAGAAAGGGAACCACTCCAAGTTAGGAGGTGGGAACTAAACTCCTGCTTTTTGCACTTTTCAAACAAATGTGCAGATCCCCAAAGTAAAGTTGTCAGTGCACATCAACACATACCCGAGCCAAAAACATCTGCGGGCCATAACCTACATGTAAATATTGCAATTGGTAGCAAGTGAATCTATGACTTATATTAACATGGTAATCACCACTTGACTTATATTAGAAAGATAATCAGAGATGAGGCTGACATTGTTTATGCTTTGCACTAAACCAAAAAAAAGAAAAATTTGTTTTTTGCTTTGGGAGTTGGGTGGTATCTAGATGGCCTCATGGCCGTTATCTAGGTTTCTATAGTGGGATAGGCACATCATTCCTTCTGATAGCTGGGATGTGTGTCAAAATGCACGTGCATGTGTGAGTGTGAGTGTGTGTGTGTGTATGTGTGTGTGAGAGAGAGAGAGAGAGTGGGAGGGGGAAGAGAAAAATTCTTGGACTTCCTAGCAGTTCGGAGAATTTCTTAGGGGGAAGTTGCCCCTTTGTAAAATACTCATTAGTGTGAAGCACCAAACCAAGTCACATATGTTAGCTGAAGTTGGTCCCATCTATCAAGAGAGTATGCACACATTAACTGCCCTTAAATATTAACTTCTTAAGCCTTAAGAGCAATAAAATATTATTTCTCCTGTAATAAAACGATAAGTTCAAATGCTGCCAACTATCTCAATCAAAGATAAAATGGTAAGTTTAAATGGTGATAATAACTCGGATAGTATCCATGTAAATTCAATTCATAACGAAATTTTAAAGCTTCCAGTTATCATCGTGATAGAAAACTTCCCTTAAAATAACATGTTTGTGATCTACAAGCAAAATTAGCAATTCGAATCTGAAAAGAAATCTGTGACTCACCTAAAACTTGCTCTAAAATCTCAATAAAGAAAATGAGGAGCAATTTACAAGGAATCAATATGGATATGTTAGAGCTATTAAAATGGATAACGATTTACGATATATTGATCTTATATACATCCAAATTATTGTCAATTTCATCCTTTATAAGACATTTAACATAATTGTTTTTCTTATCTTGTACAACTTGAATTCATGTTACTAATCTTCATAAAAACATATTCTACAATAAATAGTATATTAATTTAACATGCAAAAGTCCTGCTAAATATCACATAAATTCAAGATAAAAAAGACAAACACAATAAGATCCTGATAAATTCCCTACAGGTAATATCCCAAAAAGGGAACAATGAGCATGAGGCACCTATTCTGCCAAACTTTCTCTCAATCATATACTTGACAACAGGAAAACTATGAGTTTTGGTTTCCAAAAACCTGTAATACCAACCAATGTGCAAAGGTAACATTTGCCACCCATGGGAGAGGTATTGTCGTTATCATCTTTCTTTGTCCTCCAAAATTTCTCTACACGTTTCAAGTTCAAAATGCTCAAGATCTAAAACCAAACATTTACCTCTTCATGCACACAGTTAAAACCTTTCAGAATTAGCAGCATGGTGCTTCCTTGGTGTAGCAAAGAATTTTACTTCAAGAAAAATTTCGAGATACCAAGCCAATACCCTCTGCAAGCTCAACGCTTCTCTAGGCAATCTTCAGACGGAGGAGCTACTTCTGCCACTTCAAGTATCAGAACTTGAAGGAGAGTTAAAAAAAATTTAGGAGGATTAAGAACCAATTTCTTACGAGAATCATGGAATGCTACAAACAAATAAAGAATACCGGGTGTTTTGTATTCTTTTGTCTCCCTCACATGTGATACTTATATGTGTTTCTGAAGTATTTGCAATTCAAATTTCTGTTTTATGCTGAGTCCATGTCACACTAAATACTGCCGACAAGTCATGGACACCCTTTGCATTGTCCTTTCTTCAAAAGGCAAAAAAAAAAACACAAATATGTTCCTCATTCAAGCCTCTCAAATATGACAATGGAAGAATGCAAATCAGAAAGCATACCTATACTGTCAGGACAAATCATTAACAACCATTATATCCATTTGGCTATTTGCAACAGGCAATGTAGCAAAGAAGAAAAAGGAGATAATATATCAAAGCCACTATAACTATGACAAGAGGTTAAAGTTATAAGTACAGGTCCGAAGGTACCAACATTTGTAAGACCTTGCATGCATAGAAACCAGGGGGGTACCACTGCAGGTCTTCAGAACCAGGGGGGTACAGATACCAAGAACAACCAAGAGATAATTCATATAATGATACAGTAGATCATATAATGATGAAGACACTGACCTTCAATTGATCGAAGCTCATTGTGACTGAGGTCTAACATCTGGACCCACAATAAGCGCTCAAAAGAACCAATGCGTGATAGTGATAAGTTATTGAGGCGTAGCCATACATTGCTAAGACTGCCGATGGATGTTTGTTTTTCATGGTGCCAACAGTGCTTCAGTAGGGTATCCCTATCAGAAGTTACCTGCAATTTTCCATATAAGAATACGGCCATCTCTCATTGAATTTACAAAGCTTGCCACTGGTGATAATACAAGATGCAACCCATGCTTTCCTCATTTTTTTTCCTTTTTTTTTATTTTATTGTCATATTTTTTCTCCTTGGCCGAGAATGGTCTATTACATGGTATATTAAATTATTAATAACAATAGCATAAGAAAGAAATAAAAATCAAAATCATTCAAACCAGTGTTGCCTGGACACTCCATAAATCTCAGACCTGACACATGGACCATATGTGCCAGGCCATTCTACTGATTTTCAATTGTATTGACACTATATATAGAAGTGTCATCATTGTTCTATACACTAAAGTACTTGTTTTTATAACCCAAGAAGCCATATTATCAAATCCTTGTGCTTGTGAGAGGTTCTTTGAATGACTACCTTTTTTGAACTATTTTGTAGGATGCAGTTTCAAAAATTAATGTCAAGGGTAGGTTTAGAATCTGTGATCTGTTGAAGTGAACTATCTACCACCATGCAAAGTGCTTACATGTGTTGCAAACGAATAATTTTTTATATGTTAGATGATGGTCATTTAAACTAAAACATGAACATAGTAGATGAGAGAAGTCAAACTAATTAAATATTATTAAACACGGCCCAAAACAAAAGAACTCTCTCATAAAACATAAAATTATGATATTTATGTAAATATATTATAAAAATATGATATTTATGTAAATATATTATATTCACTCACTACAATGTAATTATCATATTCAGATTGTTCCACAAAGAGCCTCTATAACTTAAACACGATTTATAGTCTTGACTCTAGAATATAAATTGCACTTTGTTGAACAGTTGAATTCAACCCTGCCATCCCTCTAATGATATCAAATTATATCTGAGTCTACTGACACACCATGAAAGATGTGCAACATGCATTTTGCAAAACATTATTTTTGCATAAATAAAAGAATATATTTTTATATTCTTATTTTTCTTGCATAACATACATTTATATTTCTAAATTTTACATGTTTTATTTGTTACGCTAGTAAATTATATTTTAAAATTCTTTTAATATTTATGTGTGTGCGTGTAGAAGGTTGTATGGATGTGTCCATGTTGTACTGAGTTTTTGGGCAAAAATATACCCCTACCCACGCCTATCAAAAAACATTTTGGCACAAAGCCACACAAAAAGATCAATTTGGGTGATGAAACTACCCCCAACATGAAACTCATTTGCTATGGCGTCACCGGATTGAAACATCACCTGTCCCATGTGGCTTCTTGGAAAACTCGCCCTAACTTTGAAATATCCTCATTCCAAACTAGCTCCCCAAGTTGCTTGGGAGACAAGTAACCCTAATCTCCCCCCCTCCTCCTCCTTCACTTTGGCTCTAAATACCGATGGCTTGGCCATTTGGAGAGGGCCTTGATCATTTTTAGAGGAGAGTGACACTCAGGGCCTTGAAGAGCAAGAAATCAGCACAGAGCTATAAAAAGAAAGAAAGACAGCCCCCAAAAGAAAGACAATTCTGAGGAACCGAAAGGAATTCAGCGATCAGAGCTAGCACAATGTCTTACTTTCAGATATCAAGCACATAAACCACAATTCGACCAAGAAGAAGATTGAAATTTGAGCTTGCTGCAAAGGCACAGCAGACTTAGCAAAGGACACAGCTAAAACACGGTTCCCCATTGTCATCATCTCTCGATACAAACAGAATCATACACTGTGTCATGTCACATATCTGCAGTTCTGTGTTTTTCTTCTGTTTTGCCAGATTTCTCACGTTTTTACAGTCCAATCAAGGGTTTTCTCCCCACCAAAAAGGATCCAATTGTAACAGGCGACTGACGAGCACTTGGAACTCCTCCTGAACGCATATATAAGACGTCATAGTTTTGTGAATTTGGTGGTGAATTTTGTGTGTGTCAATGGTTTTATGTGATTGGAGTTGTATTTCATCAAATACTTCACAAAAAACCAGTTTTCACCTTACATATAGAAAAGAATCTTTTGGATTCATTATATAGAAAAAGTCAGTGTTCGAAAATTCGGCCGCCCAACCACCTAGGCGGCCTAGGCGAAAAAATTTTAAAAAAACCTAGGTGCTGTCTGGGTGGGGTCATTATGCGCCCCATCTATGGGCACCCGCCTAGGTGCTGCCCCATGACACTTTGCAGACAGGTGGAAAAAAACCCTCAGTGAGGGCCAAAAAAGGGTTTTGGGGGGTATTCTAAACCCCCAAAACAAAAACCATGGCCTTTAGAGTGAGAAAAACGCCCTAACAACCACTCCTTTGTGATTTATCGAAAGATTGATAAAATTTTTATTCGATTTCTTCCCAAAACAAAGGCAATAGTTCGTGGGTGGATTTGGAGCTCCTAGTAGTTGATTTTGAGAACTTTTAGCGGCCCAATAGACGAGGTTTTCACCGGCATCAATTTAATTTTAATATTTTAGTACTATCATATTTGAAAGAGGGTTTGATTTTATTTTGCTACAAACATATTATGTTATGAATCATGTGTTTTTTCTTTTACGATATATTTACATGTTTGTAGTTAAAAGATTGACTTTTTTTCTTTCAGGGTGAATTAGGTAAGGGGAGAGGCCCCTACCTTTCGGTAAGAATCAACCATGCGACGTAGTGTTGCTGAGATCGTCGAAGGGCTAACCAATTAAGCCCGGGCTCTTTTCCTAGAGGAGACAGGTGGAGGACCTGGATGAAGGGTTGTTATTCGGAGACAGGTGGAGGACCTGGATGAAGGGTTGTTATTCCAAACCTTTCTTCTTCATTCTCATAAATGGCACCCTTAAGGGTTTCTTTCCCTCTTCCAAGGGCCTCAGGCAAGGGGATCCTCTGTCCCTTCCTTTTTGCCATTGCAGCGGAAATTTTCAGCTAATCCTTGTCAAGTTGGACTTCTTTCAGGCTTTTTAATAGTTGTGTCAAAGGACCAGTGGTCTCGCACCTTCAATATGCCGATGATAGGTCAACTTATTAGCAACTGATAATAAGAAATTCTACCTTTTTAATAAGAAATTCTACCTTATCCATTGCAAATATAAAATACCATCAAACCCTTGGCTTTCGAAAAATAGGTCAACTTCTAGAGCCTCTGGGGCTTGGAAGTCTATTTTGTCTTCTCTCTCACGCTTCATGAGTTGTATCAAATTCCATCCAAGGGGAGGAAATAGAATTTTATTCTAGCCAGATCTCTAGCTAGGGCACACACCCTTCAAAGACTACCCTTCCCTCTATAACCTTTCAATTCTACGATTGCGGAGGAAATGTCCATTTCCGGCCAGCATTTTGGAACCCCTCTTTCAAACATCCCTTGTCTGACTCTGAAACCTTTGAATTCATCTCCCTCTCTTCTTTACTTCACTCTACCTTCCTAGCCCTCACAGGCCACGACTGTCTTGTGTGGACCCCTGCTCTTCAGGACTGTTCACAGTGTCTTCATTTTATAGAAAACTTTTGGAACCCCTGACCTTTCCCCACTATCCATCCTCAGTAGATCCAAACTGTGGTCCTCAATGGCTCCACTGAGAAAACAAGCCTTTAATTGGATTGCTGCCCCTGAAAGAGCTCTTACAGTGGACCACCTTCAATGAAGAGGGATATCCATTGCCAACCGATGTGCAATGCATCTTCATGAAGAAGAAAGCAATCCCCACCTCTTCATCCATTGTGAGGTTGCTTTCAACCTTTGGAGCAGGTTACTGCGATTATTCGGCCTTTCATGGGTAACCCCATCCTCCCTACCAGCTCTGTTCAAACTTTCTTTGGACTTAGTCTGGCCCAAGGCAGGCAGTTTCCTATGGAAGGCCTCCATGGAGGCAACTAATTCGGTCATTTGGACAGAGCAAAACACTTTAGTGCTCTTCCACAAGATCACCTCTCAAGTTATCTTTTGGGCCTCCAACTGTAGGGACTTCAAAGGAGTCCCCTCTTCATCATTCTTGCAAGACTGAGCAGCAATCCTACATTTCCAACCCCCTCGGGTAGCTCATGCTAACAACTGGTCCCCACCACCTGAGAGCTTTTTGAAACTCAACTTCGATGGGTACTCTCTAGGCAACCCAGGTCCTTCAAGAGTGGGGGGATCTTCAGAGACCATTTAGGCAATATTTTGGCCTCTACTCTCAAAATATTGGTCATACCGACTCTCAGCTTGCTGAGTCCCTCTCCTTACTCACAGGACTCAAGTTGTTCAGCAGCTTGTGGGCCCAACCCCTGATAGTTGAAAGAGACGCAAAAAATATAATCACTTGGGCACCTCCACCTTGGTTTCTCGCCTCTATTTTTTATAAGATAACGCATATTTGCAGGGATACAGTCGCCTCATGGACGCATACTTGGAAGACGTCAAACGCCTTGGCAGACCATTTCGCTAAGGAGGGAGCACTCTTGAGCTCTTGGGAGACTTCAACAATCATCACTCAGCATGGTTGCACGACTCTCGGATGTTTTGTTTATATCCCCATGTTATCCTTGTTGTATATGACTGTAATGGGCAGATCTCTTGAGCCCCAACCATTTTTTGTACAGGGACCCTATTAGGGTAGCCTATTTTTTGTGGAGGGACCCGACTTGTGGGTCGCCCCCTACATTTTTTTGCCGAGGAACCCGGCTTGTGGGTCACCTCGTGTGACGCTTATACTCCTCTTCCCCTTTCAATACAGTTAAAACTTCAAAAAAAAAAAAATCGATTGTTTTTTTGGGATTAATTGAATTTTTTCTCATTTGGACGATGAAAGTGAGCATATATCATATTCTTACATAAATAGTTGATTCCTTTTTTGTACAAAGCGTCATGTTTTGATATTTTATTATTTTTGTTTTACTTTATTTGATAGATAATTGATTATGTGATATCTTAATGTATTACAATGTGTTATGTTTTTTTATTTTGCCTTGTTGACTTTGTGTATCGTTTCTAGTCTAGACTTCTAATTTCCTACAATGAAATTTGGGATTTCAAGCATTTTAATGTTTTACAAGTTACAATCTCTTTGAGACTTGTATCCGTAAATCTGTTACATGATTGCACTATTACATTTTCGTCTATTTCACGATGAGTTTGGGACACTAAAATTGCCTTACAAACTCTCAAGGCTTAAAACCATGCCCTAAAAACTCCCCAAGGCTTAAAACCATGCCGTAAGAACTCCCTTGTTTTTTTTGTTTTGGGGTGGGAGGGTTTCAATTTTGGTGAGGGCACCCTGCTCAGGTGGGGGCGCCTAGGCGGCCAGGCACCCAAACGCCTAGGTGGCCGAATCCACATTTTTTAACACTGGAAAAAATATCAGCCTATTGCAGTTAATTGGAAAAAGGCTATGACAATGATGATGATGATGATGACATAGAAAAAGTATCATCAGTTTGCAACATTTCCTGCTGGATTTGACTTTCCTTGCACTATTATAACATCGGACAGCTGACCGTTGATCTTTTATCCAAATCTTCGACAAATTTTCCCCATAAGCCCAAATGTGTGTGAAGCGAGTACTATTCAAGTATTAACAATGGAGAAGGAATCTTTTATATCCTAACAAAGACAAGATTATGGGAACATCAGCAAGGCAAGAGAATTCCATATTTTTCATATGCTTCAAATACTCCGAATATAATGTATACTTAACCAAGCCTAAGTAACATAGGTCCACCAAAAACTTGTCTCACTATATGCAACTCAGCCAACGAAAACAAAATAAGGCACTCTCTAAGTAACAAGTCAAGATCTCCAGTATATGAGCAGCCCGAAGGAGAACTCACAATAACTATACCATAGGTTACTTCGATGCCCATTATGTTCCTAAATTGCATTGAATAAGAGTGTCTGAAAACCCAGTTACTGAAGTTTGGAGTTGCCCAAGTCACTCAGATCCAGAAACCATAGGATTTTCCCAAGTCTCACCAGGTCATAAATCGAGTTTTGGTCTGATTCAGACCCAGGGCCCTAGCAAGTCTGAGCTTGAATCTGTGCTCTTAACCATGGTTCAATAATTAAGGAAACAAAAAAGAAATGCATTATCATATAATCTTTTCAGGAAGCAAACCTCATTCCATAGTGATAAATAAGTGATATTTGACAAAAATAAATGGACAATATGCAAAAACAGTTCCATAATCATAATACACTTTAAAAAAAAAAAAAAAATGGCAACAAGAATTCTACTAATTTATGATAAAATTAAGCCATAACATAACAGAATCAAAGGAGAAAACAATAAAAGTTACCTGCTCAATCAGGACCATACTGTGTTGATCCTTGTAATAATGAGCATGCGTTGGATCCATCTTTAGCAGACTGCTAAAAAGGTCTAGAACTTCTTCCCACTGACTACCTTTGCTTGTACATGGAAACCCATCAACCATGATATTGTAAGATGTTAATAATCGTGCCAGGGTGAGCCTTCCAATTTTGCTGCGAAGAGTTGAAATGTGGAAAGTAAACAAATATTGTAGGATATATTTTGCATTCTAACAGCAATAATATCAACTATCAAATCATTCAGAAAGGCCTTAAATTAATACAGACTAACCAATCGATGCAAAAGAAAAAAGACTAACCAATCAGTTATTGACAACAAGCATCTGAAAAGATCAATCCCAGATTTCAAAGTGTCCAACTGCCATTCAGTTGCATGGACTCTGTTGTGAACACCAATCCTTTGATGACTAGAAGTTGTTAATGGAAGATTAAGGTCCAGAATAAGGCTATCAAATTTAGTAAAGCATTCATCTTTCCAAACTACCATATCATGATTTACTTCTCTTCTGCTATATTCTGAGGAGGAGGGATTCAACTTAAACTCAAACTTTGTAGGAAGGCCATAGTGATATCCATTCAGGGAAATAATGCCTTGTGAGTCACCAACACTAACATCAAATTGACAGAGTTCTAAAGGATTTGCTACATCAGGAACACTCATATATGTAATCCAAGATTTTGATTTTCCCAGGCCATCTGTTGAAAGTGGCCTCCAATTAAGGTGGCGCTTCTCTATGCATGTAGAACTCACAGTAACAGTGGAATTGTTCACACCTTCAACAGCTTGATTAAAATAGAGAATTAGAGGAAAAACTCTTTCTCTGGAAATAGAAGTTTTGCATCCATTAGATGTGCAAAAACCAGGCTGCACTATAGAGCTTAATGTGAGATTTGAGCCATGAGATGGCCAAGAAGCAGTAAGCAATGGAGCCTTTGGTGCAACTGTTAGATCCAGAAGCCCAAGATAATTAAACCACCCAGCCTGATCTTCAGGGTCACAGAACAGAGCATTGTGCGCAAGATAGTACTCGGATTTCAAGAGTTTTTCACTTTCCTCACTCAAACCACACTCATTTGGAAAGTTTCCATGGCTGTCTCGCTTCACCAACTGCGCCAAAAGTCGACTGAAAAACACAACCAATGTTAGATTTTCATCAAGCACCCAAGACTTTAAGAAATGAATATGATGCTGTGAAAGTGAATTGCAGAGAGAGAGAGAGAGAGAGACTTTAAGAAATGAATATGATGCTGTGAAAGTGAATTGCAGAGAGAGAGAGAGAGACTTTAAGAAATGAATATGATGTTGTGAAAGTGAATTGCAAAGAGAGAGAGAGAGAGGTGGAAGAGAAGATAACCCAATGAATATCTACAGCCACATAAGGCACGTAAAGGGAACAAATCGCACAGCAACACAGGCATATGAAAGAGATTGCGAGAGTTCCTTTGAGAAAACCACACATAATGTTGAGACAAATAAACTTATCAGATTCATGGGATACAAAATAAATAGAACCCCAAAATTACAAGTGATTGGAAAATCCTACATGAACTCAAGGAAATGGCTCTGAATCATGAAAAAGTTCACCCTTCCCTCAATTTATTCACTCAACTGCACCAGCATTGAATGCAAATAAACGAATATTTTGGTCACTTCTAAGAAAAATAATTAAGCATAATCGCACTATTTAAGGCATAAAAAATAAATAACAACATAAAACATTGAGTGAACATCATATTAGAGTAAATAAAAGGAAGCAACAAAATGATACATGCAAAACCATGACTTCTGTACCTGTGATTATGCCATGCAGAATAGTTGCTGAAATCATTATTAATTTTCTCCTCGGAAAACTTTATCTCCTCCTCATCCTTGATATTCTTCAATGCTGCAACAAATCTTACGCCACCCAAAATGATGAACATTTCAGGTTGAGCTCCAACATTCATTGATGACCTCAAAAAATCCAACAGGGAAGTATGACATAGTCCAATGAACCATAGCATACAATACTTAAAGGCTGCATCCACCATCCCTTGCCACTAAGGAATGGTTGGAGATCAGCTAGGATGGATCACATCCATCCTTGTTCATTTAAATTTTACACCACCATCTTTCAGTGAAAACATACAGTGGATTTGGCCTTGGAACACAACATACCATCATCCACTGAAAAATGAATAATTTACCAAATCCAAATAAGATAAGTTAACTTGTATTAAAGCCCACCATTACCAAACCTCACCTTATTAAAGCCCACCATTATCAAAAATGGTAGTTTATTATTTTAAGAACTGCAGAAAATAAACTTGTAGATATTTTCTATGAATTAAAAATTCGCTTGATTATGAGAAAACAATATTAATAACAGAAGTTTATCTTTGAGAAAAAATAGCAACCTCCGGTGATTCCAACCATGGAAATTACGCGAATCTGCTTCAAGAAACTTGTCTAGAAGCCAAAGCTCACGATCAAGAGACGAGAACCCTTTGCCAAGCACCCACTTCCTATGATGCCAAGCACCATAAGACTTATAGTTCTGTTTAAGAGCATTCTCAACCTACTCCATAATTAAACGAAATCAAATAAGTAAACAACCGTGATCATATAAGTACTAGATAGTCAAAAAGTGCATCACACATTATGTGAAGAAAATTCGATTTCTACAACCCCCATCAATTCATCAATTCATCAAAATTAAGCGAGCACCATCTCCATATAAAATCCAAAAAATGAGTAACAACTGGGGGTTCTCCAAAAGGTTTATAAAGGATTAAGAACCAACAAATAAAGGAGAAATGCGTTATACAAGTAAATATATCAGTCTAAGTTCTTTGCCTAGTATGCCCTTGATTAAATCCAACAACTCATTTAATAGGGGAAGTCCAAAATGCTTATAAAAGATTAAAAACAATGAATAAACTACATATTACAATATAGGAAAACAAACCACTCTGAGTTCTTCATCTACGATGTTCTTGATCAAAACAGGGTCGGATACAGCTTCCAGAAATTTATCGACAGCAATCTTTCGATAATTCCAAGCAGTGTAGATCTCGGGGTTTATCTTCACAAGCTCTGCACTCACCTCGAGCGCTTCCCTCGAAAAACTAAAGAAACCCAATTACCTCCATGATCAGAATGTCACCATTAACACTCATTCATTCTTCTTTTGCTTTAAATCAACAAAAATACGAAATTTTCGGGAAAACATGAATAGACAATTCAGAGAAAATGCATAAATCGCTTCATGATCTGAATTGTATGATTTACAAAACGAAATATGGAGATCAACCTCACAGAGATCAGAATCTGAACATAATTGTCGAAATTAGCTAAAAATGACAGACACCCAAAAAGATTTCCACTACAAAGCAATGACCCAAGTCAAAGTGAACGAGAGAGAGAGAGAGAGAGAGAGAGAGAGAGAGAGAGAGAGAGATATAA
>NW_006499858.1:4881754-4892583 GCF_000471905.2 Amborella trichopoda
GAGAGAGAGAGAGATATTAAAAAGGAAAGGAGCGCTGACATTTGATTGCGGTGATAGTTCAAAAACTGGTTTTGGAGAGAACGAAGCTTGGAAGCCTTGGCAATGGATTTCGCATCATCCTCTGCTTTCAGGGGCTTGCGAGGACGGCCGTGCATTGTACCTTAAACCTCTTCTCGCTTTCGCTGGATTTCCGAACCCAAGAGTAACCCACCTCACCCCTCTCTCTTTCTCTCTCTTCTCTCTCTCTCTAGGAAACGGGAGAAGAGCAGTTTGCTACTTTACGAAAATCCGGAAAAATATATCGGCATGGAGAAGAAACTTTTGTAGTATCTACCTCCAGACAGCATCTATCGGTCTTAGAAACCATCCGATGTCAACAACCAACGGTTAGAGTTAGCAGCGTACTGTTGATACCGAAATGCTGCTTTAAAAACGACTTGTAATATTTTATGTCAGAAATTTTCCCATGCATATATTGAAACCATGTACCTTGCATACAAGGAGGCTTTTTTTTTAAAAAAAAAAAACATTTTATAGTGTCGAGGCTTTAAACAATCAAATTGAAGCTCATCTAAACAATTTCACTATAAGATGTTGTCTTGATGCTCAAATATCATCAAATTGATCATCTCGACATCAAGATACGTAGACATGAGAAAAAAATGAATTTTAAGTTTTAGAAATAGTGCATTTGATAAGCATTTTGAACTCTCAATTTTCAAGATTATCAAGTTTTCATATGCTCGATCCACACTACTTTTTAAGCTTTAAATTTTATAATTAAAAATAAAATATATTTTGAGGCTATCAAAAAGATTTATAGTACTGGAACCACATTTCTCGACCCTATTTGAAGTTGCACTTTATTTTGATTGTTTAGAGCCTCAGCTCTATACAAATCACATCCATTTTTTTGGTAAGTAATAATACAAGAAGGTTACAATTACACAATTACTTATATCATCCAATATGAAACTTGATAGCATGAGTGTGTCATAAAGTTTGAAAAAATTTATTTTTAATTTGAACTTGACAATCAAATAAAATGAGACCAGTATATATGATTTTCTATTCAGATGACAATAGACGGCTATCTCAAGGCACATCAAGACCTACATGCAAGACGGGTGAGACCCGAGAGGGCAACCAAGCCAATTGGGAGTAAGAGGATCCATAATACTTGCTGCTTTCTAAACTTCATATTCATTATCGCCAATCCGAATGAGACCGGACTAAGAAGCTGAGGACTTGACCATCTTGAATCCCATAGGAGACCATGGGCTGACCGGTGGCACACAATCGACAGGGCATAAGACATGATGCATGACCGAGGTAGTGGTACATGTACGAGAGATGGCGATACGCGCCCACAGGCCAAGAGCATTGTCAGCACTTTACCCTTATGAGTATGCTCTTCTACTATATGGCAATGAGACAGGCTAAACCTAGTATCCAAGTATTGCATGCTTGGGCGTCAAGGCGGCGGCTAGGTGGTGAAAAAGCCCTCGTGACACAGACCGCTGTGGTGGTCCCATCTGACCTCCATAGCACATGGTCTCACACCGAGACTAATAGGTTGGAAAATCTTCACTTTGAGAATTTTTAGATCATCTTTGTTTAACCTTGTGAACAATATTGGAAAAAATATAAATAAATAAATTTTAGATATTACCTACATATTTTACATAAGAAAAATGGTTTGATAGGGTTTTAGGTTTATCAAAATAAGTAAAATGTCACCTTATAACTCATAAAAAATTGTAATTTAAATATTTTAAAAACATTTATATCGATCATCTTGGCTTGAATACTATGGTTGTAAAAAAACAAAAAGAAGTAAGATTTTAAACTATAAAAATAGTGTATATTGTAACAAATTATCTAAAATGTCTATTTTGCTCTAAAAATAAATGTTCACAAATTCGTAAAATCTGTACACTTTTTAGTTTCAAATTTATTGTCAATGTTGGAAATTTGTTTCAGATCCATTATGGAGTTTTTTGTTGTCAAAAGTGCTATCTAGACAAAGATTTAAGGCGAGGATTTATTTTGTTTTTCATGAAGCCTATGCCTTATAAAAGTTTCATCGTTTATATAAATAATGCCATTACTAAAATTCTCCTTGATTTTTTATATTACGTGCATATCCCTTTTGTCTGACATTTTTTATTCCAATTTTACCTTATGGAGATTGAAAATTCAAAGGCACAAAAGACTTCAATTTTTCAATGTGTGTAGTTATGTTATGTTTTTAAGGTACTTTTAAGGAAAAAACTCAAGTTGTTTTAGATTTTGAAAATCTGAACGTTCTGAATATACGAAATTGACTTTTTGTTTCCCTGAAAAGGACTTAATGAAAAAAAGAAAAGAAAAGAAAAGATGACATTGAAAATCCGAAGTCATCAATTGTTGTGGTGACTTCGGATTTCCAATCTTTGAAGTGAGGATGAAATTGGAGTGAAAATCAACAACAAAAGGGATATGCACATATTATATATATAGGAAAGTATATAATTAGACTATTTATTTTTGGTGCACAGTTACAATCAATTTTGACCATTAGATGTAAAATTGAGTGGCTACCTTTATTTCATTGACCAAACTCAAAGTTCAAATAAAAATTTTTCCAACTTTTTGATACACCCAAGTTATTAAATTTCACATTGTATAGTTGTAAGTAATTGTGACCTCTGTAAATGATCTCATTGTAAACAAGCCTTATAAATATTATCATCGTAATAATGGGATAAACGGATAAATTGCTCTAAATTTTAGCACTTGAAACTCCAAATGACTGCGATCCCTCTATGGACAGTTTTTTTTGGGGAGATTTGGCTTAAATGTTTTTTGAGCAATAAACCAATTTCTTTTTCTTTTTCTTTTTATTTGTTCCTATTCATCTTACATATGAGTAAACATGATAAAAAAAAAATTATATTTACCTCAAAAAAATCAGAAACTTTTCACATCAAAAAAATGTTTTTTGGGCAAGAGACTTGTTGATGACGGCCTTGAAAAACCATTAATCTT
Organism: Amborella trichopoda; assembly: GCF_000471905.2. The sequence continues at coordinate 4,884,785 of NW_006499858.1, forward strand.
TCCCAAATTTAAAATGATTTGAAAATTTAAAATCAAATTTAACTAAAAAAGCACATGAATCCAATAAGAAAACTAAAACAGAGGTAAATACCATTTTCTATTTTAAGTTTTACAAAAAACCTAATCCCCTCTCAATATACATAATCCGGTGAATGACAATAAAAGTCACAATAACAAAAACAGGAAAAAATAAAAAATAAAAGGAAAAAAAAGAAAAGAAAAAGAAACTCTACATATGATCCGCAAGCACATGTGATGCACAGTGCACTAAAGCCCTCCAATGCCCCACGATCTAGACAATTGAATCTGAACCGTCCATTTCATGGTACAAGATCTCCTTCCTTGCATCCATGTCATGGTGCGAGAATAAATCCCATCCGTCCATATCTAGCATTTGATCCCTGTCCTCTTGGTGGGAACCACTCCAAATCAATTTTGGCGGAAAGTATAATACACACCACCCGTGTATGATGTTCAGCACGCTATCGAGCATATACCATTGGTTGTCAATAATAAACGGTGTGGATTTTCCATTCTCAAGGTGGGTGTACATCATCAAGATTGAGATTTAAAGCTGATCCATACCATCCATCACCGAGAACGACGGTCGATACCCCAACTACGTAGCATCTACCATAGTGTTTCACTAATTCACCACCATGAGAACCACTTAGAAAAGAGGCTAGCTCTCCTTAAAGAATGAGACCCCAACAAATTACTACCCGACCAGGATCTCCGTTTTCCAGTGAGTTTTCCGGCCATCCTCATCGAATTTCCGGCAGGCGCCGACGCTGTCCTGTGCGGCCGAAGCAGATGCACCCGAGGCGGCGGAATCGATCGAATCAAAGGCCATCGAATTGACCTGAAAAATGGATGTTCCTTAATTTCACAAGCACCCTTCTCAAATCCCAGTCTTCTTCTAGGATCTTTGGTCAATAATCTTTTTATAAGGTCCATCACAGCCAAAATCTCACCGGAAACGTGATCTTCGCCTGATTCCGGCCACCTCAGCGGCTTCGATAAAATGTTTTTCAGTGTGGCCTTCTTGGTGGGCCCCTTAAAGGGGGTACGGCCATATAAAAGCTCATATATGAATACCCCCAGGGCCCACCAATCGACACCGGCACCATGACCTTCGCCGGAGATAATTTCCGGCGCCAAGTACTCGTGGGTCCCGACATACGACCTGGAGTGGGCCCCTTCAGGCTCGGCCATGAATTGTGGGAGCCAGTCGATGGATGACTGGGGGTGTGAGAAGCAACAAGCCGGGGTGAAATCCTCTAAGTTTGTTCCGCCGGAATTTGTCCGGAAATGGAGCTTCGGGGTGACATTGGATTTGAAGCTGAGGTCGAAGTCGGAGAGCATGATATGGCCGTTTTCTCTTAAGAGGACATTTTCCGGCTTCAGATCACGATACACGATACCTAATGCATGGAGGTACTCCAAGGCCACAAGTACTTCAGCTGCATAGAATCTGAAAACAGAGAAAATGCACCATGTTTTTCAGCTACTGCACCATGTTTCTGAAGAGAGAGAAAGGGAACATGAGAGAGAAAGTAGCCACCCACCTCACAGCATTGATCCCGAACCGACCGCCCGGCTGTCTGGCCCGGAGCCTGTGGAGATCCCCGCCTGGACAGTAATCGATCAGCACGCACGAATGCCTCCCGGCCTCAATCCGACCATACAAAGTTGGCAGAAATGGATGATCCAGCTCCCCCAACACCTCCGCCTCTTCCCAGCCGCCGCCGCCGCCTCCTCCCTTAGCTCTCGCCTTCTCCTTAACCGAAGGCGCGTCTCTGTCGACTACCTTGAGCGCATAATCAAATCCCTCGAGCCTGCACTGGTAAACACGACCGGAATCACCAGAGCCGAGGTGGCGAACAATGTGGAGGTTAGAGAAAGAGAGGGGAGGGCTCAAGGGGCTCAGGGTCTGGATGGGAGCCCATGCCGGGTCGGAGGAGCGGTGGGGGAGGGGGAGGGGGCGGGTATGGGAGGAGGAGGAAGAGAGAGGTTGAAAGTCGGAGAGGCTGAGGCTTGTGCGAGCGGAGGAGGTGGAGGTGGTGGCGTCGGTGGAGACTGAGGTGAAGCTGAAGTCGAGGTCGGAGTCGGGAGGGAAGGAGGAGGAGGTATCCATGGTTCGAGTGCAGGTCAGGGGGGAGAGATGAAGGTGGGGTTGTTCGTTATATATAGAAGAACCAGAGAGATGGGAAATGTAGAGAGAGAAAGAGTAGGGAAATGTAGAGAGAGAAAGTAGGGAAATGGTGGGGGCGTGTATTGGGAAGAGGGAAGATGAGTCAGGTGGGGGTGGGACGGGGTTGACCGAATTTCACCACTAAAATAAGGGCCATTCCTCAAATTAATTAAATAAATAAATAAATAATTTATATAAGGTCCAACCTTAAAAATGTAAAACTAAAGATATACCTCAAAACCCCATAGAAAAACACTTGTTTTAATATTGAAAAAAAAAAAGGAAAAAAAGAAATTGAGACTTAGAATTAGTGCATCTTGTAACACATTATCTAGATAGTCAATTTTCATGATTTTCATATGTTTATATTAAATAGTTTTGGAGTTTAAAATTTTATAATTAGATATGATAATAGATTTTCAAATAATTTTAAAAAATTTTTACACCAAAATTACTATGTTATGGTAAAATTTGGAGGTATACTTTAATTGGATTGTTTAAAGTTGCAACCTTATTAAAAACCATACATATTAATTAATTAAAAGCTTTAGTCAGAGTTTTTTTTTCATGCTAGGTAGTGTTTTAAAATCCGGCACTTTCCGATCTTAGTGCGCCTATTTAGATGCGGAATCGAATAGGACTAAATTGGTTCCAAAATGGTATGGATCCATGCTAGGTCCCCTTAAACCTCCATTTCATATTTTTTCCATTGTGTTTATCTAATGTTTTCTTAAATCTCTTCTAAATCACCACCTTATAGACCTCTATTTTAATTTGTAGAAAATTATTTTTATGGTTTGGGACTGCATTTCTACATTTGCGGTCCCTGAGGTATAAGTTACAAATAGGTGATCCATCTAAAAATAATTGAAACCAACGATCCAAATGTTTTTTTAATATAATTATTATTTTTAATTTTATTTATTTTTTTATATTCATGATCTCCATCTTAGAGATTACATGCCATTCAAAATTAGGTAAAAAAATCCATCTCAAAAGCATATTTTTAAGAGGTAACTCATTTCTTTATGGAGTCATAGAAACAATGTCATTAATTTATATTTAATTTTATTTACTTTTTAATATTTTTTAGATCATCGATTCAAATCAATCCCAACCGATTCAGATGGCTGATCCAGCCAATTTGGATGGGCAAGGGTGGTGAACGTTGAGCCGCACCGATCCGATTTTTAAAACATTGATGCCAGGTGAGTGGAGCGGCCAAGAAGTATATCCAATTTCAATCCAGCGGTTATATTTAGAGAGAGAAAGATGGGCGCCTCTCCATCTATGTTAAATTTTAGTGAGAGAAAGAGGGGACATAGTTATAAATTTGCAGGGTTTAGAAAGAGTGGTCGACTAGTTGAATGCTAAACATTGGACAGAGTTCAGTACTTATTATTAAATTTCAGTTGGAGAGGGGTTTTTCGATAGAGGGAGTGAGAGAAATTTATCATGGTAATAACCGTAACTCTCACGACGGAGATAAAAGATTGTAGATAAAATTTGATATATAATTTAGGAAAAAGTTTAAAGGTAGAAGCTTTAAACAATCAAATTAGGACGCATCTCAAAACGTTCACTAGAAGAAGTTGTTTCGATGTCAAAAAAAAGCCCTAAATCATATTATCTCGACCTTGAGATACATGGATGTAAAAAAAAATAAACTTCAAGGTTTTGAAGTAGTACATTTTGTAATGCATTATCTAGACCATCAATTTACAATATTTTTAAGTGTTTATAGATCTGCTTGATCTATACTATTTTTTAACCTTTAAATTTTATAATTAGAGATAAAAATAAACTTTCTGACCATCATAAAGGTCTTCAGTACTGAAATGACATCTTTCAACGCTATTTGAAGGTGCGCCTTACTTTGATTGTTTAGGGCCTCAACCTTATACAAACCACACACTATGATTTATATCCTTTTGCTATAGGTGTGAATGAGTGTTTCAAAACTAATGTATCCGGCTAGGAAATTGGTGATTTGGACTTCGAATCGGTGGGACCGAAGCGGTTCAAGAGAGCTATAGGTACTGGCACGATCCCCCTTAAACCCCTCTTTTCATATTTTTTTTTATCCTTTTTATTTAATAATTTTTTAATTTTTTTTTTTCTTGTATCGCTAATTCAAACCCGTCCAAATCGGCAATCTAGAGATCCAACAAAGATTTGTGGGGTGGACGATCAATCACACCAATTGGGGTTTTGAAAAATTGGCTTAAATAAAAAAGATAGGTATTGGAGATAGAAAGAGAGACAATTGAAGAGAGAGAGTAAAAAAAAAAATTGTTGTATTTATATGGAGGTTAAGTAGTTCTCAAGTACAAGAAGTGAATAAATATGCATTAAAAATTGAAGAAAAGAGTTATTGAGGTGATAAGCATGAAGATTGAAGAACAAAGCGCGTTTTGTATAGGGAATAGTAGCGGTTCCAAGCAAGCAAGGCAGCCTAAACTGAGCTGCTTCTATTATTTTTATTATTATTATAAAAGTTATATTTTTTAATCTATTTATTTATTATGCTGTTAAGAAAAGGGGGATCCAGGAAAATGCCAGCCATCTCAAAACATCAACTTTCACCATTTCCATGTCTCACAGGAACTAGGAAACTACCCATCCATTTCTTATTTGACCTTTCATCTTTTCTTTTTATTTATTTGGTTATTTTTGACAAGAGCATGAAATTTTATTGATGAAAAATGATTACAATGAGATTACAAAATAACAGATGGACCCAAGGTCTTTTATTGTTACACTTAATCAAAGGGAAATTCCCCCTCACCCCCCCCCCCCCACATGTTTGAATTTTTTTTTAATTTTGTAGTTATCTAACCAGCATTAGGATGGAAAAGTAATCAAAAGGGAATAGTTTTTATAAGGTGTCATGCTTATAATGTTGTGCCTCAAAAATTCATCGAAAAAGGATATGCCAACGCCGGGAAACCCATAAATCGATCATTTTGACATCGAAATGTAAGGATAAAAAAAAGAGGATTTCAATTCATGAAAAGAATGTATCTTATTACGCATTATCTACATTGTCTAATTTCAATGTTTTTAATTATTTATAAATCTGCTTGATCAGTGTCATTTTTAAAGCTTTAAATTTAAAAATTAAGGGTGATATTAGGTTTTTATGCTTTTTCGATGCTAGAACTGAATCTTTCAACATAGTTTAGAGGTGCCCCTTACTTAAGTTGATGCCTCACACAAAACCTCACCCATTACCCAATGCACACTTTTATTTCATTCATTAAAAGGAAGCAACGCCAATTGTGATGTTTTCCTTTGGAGCTTAGTACGACTGCTTTGTGCTCCAAGTTGTCAAATTATTTCGTGTTATTATTTCAAGGGAAATTAAGTCTTTTTTTTTTTTTTTTGGGGGGTAATGGAGTGGGGAAGAAAGGCCCTTACCCGTATTTTTCAAATAGGTTAAGAATTAATTTTTTGGAGGTATTAGTGGTGTAGTGTCGGTGGGATGAAAACCACAATGTGGTGACTAAAGTGCGAGGGTACTACCACTATTAAAAAAAAAAAAAAAAATTTTTGGAAATATAAAATAAAATCGCCACTTTTTCACTTTTTGGTTAGCAAAACTTCCACATGCCTTTATAGTTTTCTTGGGCATCTCCCAAAAATTAATAAAAAAAAATGGTAAAAATCTCTAAAAAAAGAAAAAAAAAATGTCAAAAACATTTTTTAAAAAAGACAAAAATATTTCCTACATTTTTAAAGGGAAATTTATATCCCTTATTTTTCTCTCTTAGGATGTCACAACATTTAAGAGAGAGAGAGCGAGTGTTGATTCTTTTATAGAGATGTTTTTGTTTTGTCGAGGTTTTTTTTATACAGATGTTTCTGTTTTCTAGAGGTTTTTTGTATTTTTCTGATATGTTATGTTCATTAACATGACTTAAAGAAACATATAGGGGTTTATGTTAAAAATAAAATGGTAGTCTTATTTGATATTTTCAAAAAAAAAAGTTCAGTTTTTTTAGTTATCCATCCTATCATTAGAGGATAAGACGAAATTTCCTTTAATTTCAACGCCTCATGGCATCACGTGATGGTGTTTAGTCATGATTCACAATAATAGTTGCCAAAAGATATTATACTCCTAGGTGAGTAAATTGTACATTTACTCCCTCGGATAATAAAACCCCATCTAGATTTAGTTTTGGATTCTAAATTTTACAGATGTAACGTCTTCAACCTATATATTAACCTTAATAAAAAAAATATTTTTCTAATTGCATTCTTTATGCATTTGAAAAAAAAAATTTATTGAGAATGAATAAAGGCCATCCAATTTTAAAAAACTCAAATTTCTTTTTTTTTTTGTTTTTTGTTTTATTAAAATAATCGTGATTCTAAACTGCCATCAAAATTTTAGATTGAAAAAAGATCATCCCGCTCTGATTAAAGGAGTAAAAATAAACCATGGTCCCAAGAGCATAGCATACGTGCTCATAAGTCATAATACTCATTTAGTTTAATTTCATTGAAAATTATTAAGTAGGAAGGCAAATCTAGCAATGGCATCAAAGGAGCCTGGACCCATGTGATGGTTGCCCTTACTTAAACGTGGGCCACGTGGCACCCTGTATGATGCTGTCTGCCACGTGGGCAGCATCGGCCCTACTTTGTCGCCTCCATGGGCCCACCCTCTCCATAAAATTGAAATTACTTTTAAAATGCCTAAAAATAAAAAAAAATTCTTAATTCCCAAAAAAAAATAACTCTCTCTATAAAAATATCTCTTTCTCTTTTTAAAAATACGCTCGTTGTCACCAACCTAACTTCCATGCCAACGATCACAGCCTCTAGAAGAATGGAATTATTACAACAATGCCACTATACTACGTTAAAATACAAAAATTATTTATTTGATTTATTGAGCCAATTTTTCTATATGAAATAAGTTCGATCTTATATGGTGTTGGGTTTCAATTGATTTATTTGAAAGCAAGAGATCTTAATTGAGAAATTGTTCTTGAACTGGAATGGAGGTAGAAGATTTGAGGCGAATGTAATCTTTCTTTTTGGATTAATAAATTTATTTGTCAAAAAAAAAGAAAAAAAGAATTGATATGTTTTATATAACCAGGTTCTCTTAGGCATCACAATATCTTTTTACTTGCAAGTTGCAAATGAAATGGTTGTATGCTCATTGTAACAACTAAGAACAATCACTTAGAGAGAGAGAGATTATGATTCGAAGGAGTAAACAAGGAATTATGGTTGTTAGAATTCGGAAAGAGGGGGGGTTAGGAGGCAAATCAAAGTAATTATGGTTGTAATACAGGGGTGTTAGGAGGCAAAGTTTAGAGAGAGAGAGAGAGCCACTATCATTCGAAGGACCTAACAAGTAATTATGCTTGTTAGAAAGATAGGTGTTAAGAGGCAAATTTGAGCATATTTTTTAATAATAAGCCCATTCAGAGAGAGAGAGAGAGAGAGAGAGAGAGAGAGAGAGAGAGAGAGAGAGAGAGAGAGAGAGAGAGAGAGAGAGTAGAGAGTAGAGAGTAGAGAGTAGTAGAGTAGTAAGTAGAAGTAGTAGTAGTAGTAGTAGTAGTAGTAGAGTAAGTAGTAGTAGAGT
>NW_006499858.1:4914043-4931310 GCF_000471905.2 Amborella trichopoda
GTTTCTATATATATATATATATATATATATATATATATATATAGACCATTTACTTTTGATTCAAAGTGGTCACAATTATTTTTATCCATTATTTTTTAAATCAGGTTGTCATAAGAGTGTTATTTATTAAATTAAAAAAAAAAAAAAAATCTCAAACTGCATTCATACCTCCCTCAAGCCATCTAATGGCTAGGAGTAAGTGTGAACTCCTTGTAACAAAGATAATAGCATCATAGTATACAATCCCAAAAAATAACACATCTTTAAAGATAATGTCAAATCCATAGCATTCAAATAAAATAGATCAACCTTACTTCCTACAAGCAAGGTTGCAACCTTCCATAAACCTTTTCCTGTACTTTAATGATATTTACTTGAGGGGTTCGTAGTGGTGGACTACTAGGCCCGTGTCCCTTTGAAAAGCAACGAAGTAAATGGTGGGATGACCAAGGTCACAAGGGGCCATTGGACCTGTTAATCATGGATAAGGTTGGTAAAGGGCACAGGTTGGCCTGTGGGCTTTTGTGGTGGGGTTCGGTTCTGGCCTCATGTCAAGGTTTGGGAGCTAAGCCTAGGTCACACCTATTTGGCTCGAAACATTTTTGACCAAGGACCCTTAGGCTAATGTTTTAAATATATGTACTAAAAATACATAGACCAAGGACAAGTCTAGCACTGGTTAAGCCAGCCCTTAGACTATTTTTTAGAAAATATATATACTGAAAATATATAATACCTTTTTCATATTTGAATAGAGCCGTTATGCTAGATCCACCCTCTTTTTTACTCAAGTTGGGCTTGAGTCTCATTATCATGAATCCAGACACGACCGGTGTTGGGCCTGAAACAAGATTTTGGACTGGAGCCCCACTCTACACATTTCACCCTAGGCATTGGTGGGGCTCCATTGAAATTTTAATTTCCTATCTATAGCATTGTGTATAAACACAATGCTATAGATAGAACACAGAACTGAGATACCATACCGAAGGGTCATCTCTGTGGGCTTTTCTATTGCGCCTATAGAGGACTCAATAGTGTGGGAATTGAGCAGAAGGCGAGTGTATACATTACGATCACTTCATAACACTATACCCAAGAATGATGTCTTCTAATTAATACATCAGTGGCAAAGGTATGGCCATGGAAAGTCCCACCGAGTACAAGTTTTCTTATGGCTGGCGAGTAGGGACAAATATCTATCAGTTAAACTTCGAACAACAAGTGTAATCGTCCGAAATGTTTGCATCTTGTGTAAGAAAAATGCAGAGGCTAATGATCATCTGCTGATGTGTTGCACTTTTTCTACAACAATTTGGGAGTGGGTAAAACAGAAGACTACTTGGAACTGGGTTATGCCACAAATAGTAGCCTAACTATTCATACAAATTCATTCCCCTCCGTTTACAAGCTATGGAATAACCACATGGAGAATCATAACTGCAACAGTTCTGGAACATATGGATAGAGGAATAAAAGGATCTTTGAGAAATCAAGCACGGAAATTGCACAACTCTAACATGCTGTACTCAAGGGCCAAGGCGATTATTCAATGGGCATAACCCCTCCAGTAATTCAAAAATTCAACCAAGGGAGGTTTTCAATTTAATCATAGGGATCGCTTGTTCATGAAAGGAGTTCAGAAGTGCTTAAAGCGAAAAAATGGGTGCCCCGTCGATGGATTGGGTCAAACTAAACTTTGACAGAAGTGTGTGAAGAAATGATGCGGTAGCTGGTTATTGGGGGCCTGATAAGGGATTCAACTGGAACTATAGTATGGATTGTCAAGGGAATACCCTCTATGTCAGGCCAATGAGGCAGATCTTATGGCACTGAGATTTGAAACCCTTAAGCTAGAACAATGTCAAAGGAAAATCATCAGTGAAAAATTACAAAAAAAAAAAAAAAGAAAAAAAAAAAAAGAAAGAGAAAATTCAATCAATGTGTAATCAAATGATGCAGGGAGCCATAAGCTACACCCTAAGCATGGAGGGCCACTATGAATGAGATTCAATACATGAAAGATAAGCAAGTCCTGTTCAAACTTGTCCTTAGGGAATGTAACCAGGTAGTAGATGATCTTGCTAAAGCGACTGCCACAAGTGTACACATAGATCCTTTGTGGTGTTTATTTCTTTCATTTTTTGTTTTCACCAGCTGTATCCTTCATTTACTCAATGAAATTACCGTTAACGTTAAAAGGAAACTATTCTGATAGGGTTAGGCCTATCAAAATAATTAAAACTTCATCTCAAAACTCACCGAAAATTACAGTTTTGGCAACTCTAAATCAATTATCCCGACCTTGACCATTATGATTGTGAAAATTTAATATTTCAAGTCTTAAAAATAATGTATATTATAATATATTATCTAGATCATCTATTTTCAAGTGTTCATGGATCCACAAGATATGTACCACTTTGAACTACAAATTCCATAATCACTAGTGAAATTTGATTTTAGAACCATCGTAGAGTTTTTCACGCCCAAAGTGTTTTATGGATGAGATTACAAGGTGAGACTTTACCCAGGCCTCACATAAACTACTTATAAGATTAAAAGCGTAAACTTTTTATGCTTCCCCTACAATATAAAACTTATATACTTCCCCTTATCCAACCGTCAATATTGAATGGAGGGCTAAGATTGCCCCAATCACAATGTCACGTCTCCAAGCTATTTGGACACTAAATTTTGGACGTCCAATCCTCTATTAAACTCTCACTAGCAAAAAATATAAAAAAAAATATTTTCAATAAAATAATTGACTAAAATATTTTTGAAAGTTTTAAAGGATATCTTGGTCATTATATTTTATCAAAAAATTATTTTTAATATTTTTTATAGCTGAGCCCTAATGAAAAGATGACACATATCAAATTTCATATTCATAAAATTTGTATAAAAAAAATAAAAATAAAAAATTTTAAAACATTAAATCTAAGATCAAATAATAAGTGACTCTCTTTATCAAAATTAGACGGCTGGATAGTAAGGGAAGCATAGATCTTCCCTACGTTGGGGAAAGTATAAAAACCTTTCCCAGTTTAAAAAAAAGGAAATGAATTGGTTGTTTTCTTATATTTGCCAAGCTAATTGAGTACCATATTATACTTCGTGGGTGCATATACTATGCACTTACTACCCTATTCCGAATCGATGTTTTGGGATCGAATGACATGATTATTATCTATATAGAAAAAATTCTGAATGTTTGGGTTCTTCATCAACACAACGATCTTAACCTTGGACAGACTTTTTAACCTAGCCACATAATCATGGAATCATTTTTCTAACTATTTGAGGTTCGCTACAAATTTGAAGCCGACCACATCACCATCAAAGAATTTTTTTAACTATGTGAGTGTGGCAGCTTACTACCATCAGGGATGGCAATGGGTCGGGTCTAGCAGGATCCATACTCGGACATATCGGGTCCGAGGCCTACTTATTGAGTTTCTTCTTTTTTTTTGGCCAAAAATATTAAAAATGTTGTCAATATTGTGATAATATGAATATTTAACGTGCATTTAAAGAATTGCCATCACATACCTTATGACTATGGATAAGGTTGGGTCCAACTAAACCCCTACTCGAATAATATTGGGATCCAAAATTTAGACATCCAGAACTGAGATTGGGTGTACCTATTGTGTCCCAAGTCTAGTCGGTCCATTGCCAACCCTATCCAAAATTTGAACTTGAAGTTTACAAAATTTGAGCCCATAGATTGGTTTTACCATGTGGAGTGAATAGACAATATGCTCCGGCAGGAGCAAGAAATCTTTCGGATCTGCACGTGTCCCACCACTCGCGAGATCTCCAGGACCGCTAAGAACCTAGAGAGAGAGGAAAACAAGATCCGCAGAGGGGTGGTGTAAATCTAGAGAGCGAAAGACAATGGTTCAGAAGTCCATGATCTCTCTACACTGCTGCTCAATCCCAGTCCTCATCTCCTCACTCCTCCTCTCTCTCCTCTCTTTCTTTGTCTTCCACCTCTCCACCCTCAACACCCACCACTTTCTCTCTCTAACCCACTTCTCTCCTCTCTCTAACCCGAACCCCTCACCCCAACTCAATGTCTTTGTTGCAGAGCTCCCCACCTCTCTCAACTATGGTCTCCTAGGAGAATACTGGTCTCTCCATGATACCAGGCTTGGCCATGAAGCAGATGCGGCTTTGAGAGCCTCTGGTTCTTCAAAAATGGAGTTTCCACCATATCCAGAAAACCCATTGATAAAACAGTACAGTGCGGAGTATTGGTTACTGGGTGATCTCATGACGCCTGAGAAATTGAGGGGAAATTCAGTGGCTAAGAGGGTGTACAGGGCTGAAGATGCAGATGTGATTCTTGTGCCATTTTTTGCGACTTTGAGTGCTGAGATGCAATTGAGTCAGGCTAAGGGGAAATTTAGAGGGAAGAAAGAGAATGATGATTATTTGAGGCAGAGAGAGGTGATGGACCTGGTCATGGGGTCCGAAGCGTGGAAGAGATCGGGTGGGCGAGATCATGTGTTTGTTTTGACAGGTTAGGGTTTTCTGATATTGGGTCATCTTCTGCTTTCGTGTTCTTAACGTATCATAGTGTTTTTGGTTTTGTTTTATCACTAGTTCATTATCTATGGTGTTTTTGCTGGACAAAGATTATTATTTTTTATTAATGAAGTTTGTTCTTCTTGTAATGTGTTGATTCTCCTCATTTAGAGTTTGATAATTTTGTGAGCTTTTGGTTTTTCGTGTTTCTTTTGTTATTTTCTTAATGGGTTACATGTTTTTATCAGTTTTCTGATCTTTGGTCTGAGAAAGATGGGTTTTCCTAAAGAAGTTTGATAATTATGTGAGGTGTTGGATTTCGTCATGTTGATTTCTCCAATTTCTGATTGTTCCCCTTTTTCTTTTTCTTTTTTTTATGGTTATATTTAGTAATCTGGTATTTTTGCTGGATAAAAATGGTTTTTCATAAAATTTACAGTTCTGTAATGTAGTTTGAGTAATGGAGAATGGTTCTTGAATATTGTATATTTCATGGCATGTACATCTGTCATGAACCATATCAATCAATCAAAGTATCTCAAACTGAACCACTTCTAAATTAGGAATTCTCTAAATTATTTAGTTCTCAATGTGATACTTTGGTTATGATTTATGAAGTCTTTGATATTAGAACTTAGTGTTTGATAGATTTGGTGCTTCCTTTCCTTTTGTTGTATCAGCTACAGGTGCATGAAGTCCATATGCTTGGGAGCCATGCACATTTTGGCTCATGAAACTATTAAGCAACGCTTTCTTGTTTTCGAATTAGAACATAAAAATCATATCAAGAATGCCCATTTGTTGTATCTTCCTGAATTTACTTATCATGGAAATGCATAAAAATCATGAAGCACACATTACTTATGATATTCTGAGAATAGCTAACTTCTATTTGCTTATATTTTACTTTAAGTGGGTGTATGGGTAAGTCCATTTACACTATTGTTATTGGCTTACCTAACTATTAAGCACTTTCCTTGAGGGGTTACGGTAGTAAATGTCATAGAGAATTGTAGAGTCTCTTAGCTAAGATGTTTTTTATCCGAGTTCCTGGTGAATATGTGGTTTGCAACTATGTTGAATGCAGTGAGTAAGACTCCATGCTTCCTAAAGCAGGATTTTTCAAAGATGAATTCAGTATTATTATCTTTTGTTATTTGGGCCTTGGTAAAGCGATCAATTCAACTTGGGGGGAGGCTCTATGTTCATTATATATCTTTCTTGTAACTGACAAGTGCAAGGTTATATGAAAATATCAATGAAGAAAAGCTAGGATTGGTTCGTAATGCTGCAGATATTCTATTACTTGAATCAAAGACTCAATTTCCATGTATTTATCCTTGTCAATCATCCGAAGATACTAAAAACACAGGTCATATTTATTCAAAAAAAAAAAAAAGAGACAGTGGCTACTGGTCAATCATGTGATTCATGTCACAGGCAAAGGCTTCAGGATGTCACATGTAATATCCACGACCTTTTAGGCGCTGCAAAGGGATTTCCGATGGAGTGGAAATGCAACAGGGGATAATATCAAGGACTTTGTGGTATCTTTCATGACATTATATGAGTAGGATAATGCATATAAATGGTGTTGTGGAACTTCATGTTGTCTTTGGATGATAAGAGCTTTAACACATTGAGGGATGGGATGGAGTTATTTTCAGTTAAACAAACATAATAATTAAAATAAAAACAGTGTAAAAAGATAAAATTAAACACTAATTTTTAAAAGAATTAGTAAATTAATCATCCATTGAAACAGATAAATCATTCACTAAATCGTTCAAACTTACCTACCAAACTAAAAAGCAAATCTGAGTTTAAAACATTAGAGAAGTATTATGTAGGTGTTTAAGACTTGAAAGTATTTTCTCTACCCTGACCAAAAGAAACTAACAATGTTACTTACCTAAAAAAAATAAAATAACAATGTTCGGATAGGTATACATGAATCTTTTTCCTTAAATATTTAAGAGAAACCGCTTTAGAGATGCCACAAGTAACAACTGAAATTAAGAAATATTAGAAGTGGCCCCCACCACAAAATTCCATAATGAGGCATGATTTTGAGCCATTGATTTAAAAATCACTGAGAGGACTCGAAACCATCTGAGTCGGTTCAAAATCAGGAGCCAGGCAAATCTGGTTCAAGGGACTTGGGAAATGCCCCCATTCTTCGTGTTTTTTGCTTTTTCTTTTTTAGCTTCTTTTTAAATATTACCTGACCCCACTCAGTAATTGCCTGAGTCAGAGCTGGCAGATCAAAATGGGACCTTGGCTGGTCAGAGCCTGATTCTGATTTTTGGAACACTTGATTGAGGGATAATACCCTTGGGGGATACTTTTCACAGCTCAGGACTCCAGCCAAATTGGCCGGACATCAAAGAAAGATAGAGAATAGGAGGAATGGGTCTGATGCTGCTCTGGAGCTATGATTCATGAATACAGTTGTGAGCATGGACAGTTCATCGGTTTATTGAGTTTTACTTTTACATGTGTATATGGCATCAACACAGATACCACGGCATTTTGAAGTATCTGTGAATAACTTTGATGAAGGACCTTGAAAATTTGAACAAGTACATTGTAGTCCACCGTTAATATTTTTTATATGTATTCTTATGATAAATTAATAAAGTCATGTACTGATCCAAAAAAATATATATTTTCATGGATGAATAATACAAAATTTTGATTGAATAATATTATTGTATACAATAAGACCATTTACCATTGATACAAGGAGGTCACAAGTACTTATAATCATCTGATGTGAAATCTGATAGATTTGGTGTGTCACAACGTTCAAGAAAATTTATTTTGAAAGTTTGCGCTTGGTCGATGGTATAAATACAACCATCCAATTTCACATCCAATAGTCAAGATAATTGGGACCACCTTGTATCAAAGGTCTCATTGTGTACATTGCCATAAAAATTTCTGATTGTTTAATAGATTTTATGCATGTGACCTAACCAAAAAAAGAATATCTCATATGGGCATTTGATAAACAGAGAATTTCATGTGTGCACCAAAAGTATATGTCATAATTCTTTGAAATATGTGTGTTGGGAATTTTGGTGGTCATGCCATTTCCCTAATTCTTAACTTTTCCCTAGAGTTATCACTGGCTGCCATGCTCGAAATGCTGTGAAACAAAGTGAGGTTTGGCTTCTTATTACATAATTTCTGCATTCTCAGGTTCAGTTAAATAAACTTGAAGCATTCTTTGGCAGACCCAGTTGCAATGTGGCATGTTAAAGAGGAAATAGCTTCGGCAGTGCTGCTCGTCGTTGATTTCGGTGGGTGGTATAGGCAAGATTCAAAGGCTTCCTCTGGTAACTCTTCAGGAATGATACACCATACCCAAGTCTCGTTACTTAAGGATGTGATTGTGCCATACACTCATCTCCTCCCTAGACTTCACTTGTCAGAAGATGCGGAGAGGCATACACTTCTCTACTTCAAGGGAGCTAAACATAGGCATCGGGTATTGTTGTATTTTTTAGTTTTTTGGCCCTTTTCTCTTTTTCTATCTGGGGGCATTGGGCATTTGAGGAAGTATACCATTCATCTTCACGGGTTTATGACATGATAGTATGTATACACATCCTGTGTGTGGCTGTGTGTTTCGCAGTTTGGGTATTCAACATTCATTCTCGATGATGGATGGATATGATTAACCATGCCTTAGTGGCTTGTCCACCATCGGGACCTGCAGTTGATCTAAACAGTCCATTCTTTAGAAAGATGCCTGAATTAGGTACCACCTGCCATACACAGGCTTTTTATGTATGCTCTCTCTTCCACTCAGAGAAACATGGTATATATTCTCACAGTTGTTGCTCATATAGAACAAGTTCCAGAGTGTTTTGAAGTTCGAACCTTTGTTTGAACTAAACCTATCTTTTCAAATCTGACTCTCCATTATAAGCCATTGTTTTCTCTTGTAGTGGATACCGGTTCATCATCATACTCATTACTAAACATCTACATCATATGTGTGCACCTTACTCTCTCTTTATATGTGTATGTGTGTGTGTGCATGCCTGCATGTATGAATTATCTATATGTACAGCAGACAAACATCTTGATGAGATCCTATTTCTTTTTGATGGATCGTCCTTAGGGTGGCCTTGTTCGCGAAAAATTGTGGGATTTGCTTGAGAATGAGCCTGGTGTTGTTATGGAGGAAGGCTTCCCTAATGCCACAGGCATGGAGCAATCCATAAGAGGGATGCGGAGCTCCGAGTTTTGTTTGCACCCTGCTGGAGACACCCCAACTTCTTGCCGGCTTTTTGATGCAATTCAAAGCCTTTGTATCCCTCTTATTGTAAGTGACAATATAGAGCTCCCGTTCGAGGGTATCATTGACTATTCTTCATTTTCAGTATTTGTCTCTGTTAGTAAAGCAATGGAGCCAAAATGGCTCTTGGGTCATTTGAGAAGCTTCTTAAAAGAGCAGAGAGATTCTTTTCGTAAGAAGCTTGCTCAAGTTCAGCCTATTTTTGAGTTTGATAATGGCCATCCTGGTGGTATTGGGCCAATAGCTACTGATGGTGCAGTGAATAACATATGGAGGAAGATACATGAGAAAGTGCCTATGATCAGGGAAGCCATAGTAAGAGAAAAGAGGAAACCAGAAGGCACATCCATTCCGCTTCGTTGCCACTGTACATGACATTCAATTGAAGTTTTGATGCTTTTTTTTTTTTTGCTTATTAATGACCGAAATTTGCAATGTCTTTGAGTTGTGAATCTTGTAGCCATGGTTAGAGGATGTATAATAGCTTCTGTTTGACCATCCTAATTTGTTTACAAAATAGCTACTGAAACTTTTTGCCTTGATGAAAATTTTTTGGATTTATTTATTTATTGGGAAGTTGACACACAAATGGGGAAATGGCTGCCTTTTCAAACCCTTTCTTGCTTAAACATAATGCACAGCATGCTATAATCTCTGCATACTGGATCATTACCATCCGCTGGAGTGATGGATGACAATGGGGAGTGAGGGAGAAGGATTCACCAGTGAGGTCATAGTGTGTTAGGGCAAATCCCACTCTTTTTACCGATCAGTTCAACTGTTGGTGGTGACCAAACCCAGGTACGCTCTTTCTGTAGTTCATTAGATTGTAGTATGCTTAAAACAGAATGGTACTGCTGGTTTTGAAAAGATTTAGGTCTGCAACAGTTATTTCTGATTCATTTTCTTGAATAAAATGGTCTAGCCACCTCAAAAATTTAATGAGGGGGTTAAATAAACTGATTTTTCAACTAAATGGTAAATAATTTTCCAACAAAATGGCTGGCTTACAAAAATTATTCAACTTAAGTTTTCTCAACAATTTTTTTAGGGAGTACCCAAATTGTGCTAGGCAAGAGGTGGCATATTTTTGTTAGTTGGCCACTTAAAAGCAACTCGAGCTAAACGGCCTAAATGTCCTAGCTGGTTCTGAGTTTCAAACCATGAAAGAGATTATTTTGTGAAAGACACATGTATCGGTTTCGAACCCAGAATGCATACAATATATAGGTCATTTTTCACAAGCGACTTAAGTGGGTCAAATTACCGAAATGTATTTGCTTCTCTAAGATTACAAACCCAGAACAAGGGTATTTAACCTTTTTATGTAAAATTCTTGAGTGGGTAATTAAGTTGAAGGATTTTAAAAAGTAATCAGCTTATTCATAAGTTTTTTTATTTAATCACCTCATTATTTTTTGAAGTACTTTGACCATTTTAATGATATTTTCCCTTTAGTTTATGGTGCTCTTGGGAAGAGGTTGAAATCTATTTCTTTCACTGAATCCATCTCATTGTATTGGTGGTCCGTACTCCACTATTTGGTACCTCCCTTTTGTCCCTTTTTCTATTAGACAGTTATATCAAATTCAGCTAATAAGTAGCACTTTGTATTATCCTTGGAGAAGAGGTCCCAACCCTTTCTATCCTCACTTCATGGAGCATAACCACTAATCCATTACCTTCCTTTTGCCACCATTGATCCCAAATGAAATCCTGAGGAAAATGGGATTAGATTGTTCCTAAAATTTACTCCCCCACCTTTTTGGATCAGATCATTCCCACAAAAGAATATTCAACTGGTATTGTACTCTTTGATTTTGTTGACACCTGTCTAAATCTGTGTGAAAAATTGGACTCCCATTGTAGTTATATGTCAATCTTTGATTCCACTAAAGTTTTCAATAGGAATTTTTGTTTTCAAAGTTTATGCTTTGGAAATATTGAGCAAAGGAAACAGGTTATTTACTAACTTTACCATATTGCTTCAGATTATTCTAACTTGCACTAGGAAAACTCGTGTTCTTAATATTGGACTCACATGAACGCATCACAAAGTAGTCCAGGTCTAAAAGCCTCCGGTTTTGCATGGTTTTCACCGGATCTCATAGATTTTTTTTGTTTCTAATACAATAAACGCCAGAGAGCCGGCTAGCTGGCTCGGTTAGTTCAGAGCTGCCTAGGAACGTGTAGGTAGCCAGTTTGTCCTACCTGTCCATTTTTAAAAGGGATTGTATATTATGAAACCATTTGTTTTTGGTACAAGGAGGTCATAATTATTTTTGGCCATTGGATGTAAAATTCAATAGATGAAAATGACACAACATTCAAAAAACTTTATTTTAGACTTTGTGCCTTAATAATGATACATCTTCGACCGTTCAATCTTAATCTAAAGTTCAACGATAATTGTGACTTTTTTGTATCAAAAGTAAATGATGTATGCATTTTTTAAAAAAAATACTAATGAACTTTATTGGCCTTATACCATACCATGGATGCACTATAGAAAAAATATGATGCATATAAAGTCAACCATCAATGAACAATGGACGGTTGAGATCAGTTCCTCTGCCTTAAGTCTGTTAATGATTGCTTCGGTGGAGCAATGTTTATTCTCAAGCACGTCTTTTTCGGTTATTGAAAAGAGGTTGTTGAGATACATGCAGCATACTGTTTGTGTGCTTGAGGTTGTGGTAGTATTTATTTTATAGTCCCAATATTAATAAGGGTGCGACTTGTATGTTGTGAGCACAAAGGGATGAGTTGTGAGAGTTTAAAGAATGATATGTGATGTATGTAAAATGGCACTAGGCTTTGCAGATCGATGCCTTTTCTACTTGAACATTGTTTTTAACTCTATTTAAGTCCTTTCTTTTCCCCCCTGTTTCTTGTTTAAATCTTAGTTATACTACCATGATTATAATTTTAAAGTTTTAATATTGTTGTTGAATGCTTTTACTGTTGGAGAATACTAGGTGAAACCAGGGCAGAAAATAAAACCGTAAGTTGAAGGAAAAAGTTTATATAAGGTTGCGACTTTAAAATGTAGAATTAGAGGTGCACCTCAAAAATTCATCATCAAAGGTTATAAGGATGTTGGAAAACCCTCTAATTGATCATTTCGACATTGAAATGTATGAACGAGATGTATGAACATGAAAAAAAAAAAAGAGATTTTGAGTCCGCAAAATAGTGTATCTTGCGACATTATCTAGACTGTCCATTTTCAAGATTTTTTGGTGTTTATAGATCTACTTGATTTGAATAGTTTTTAGATATTAAAATTTTATAATTAGGAATGAAAATAGATTCTCAAGCCATCCTAAAAAGGTTTATATCAAAATTACATTCGCGATAAAATTTTGAAGTGAGCCTTAATTGGATTGTTTAGGGTTGCAACCTTATGCAAACCACACCCTAAGTTGAATCATGTAATAGATGAGCAGTGGTTTGGATGAATAACAATACTGCAGTATATTGTGAACAATTGTTAAGGAGACCAAACTCAATTGACACTCGCTTAAATGGAAAAGTATACAAAAAGATTATTTAATTATTATTGGTTATCACATTTAAAATTAGGTGGTTGTGGCATTGATTAGGCTCAAAGTTCAAAAAATAATTTAGTAAACTGAGTCACGTCCCAAACTATTTATTTGATACTTAATGGCTAATAGCAATTGTGGCCTCATAACAAAGATAAATGGTGTCATAGTGTACAATTCCGAGTTAAAGAGGCCCATCAAAGGCTAAAGAGGCAATTGCCTATTTGATCAAATAGTTTAGGAGTTAGTTTTTAATGTGTGTTTTTTTTTTTTTGACTAAGATTCAAATTTTTCATTAATTGATTAAAAGGAAATTTACATTATTAGAAACAGTAAGAGAAACACCCCCTTGAGCCAAAGCATCAGCAACGTCATTTGCTTCACGCTAAATATGAGAAAAGGAGACTGATAAGTTTGCCACTACATCCAAAGTCTGTAACCAAAAAGATCACAATTCCAACGGAACCCTCTGCTCCTTACACCATCTAATAACATTAAGATAATCCCCTTCTATTAGACAATTTGAGCCTAAATTCTTCCCAATGAAAATTTCGATTCCCCTTCAAAGAGCCATTAGCTCCGCACATTAGATAACAATTTGAGCCTAAATTCTTCCCAATGAAAATTTCAATTCCCCTTAAAAGAGCCGTTCGCTCCGCACAATGTGGTTTTAGTGAGAAATGAAAACCACAACGTGATGGCTAGGATGTTGGGGTATTACCACCTCGACCCATAAATGAACAAAATTTTACTTGTCCAATATATTCGAACAATTGAAACCAAGAAGTACAAGAGAGTCATCCATTCTTTTGTGTAGAAAACGAATATTATATACACACAAAAGGTGAGGAGAGAGAGAGAGATTGGATTTGGTATCAGCTTGTTACTTAAATGATACATTATTACTTTTGTAGACAATAGAAACCAAGAAGTACAAGAGAGTCATCCATTCTTTTGGGTAGAAAACGAAAATGATATACACACAAAGGTGAGGAGAGAGAGAGATTGGATTTGGTATCAACTTGTTCCTCAAATGAGACATTACTACTTTTGTAGTGCATGGCCTTTAATATGAGGATTTTAGTCTCAAAGACATGCCCTTTGAAAGTGTAAAATGGCATATCAAGATATTTGTAGCCGATGTCAAATAATTAGAAAAAAATTCTGATAATGATGTTATTACCCTTGTATAGAGGGTAAATGGGTGCTCATTCAAACAAAGAATCAGAACGAATCAACAAATAGTAAATCTAAATTAAAAACTATATGCAGTCCCAAAAGCGTGTATGAAGCATGAAGAAGCACATGCTAGCATATTTAAGTGCACTCATATAAGTCTTCTCTTCCCTTTGTCCTTTAACAAGGATGGTATCAAGAAATAATCCTTATACGTTTAGCTCATTTTTTGGTATTCCATATTCAAGTTCTCATGAAAATGTCGTTTAATGTGAGGAAAATTTCAATATTTTCATCATCATCCGAACTTTATCTCAATTATTTGAGGTCGGCAACTTTCAAAATAAAGATAAATTGACAGCTGATGCAGGGTCCCTGCGACACTGCAGTCTAGGGTTAGTGTTATTCATCGACACGCATTGATACTTCTAGCATATTAAAATTAATAAAATATGACAAAGGGGTCTCCGCGTTCGAAACTCAAGCTGTTTGGAGTTTAGGAGTGTACTCAATCCACCAGGCCCCATCTACTTCATTTCTTCACTATAGTGAATCTTACATTATGTATGCTTAAAAGTACAAGGAAATTTACATAAAAAATCTTTTTTATTTTTAGAATTAAAAAATAGTTCTTCGTATTTTATAGTATGTATTCAAATTCTACTTTTTGAGAGCATATACTTTTTCAATTACATTTAAATTTGGTATTACAATAATTCTGATGCAACTATAACAAATACAAAAAAATAATATATATAAAAATACAAAAATGCCCTGAATATTCTAGGAGTATCTGGCCGTTTATTATTTTAATGTTTTTTTAGTGGTGTGCGATGAGGAAAAATATGGACATCCCAAATTTCAACTTAATCCAATGTATAGAAAAAAGTAAAAATATACTATATGCTCTTAGAAATGAGACTTATATGCTAAAAAGTAACGAGACTTGAATGTAAAATATAAAATACAAAACTTTTTAAAATGCCAAAAAATATTATACTCCTATAGGAGTATATAACATCCACTTATTCCCTAGGGTAGAATCCCACTTAGAATTAATTTTGGGACCCCAAATTTTGAGGATGTAACCTCTTCAACTCATAGATTAACATCAATAAAAGAATTAATTACCCTCTATGCACTTGAAATAAATAATGTCTCCAGATTGAATAGCAATCATCCAATTTTTAGATGGTAAAAATCTAAGTAATAAAAAACTCAATTTTCAATTTTTTTTGAGAACAATCATCTAGTTCTAAGTGATTCCCAGAATTTCAGATTGAAAAAATCCTCCCAAGTAGGTACATGCTCGTTTCAAATTTCGAAATAAACCAAGAATTTTCTGAAAATTTCCCAATAACAATACTTTTGCAAATAATAACGGTGCGCACATTTCTAGGTGTATGTGAGTGCACTTGTGTCTAAAGCTGTGAGAAGAATTAAGAGAGCAAGGGAAGAGTAGTAATCAGTTGTGCATGTATGAGTGAGAGGGAGAGAGATGACTTGCCAATTACCATGTGAAAGGAGGCCGGCATGTATCTAGCTATAAAATATCAAAAGACAACACACTTAACAAATATTGCGAGCTTGTGATTCCTGAAAAATGTAACCCCAAAAGCAAATCAAAATAATACCTACCAAAACAATCATTCCATCATAGATATCACCCGAAACTGTCCATGGTTCAAGTCCTAGGACTCGAAGCATGCACTTTCACAGAAGACAGAAGGATACATCAGATGCCAAAACCTGATTCAAAAGCTAGGCCTTCTACTCCTAATTCTCTATATTTTCTGGAGAAATTGATAATTATTCAACGTCAACTTCTTCACAAAACTCTATCCGTGTGCTAAAATTTCTATAGAAAATCTTTCAAGTGTACTCACGGGATGGCCAACAACTAATCCTCTTTGTAGGCATGTTAGCAAGCATTGATATGTATGGTCAAGTAAGTGAAATGGCGATGCCATGTGAACTAGGCAGGATCAGTCCTCACTGAGATTTGGTGTTACGCCAGGCAACCCCTCCATGGCAGCTCCTTGGCCCTTACTATTGATCTCAACCCTCTCTCCTAAATCTCCATTCACAGACGAAGTTTGAGCTCCCAATGGCTCCACGCTTATTGGTGTGTGATCAAATCCTTTAAGTCCGTTAGGTATGTCCCTGTCAGTTGATGCCTTCTCTGTTTCATGCTCAAGTTGATGGCATCGCTCCCCATTTTCTCTTGTTACTGCTTCATCCGGCTTTAAGTGTTCTCTATCATTGGCTCGTGCCTCCGCACCTACCACATCACCAAAACCTTCAGTTTTAACAATTGACCCATCAGTGGGGCCTAGCTTCTCTTGCTCATTTTCGGAGACCTTTAACCCCCCCTTAAAACGAGGGTGCCTCCTCTGAGATCCCTTCTTAAATTTGCTTTTTTTTTTCTTTGTTTTTAGAGGTGCAGGTGTCTCAGATCGCCCATCAGAAACTTTTTCCTTCTTATTACCAGGGAGAACAGTATAGACAGATCCGCTATTCGAGGTCTCAGCTGTCAAAAAATAAAAAAAGGTAAATATATGAGATTGTGGTCATAAGAAATGGAATAAAATAAATTTCGAAAAGAATGAGCTACATAGATTAAATACTTGAAAGTAAAACTAGTTCAAAAGGATCATAGTATATGGTATGGTACTTCACTGCTGCATCCCTTGTCAGTTCCCACTACAGGATGGTCGGATGTTAATTGGAATTGGGGCCCAAGGAGACAAGATCCAGGGCACATTTAATCTCTAACCATCTATTTATGAAACTGGAGAGTAGATGCAGCTCCAGCATAGAGCGCCATAAACCAGAGGCCCTTCAGACCATTGTATCAATATGTACCAACAAATGGATGTATATAGGGCATTGTACGCCTAGACCTCACCACATGAGGTCTATACTGTGATAATCATTAGTCCATTAAACCCCTAACTAGGAGATATCATAGTTTTTACAATCTTGGAAAACTATCCAGGGTTCTGAAAGGGAATGCTTGCCTTAATCTCACAATAAACTCTCCATTATTTACTTTGTTGTGAAAGTTCTTTTTAGATAAATTTCATGCCTAAAGTCAATATAATGTCATAAGCGAACAAAAACGATAAATTCACAATAATAGAGTCCTCAATTTAAAAGAAACATAATGGAAAACTTCCTTTTTTTGTTTTCTTCTTATTATTTTCTCTTCTAATTTCCTTTGCTTCTTTTTTCAGAAATTCCTCAAGAAAACCCAAAACTTGAAAGTCTCAAAAAAAAATATACTCAATAAGAAATTCTCCACCGCGAAAATCGCCACAAAATTGGACCAACATTGCATGGTAAGAATACTTACAATTGTTAGATTGGATAGCTAAGAGAGCCGTCCGAGCAGCTTTAATTTCTGCTTCTTTCTTCGTCTTTGCAGCCCCACCGATGTATTGAATACCTCCAATCTCCACTGTACACACAAAGGAACTAATATTTGAATTGCTGTCCCTTGTACATGTGTATGATGGAACCGAGTAGCTCATCTTCTGTGCATACTCCTGGAGTAAATTCTTGCATAGGCCAGTTTCATGCTGTTCAAGAAATACCATTAGAGAACAAGAGGTTCAGAATTAGGACTCTCTCTCTCCCGCTCTCTCTCTCATGCTCTCTCTCTCTGTTGGCTCTCACACACACACACACACACACAA
>NW_006499858.1:4931330-4964504 GCF_000471905.2 Amborella trichopoda
GAAATGAGGTCGTAACCATTAGATCGGCCCAAATTCAATCTGGGCTATTGGCTGACACTATAGCAGTCAGCCCACGGGCTGACATGATCATATATATATATATATATATATATATATATATATAGGAAAACACTTAGAAACACTAATGAGTGAATTTCTACTGTATTTCACTCATGGCTCATCACCATCTAAAGTCCATCATAGGGTAATGGTTGTTTGATAGTATTTGAATTTTAATAATTTTTCTATAAATCATATTCATCTGAAATTTTGGGTGTGTACCTCTAACCAACTCGCACCTAAAAAAATATTTACAAATAATTATAAAAATAAATAAAATGATGATAATACCCCTGAAATATTAATAGGGGTAATTTGGTCAGTCTTATTATTTGAATTACCTTTTACATTTTATTTAAATGTGCCTCGATAAGGTACGCACACCCACAACATTTGAGGTCAATCAGTTTTGTAAAAAAATAATTAAAATTCTAATACTTAAAATTAAAATAATTAATTTTTTTAATTAATTAAAAATAATAATTAAAATTAAGCAATCGTGATCATTTGATGGACTATGGACGGTGATGAACTATGAATGAAATACCGTAAAACTTCACTCATGAGTGTTTTTGATAGACTATAGACAGAGATGAGCCATGAGTGAAATACTATAAAACTTCACTCATAAGTGCTTTTTTATGTTTTCCACACACACACATAGGGAGTAATTTCATGCAACAATTTTGTAGTAATATAACGAATCAACCTTCAAAAACCATGTTAGGCCCATTAGTTTGACCCCAATTTCCACGTATACACTCATTTCATTGTAATGAACAATTAAAAAAGCAAAATTTGAAAACATAACCTAGAAAGTGTTTTTTAGCCCAATTAACATAGATAGTCTATTTTAGTGAGATGCTTAAATTTAGGCCTTAGAAGATCTTTTCCTTTCCAAAATTTTTAAATAGCTTTAATTAGATTAACAAGCTTGAAAAAGAAAAAATTGATTTTAAATTCATAGAGGCCTAGTCTTAAAATTCACCAATTAGATGATCTAGATTCATTGTTGGAGGAGACTGATTTTGGCTATACCTAGGCACAAATTGAAATTTTTTTAGGAATTGATTATTGGGATGAAGAGAGTGTGTGTGCAAAATTTGGGGTCATACAAATGCCACAAACTTGGATTTCTAGAAGTGTGGTTTCATTATATTACAATGACATGGTGACATGAGATCATTCCCCATACACACACACACACGCACACACACACTTACACAATATGAAAAAAAAGCACAAGGAGATAAAAACTAAACAATAGAACATAAGCATATCCACAAGTATGTCAAGGATTTTCAGAAAGTTTATGGGCAATTTGATAAATTCCATGAGATGGCTCTTTTGGCAATTTTTCTAGATTTCCTTGGTCTTCCCTACAACTAAGCAAATATTGATAAGCAATTTTTGTAGAACAGCCGTGCTAGTTTCTCCACAGTATTCATTAGGTTGCATGTGCTTAAGAATATATAGGTGAAATTTTTTCTCACGACCCTTCTAAAATTTTAGTTTTCAATGGGGAAATTCTTGGGAACGTACAAAATCTATTGAAAACATTCGAGAAAGAAAGAAGTCAATAAAAATGAAAAATTCAAAAATATAAACATTAAAATGAACATTTAAAAAAGAAAGAAACTTTCTCCCTTCTAGTTTTAGTTTCTGTAGGCTTAATATTTGTACACCTTTTATCACTTTAATTTCTCAAAAGTTTTACATCTAAGTTAAATCTATTTCTCAAAATATACCTAGGATATATTTCAAACAAAAGGTAAAAAGTTCTGCAATATTAAGGACAATATCTTTTGATAATCTTCGCACACAAAAATGGTACTTTCAAGAACTAGCTAGTATTTTAGTATACCATTAGAAGGTTAGATGAACTTACAACTGGATGAGGAATGCAATCCATAGTGCCTGATTTAAGCAACTCCATGAGAGCAACCTCAGCCGCTGACTGCTCTGCGGCCTTTCGATTTGCAAACCCAGGTAAAGAATCATACTTAACATCATTTATAGTTACACTAGACCTGAAGATTGGTTCGTGAGAAGGTCCTTCCTTCACAGTTTCATATACAGGAGTAGGAATGCCGGCTTTCTGTGCATATTCTTGCAATCGACTCTTGAATACATAGCAATTTGAGACCCCTGAGGTTGACATAAACAAATAGAAATAAGAAACTAACATAACTTTTGAACACAATCGTTATTTGAAACCCCTGAATTGGCATGTACAAAGGTAGTCACAATTGTAGAGAACCAAAGAAAAAGATATTAAGAAGAAAAAATAGAAAATGGACACAGCTCCTAATGGAACATATACTTTATAATACCACCCTCCAGCATACACCCCCTCCTAATTGACATGAGTGAGAGTTTCTCAGCTAAGAACAGATGATGAACAGATAAGGTTTTCAAGTCAGCCAGATTATCAAACCCTACTTTATGGGCATTGAAATACCATCCTTTAATGCATAACATTTTGGGGAAGGCCAATTTCCACTCTAGCTTTCAGATTTCTATTTCATATCATTATCTTCAACTAAATGCAAACCCTTGATGTTAATTACATGGTTATAATGTTCTAGAACCTTAATGGTCAACACACACACACACCAACCCTTAAAAATACAAAAGGGTAAGATTAAAATAGGTTCTGAAGGGTAAGTTTAATAAATTTGTGGTGATGTTTACTAAAAACCTTTTTCTATTTGTAGCTTGGTCATCAAGTAAGGGCGCATGTGTAATTATCACTAAAAGACAACGAGTACTTTGTCATCTTGATAAGGATATAGTTGGTATTTTCACTAAAGAACAATAGTAACTGTATTAAAGTTTACACTTGATTTCAAAATGAAATTGTTCTTTTGTGAAAATTCCTATTCAACAATTAAACTACCTATAGCGAATAAAATTTTCACCAAAGAAAAAAACAATATTTTATTAAATACAACCATCATAACCCATTATAATATTAAACTTTATATTTTAAGGGGTTGCTAACTATAGACAGACCCATGGCATAATATGACCTTAACAACCCTTCAAAGCACAAAGCCTATAGACAAACCTTACACAAAGATGCAGATATATCCGAAAAGATCTTATGAGCACACGGCCTATAAAACAGCATAGGCCATGGGATTCCTCAAGACAAATCTGAGTAGGTCATTTTGACAGTTTGACTTACGAAAAGGAGATGTGATTACCATTTGACCTATTGCCAATAAAGAGCATTTGTGGAGTCACAAATGAAAGTATACCTATGAGTTTCCATCATAAGTTTTCTTAGATTTATTAATATGGTTTCCTTGACAAATTAAAAAAAAATTGTTTTGCCTCCTTCTATTTGAACAAATTGTTTCATGAGTTTGAAATCTGTCATTTTTGTAACCATGAATCACAGTTCACTTAACTTCTTTGTTTGTTTTGATTACTGCTAGTGTAAATCAAATCATCAGAAACAAGAACACTGTGAACAGATTGTTCCTCTATTATTCACTTTGGGAAAAATTCGAATTAGTGAAATCGCCAGTCCATAAATATGCAAGATCGAATCTGTGGTATTCATGACATCTGACGCACAACTAATAGGTTGGATTGTCCAAAATTATAAAACCTTGGAGAGTCCTATATGTTTGCATGCCTAAAGATTCAATCATGTTATCGTATCATGAATTACCTGTTATACCCTTTATCCAAGAAATATCTTCTTGCTCGCAATAGAGTTATAACCTTGAAAGGGCAAAGAATTTATATAGCTAAAATGGAACTCACTTCTCGCTGTTATCCAAGAACATCTAAATTAGATTAGGAAGATTGTTGATAACCATGGAAATATCAAAATATTCTATTGATATACCTCATTACAATCAAAGCCTTTTCCTAACTATTTGGGTCGGCTACACAAATCCTGGTTTGTCAAGTGCCATAGCCTCAATGAGGCCCCTGGTATAGCACGTTGCTTACAGGAAACGCCTTAGCATAAGCAGATATCGTCGATTTAGGATCCTGAAAAGTTTTGACAAAATTTTACATTGGGTGCCTACCAAACACAACCCACCTCCTTTACCCGGGCTTAGGATAGGTTAAGGGAAAGTTTAAGGTCCTCACCCTTCTTAGACCAGTTCTATTGATATACCTATATAATCAAATACATAGACCTTCTTACCTTCTTTCCCAAGCAAAAATATCTGGACGAAATGATGACAGGTTCAAGTACAAAAAGGATAGTGATTTTCTGCTTTAGCTTCCACAGGGCACCTCTGAATTGAGAAAGGCAATTTTATTGTTTAATATCCATTAGAGACTTGCATGGCTGAAACAATTAACACTTTTCTTCTAGATATTATTACTATTTACAGAGCAGTTTGACCATACATATGTCAGGCAACAAGGCCCTGAACTCATTCCTCCCTCACCTTGTTGTGATGTATGATGAAGTGTATGATATACTTTCTGATTTAATGGTGGATGCCCCCATTTTCATACATATCATGTGTGTAGTTTAGTATGATTCAAATGATATATGTTTCATGTTTTGGCAATGGAAGCCCCAAATTTTCCCTCATCAAGTTTATGGTCGAGCACCTCTAACTGTTGCACATCCCCATCTCCTGGTGCACTCCCCCCAAAAAAAACCACACACACAAAACCCAAAAAAAAAAAGAGAAAAAAAAGTACTTGTTTATTTGTGCTTCACAATTCCCTAATAAATATTCAATAAAATTACATTTAAGTTATTTTTAAAGTTTTCTTTAAGTTTTCAACATACTTATTGTGCCCACTCCTAACAACTACTGTTCAGGACAATAATATGACTCTATTTCAACTCCATCAGAAAACAAATAAAAAAAAAAAAACCCAGATCAAGATACATATTGGTCCTGAAACCTTTGTTACAACCGAATGCAAGCCAAAATGATGTGACTAAAAAGGGTTCTTACAAGAGTCACCAGCCACAAATGTTACTACACCATACTCATGCTCTATAGAAGATAATGTGAAAAAACATCATTCCATACAAATCTTCAACAATTTTGTCAAAAGGCCAAGAAAACTATAAACAAGTAAGGTTCAAGGAGCCAGAAACGTGTGCCATAGAAAAGTGAAATCCGACAGGACCAACCCCAAGAGGGGAAGAAAAGATTCAGCAAAAAGTGATACAAGACCATAGCTGCCCAACTCAAGGATGGAACAAAAACATCATCAATTTCTCTAATGTGGTGAATATAACATGAGGAAGGAAGGAGAATGGGACTGCAAAATGAGGAAGAGAATTGCATATTTTGAGATTTTGTAAGAGAAAACGACATACTTAGAAAGTCAAATCGATTCATAATATGGCCTAGCATGTGCCTGGGAGCATGCACCATATTCCTTGGCGTCCACAACAATGACTTTTGGGCAAGCCCTAAGATGGTTACAACTTGAAAATTGGCTTGTCATGTTTAAACCAACGAGTTCTCACACATAGTAAAGTCTGTTGTAATAGTGCAACATGGGACACAAACAGATGTGACTCAGGGACTTCTACATCAACAGAGAATGGATGGAACTTTTCTCAGCAATAGAGACCCTATGAGACTTTCAGCCTATTGATTTTGTTCAAGTCCAAGGAAAGCTAGTTTGCAAGTATTTAGGTGCTAACTTCAGTTTACATGTGTACTCAGTGAAAAGATGGAATTTCTTATTACCATAACAGCCTAAACTTGTTTAAACCGTGCAGCAGTGTATCAAAACTCAGTGTTCAGGCTCGGACACATTTGAGTCACTCGGAGCTGGCAGGGTGCTGGTCAGGAGGGTCCCAAATGGGGGAATCCGAGCCAATTAAATAGAACCAGCTGGGTCCCTATAGGGACTAGGCCAATTCCTGGTTCGAATAGGAATTGGGCAAGTCCCCGAGTCCTAGCAGAGGTCAGCGAGACTCGCAACATCCAAACATATGTTCTTAGCCCTCGGCTGTTTCAGAGCCCTCTATAATTTTCTTGAACAAGGTTTGCAAATAAAAACTCACCAATTTCACAAAAATCCGAGTATTTGAGATCTACATTTCAAGTCGAAAGAAACATTGGTTAACATCAAATCAAGTTGATCCCGGGAAAAATACATTGGGGAATCAATTATTGGTCACTCTAGGACTGGTTATTGATCTTACAATGTTTACTTTTAGTAATTTCAACTTTGCGCCCAAGCAAAAGGGGGAAGATGATGAGGAGCTTGAGGTCCAACTCGAACTCGTAAGGAAAATTTTAAGAATATATACACCAATCAATGTTACTTCTATGAATTAATACTAAATAAAACAACGCTCCTCCGCTTGAACATGGGATAGTTTACATAAAAACCCTCCCCTCTTATCACTTTGCCAAGCTTTCATATAAAAACCAAATAAGGGAAAATACTCTATAAACATAATATTTTATTACAAAATAAAATATATAGACATGTCCAGCCGAATTGCTTTTTAGGCCAAAGAAGTAGGCATTGCAGACACATTTTGGACATCGATAATAGTACCAGTGACCATGTAACACTGGGACTAGCAGAACCATATTGGGAGGTTTGGAGGCAAGACATCCTCAGGGACTAGCATAAGCTATGTGGGAAGGTTTGGATGCAGAAGGTTGTCAAGGCCTACTAGCTATAGGCCCATTTAATGATGATATCAGGGCTTGTCCACAAGGTATATTCAAGTCTACGAGCACGATGGAGAATGGTAGGCTAGACCACCTCTTCAACCCACGCAACATACCCAACACACAGAACCTACCCAAGGTTGAATTGACCCTTTCCTAGTAAAGCCATCATCAGAGCAGACCAGTGTTTCAAAAAGCGGACCGCCCAACGCCTGGGCAGCCACCGAGGCGGTCCAAAAGGCCTGGGCAGCCGCCGAGGCGGTCCAGAAGGCCTGGGCGACTACACGACCAAATTAGGCGGGTATCCTCGGGCGCCCGCCTAGGCGGCCGCACAGGGGCAGAAATGCCACTCATTGAGGCTATTTTTGGGTCATTTTGGGTCCTTTTTTTAATACTAAAGGTGCAAAATTGTGGGTTTTAGGTTTCAAATGAACCTAAAACCCATTAGAGGCTATTTTAGAGAGAGAAAAACCTTAAAAAAAAAAATCACTGGGCCGCTCAGGTTCTGGGCGCCCACCTAGGCGCTAGATGACCTGGACACCGACCGCCTAGGTGCTGCCTAGCGCTTTTTGAAACACTGGAGCAGACCATCAAGTCCAGCTTCGCTGAGGCTATAAGGAAGTGCATGATGAAGGTAAATCCGATGTTCTATGATGTTGTCACCCCTTTTAAGGCAATCCAAAGCAAGCACTATGAGCCCATGATCCACAATAGCTAATGTAGGGTCTGGAATCAAGCACCCTCATTGAATATAAACTTAGTTGGCCCTGCTTGAATGAGGAGGTGGAGGAGGTGGCCGAAGGACATAAATGGGAGAACACTGATGAATTTTCTGGTATATTGTCCACAAGATATAATCTTCTATAGAAGTGTTGGATGCCTCTGATAAGGTAAAGGGGAGGAGCCTATTGTTCAAGCTTCTATTTGATGTGGCGAAGGTTGTTGGTGAGGAATGCATTAGTCCAGAACATATTTAACAATGCAAGAAGAAGACAATGCAAAAAGGAGGCTGATGAGGAAGAGGAAGCACTTGGTTTGGAGTCCCTGTGTAGTCCCCTGCATCGACCTGATGTCGAATATATCATCGACCTGATGTTGAATATATCTGGCAACTTAAGCAAGAAAAAGACTATGTTGAGAAGGGAAAAAACTATTACCAAATTCATGTGGAGCCATCTGTGGGTTTTATTATTGATGAGAAAGGAGGGGGCTAATTAAGCCAGCCATCTCATGATTCGATACCTTGTACTTATCCATTTATTCGATAGTCAGGTAGCAAGTTGGACTTAAAAAGATTTTGCTTCCAAAGAATCGATCAGCGGCACTTTAAGGGACTCCAACTGCAAGAGAAGTTGAAGTGATAATAAATAGTATGAGGTTCTGGGATAGGTGTGAGCAGATTGTAATGGCTACAACTCATCTAGTAGCAATTTTGAAGATGACGGACTCCAATGGGAAGATTGTTATAAGGTTCTTGTATGAAGCAGTGGCATTAACCAATAGGTCCAGCAAGTAAAAAAGTTTACCATTTAAGCATTTAATGGGTACAACCATTTAGTGGATTACATGCTTATGGATGATTGATCGGTGAGCATTCATGTTATTAATCATGAGATATTGTCTTAAATGCATGTGCTATCTAGGTTTCTTCTTTAACCTTACATACTTCTATGCCCCTAGACAATCAACCCACCCAGAGATCATGGAGGAATTGAAATATTGCATCAAATTATTTAAGCGAGATGGAAAAATGCAAATTGAAGCTTCAAGGAGGTAAGAAAAACATTTTTGCGAAAAAGTTTGCCCAAGTTCAGGCATTTACCACATTTGTAAACCACTAAACCTCAAATTTTTATCTTAGCTTTCTCTGTATATATATTGATAGGGAAATTTCTAACAAACTTTGGCTAGAAAACCCAGCACTTGGCTAGTCCATCTCAAGTTCCTGTGGTAGACCTACACTATTGTGTTGCACATTCTTTTACAATCATTTGACTCTTTTCTTATGAGTTCCTTTTGCTTTTCACTGAAGTGGTGAGAAATACATAGCATTAGAGCTCCCCACCTATAAAGTATTGCGATCAAGATGCTTAGCCAAATTTGTTCGGCAACAGGGCATGAGGTATTTTAGTGGATCCACACGCCAAATAGAAACAGGTTGACTGCAGTCAAGCTTCATAAGCTGGTCTATGTCCCTTGCAACATAAACCTCTGAAAGCAGCAGTTGAGGAGGGGGAAGACAGGATCTATCAGTTTGGGTCACCACTTTGTAGAAGATCTAGCAAATGAGTGGATGGTAGAAGTGAAGGAGTCAATAGGCCCATTGACAAGGAAAGAGAGGAAGGTAGGAATGAAGATTTTCAAGTTGGCACAGGTGGAAGTTGAGGAGCAAGGGGAAGATGGAGTAAGATATGATGACGATGATGAAGCCACTAAAGCAGATGATGAAGAAAAAGGGGCCCCTAAGTGCAAGCACAAGCACAAGCAATATGGTGCGAGCGAGCAAGAGGGTTAAGCTAACCTTGGGGATTTTGGATTAGGAGGGTCTACCAAGTTACCCAATGAGCAGAGTCCTTCCTGAACTGTTACAGAGAGAGTAGAGATGACCATGATCTTCAATGCCATTAATATTGGTTTTAGTTGGAGTCGTTCATATTGATTATAGTTTGAGTCCCTTTCAAGGTACATTCATAATTTGGCATGCTCCTATAAATATGAAAATGTGATCATTGTTATGTACTCCAATTTGGACCATTGAATACATGACTGGCTATTGTAAACACTACTTATCTATAAGTACTCTATTTTTATCTCCATATACATACAAATTTTCTTCTCTTTTCTTTTCTTTTTTTCAAAATTCACATTTTCCCTATTTTTCAGAATTGTTTCTTATTTTTCACTTTTTTTTTAATTAGTACTTGGGGAAACTCAGCAAGCCGACTTGGCCTGGGTCTTGCCTGAGTCTAAACCTAGCTCCGGTTTTAAAACATTAGTTTGCATCCTTATAAAGATTATTACTCAAAAGAAAAGAGAAATTTCCATCTCATGGCCACATCCATGGATTTCATGACTATTACTTGGGTCCCTTGAAGTCCTTGATCAGGCAGCCCTAAGAGAAAAATGCACCAATATGGTTCACAACAGCATTTAAAAGGATAAAATGGTTTTCTCAAAAAACAAAAATACAAATTACTATTACCTATGAATTTCTCAGCATTTTCATTATAATGTTAACTTGTATTTCAGAAAAGAGTGTTACAAAATTGATCTCTAAAGAGGGGGTACAAAAATTGGTGTGGAGAAACAGAAAAAAGAATGTGGGAGGGGATGAGCAACATTGTGTGGGCGTACAAAGGTGATCAAAGGAATGATCATCAAAGGGATCTGATCGGGGTGGAGCGGCTAGTTGAAGCACAACTAGTGTGCGTTTAGGGACACTTCCCTTAGCATATTTGATGAGTTGATTTCTGCATGTAACAAAGATATTAAACCTACAAAAACATCACTATATATATATCTCTATATATCTAGTGATATTTGGCCGAATCAGATTCAACTATAGCATTTTAAACTCCAGAAACAAATTAAATATTGCCTTATCCCCAATTTCAATGTTGGTTTGTACCAGATCTGTCCAATTTATCAAAGCAAAGAAATCTAAGTGACAAATCACCAGAAATGGAAGCAAAAATAACGAAAATGAACCTCAAACTTTCTAGGAGGTTGGACTTTTGATCTAGAAGATCCAAAACTTACATTCCCAACGTCCAATGTGAAAAACCAAATAGTATCTCACTAATCTGAGTTTCCTAGGAGTTCCTTTGGTCTTCTAATTTTCAGATCTGATAAAGAATAGAAGATAGGAGTATAGCCCTCTTTTAAGGCTACCCACCAGAAAACAGAACTTTCGTTTTGTTTCCACTGTTGGAGAAAATATAAAATTAATTGTCGACTTGACGTGTCCAGCTTGATTCAACCAGAATTAGGGCTAAATCCAACATGAAACCACCCTGGTCTGAATGTTAAGCTGGGAGGTTTACTCTAATACACGGCTGCCAGCAAGTTGGGGGTCCAGAACTGGCAGGTTGCCAGTCCCAAGTAATTCAGTGACACCAACTCTCCAACTTTATTGGCACGGATTCCCAGTGTACTGTAATTCCACTTGCTGTGGAAAAAATGAGATGGTTTTTAGGGATGGGAAATCTGAAAACTATCCCTAAGCTTGTACTTAAAGATTAGGGGTTCAGGCCTATTGCCCTAAAATATTTAGAATCTAGCATTTGATTACAATTCTTAATCTCCTTTCCCTGCGAACCTTGTTCCATTGATAAAAAAACCTTCAACCAAAAAAATATTGCATCTAAATTCCAATAGCTGATAAATAATCACCCTACACTTCTTAGCAGTGGCTTTTGCATAAAGATAACACACACAAGTTGATAAATAAAGAATGTTATCTACAGAATCTCTATCAATAACTTATTCTTTGCATATGATCTCGCTACTTTTTCAAATTCACTACATATTTTCTATGAATATGTTACACAGAGAACATGAAAAGAATTGTAATATTTATTGCTTCATGCTATAGCAATAGATAATTGCATTCATATTCATCGAATTTGCTTAAGACAATATGCCATCACTATTTCCAAGAAAAGCCAGAATAGAGATGACCAAAATTTTCCGTTTCATAGCTGATCAAGTGAATGAGCAGATTGTGCTTTTTAAGCATGAACTGAAAGATATAACATAAATACAGGTACAACGAAAGACACATACTAAAGTTATCTTCTCTCAAAAATGAAAGACACAAACTACACACAAACAATGTGTCCATATGGCCATATAAACAAGAAGATACCAGCATATCTATGTAAATTTATGCATGTCCTCTATATCTATTTGCTTTGTGTATTTATAGAGTGTGTTTTCATGGTATAATACGTGTTTGTCAGTGGCTGCTAAGGATTGACCCAAGTCAGCTTGACTTTCACAGCCATTGGATCACAGATCATTGTTATCAGGGATTCAGCCAGACTCTGCCAAATTCGACTATTACTTGATGCTCTACAGTCATATTCGGCCAAGATTTAACCAAACAGAGCATAAGCAGCAGTGTACATGGACACGGACACAGGTGTCATGTCTAGTACATGTCTTGAGTGTCTAGTACTTTGGTCTATGCAAAAAAGGATATAGACATACTTGTTTTTATTAATATTGTCAATATTTTTTATAATTGTGTTAGTAGAACTATTATTTTCCTATAGTGAACCAAGCTCAAATGCCACCAAACATTTCAAAATCTATAAAACTTTCTAAAATTAAAAAACAAATTGACATTTCCTTTCACAAACAATTGTTGTCTTCAAATAAGGTGTCTTATTATCAAATAAAGCTACTATTATAATTACTATTTGCTAACATCAAACAAGTATCTTTGCTTCATGAGACGCTATTTTAAAAGCCCACCTTAGAAAAATAACATCATGGTATTTTAAAAGCCCACTTCCAAAAGAACATCATAGGAATGGAATGGGGTTCTCCTGTACTAAAAGTGTCCAGTCTACTTACAGGCCACGAGCCTTCAGTTGTCAAAAATTGACGGCGCTTTTATATAAAGTGATGATACGTACTGAATTTCAACAATCCCACCCGACACGTATAGCTAACGTGTTGAACACGAGTACAAGTGTGTCGACATGTGTCTAAGTGTCAACACGTGTAGAGGGGAGATGGAGAGTCTACATTGCACTATTATTCCTATCTCATTCAATTTGCAGGTCCAAGTATGGAATCAACTTTTAAACCTCTTTTTTTATTTGGTGAACGGAGTGAAATATCAACACTTTCAACATTAACATACACACTAGACGATCCATATAATGTCTATGTGTGGATATATGCAAGTACACACACATATACTACACAAACAAACAAACAAACAAACACATGAGAGCATGACAGTGTAGATACAAGAGGTGGATTTAATGCTTCATGGGTGCATCGAGCACTAAATAACACTACATGTCAGGAAACTACACATAGTTGCTAACATTACACCTACTTCTAGAACACACTAACAATGGGAGTCAAATCTATTACCAGTTCACTATTTATAAAACAAACAGTCACTACTTAGCAAATCCCCTTTTTTATATAATAATTAGGGAATAATTAAATAAAAGAAAAGTATAGAAAGAGACCATTTACTTTTAGTACAAGGAGGTCACAGTCACACTTGTCTGTCATATTTCAAATTGGGAGGTTGTGAGTGTGTCATTGACTAGACTCGAAGTTCAAAACAAACTCTCTCGAACTTCATAGTACAGCCAAAGCCATCCAATTCAGCATCTAATGGCTAGGAGTAATTGTGACCTCCTTGTAACAAAGATAAATGGTATCATACTATATAATCCCTTAAATAAAAGCAAACCTGAAATGTATTATAGGTGCTTTTGTTGTAAAAGTTTAAACCCAGCTGGTTCTCTATTGATGGCACAAAGAATGAACACCTGATCAAAGGCCTTCCTCAACAATCCATATAAATCCATGAAATTCCAGTGAGCCCTCTTTGGTGGCTCCAAAATGAATGCTACCAAATGGTACAAGAAAAAAATGGCCACAAGAAGTCATTGAAAATATTGACCAAAAGAAAAATGGAAAGCACCTCCTTCAGACAGTCTTTCTCACTCTATAGCACTTTTTTAACCATTAATAATAAACTCTTTCCTTTCTTCTTTTTTCTTTGGGAGTGTGTGGGAGCATCTAGTGTTCAAATTGAGACTCAAATGACAGACAATTAATCCTACATATACATCACCAAAATGAATGATAACAGAGCGGAATGTACTTTTTCTTTTCGTTTTTTTTTTTACTCTTGTGCTATTCATGTGAAAAGTAGAAAATAAGGATAAAAATAATCACAACCCAATTCTCTGGCAAAATAAAGTACCATAAATTTGTTCACAAGGCAACTATTGTTTGCTTGTTTATCTAGAAAACAACGACATTTCTGCTGTTTCTCCGAAGCATTAATCCTATACATAAACAATCACCGAGCATTACGAACAAATGTCAACCACCAATGTGCTATGAGCTGTGGTTCACTAATCTGCAACTTCTATATGATATACTCAATCTAGAATAGACTGCATTTTGTTTTATAATGATCAGTGGCTGCATTACATTACTGCCAACCTTCTATTCAATTCTAAAATGCATTATATCATGATATCATTTTAGAATCTCTATGACTCTCTCCTTTAATCTACACCTAGCCTTAAACAAAAACACATTTAATCTACACACCTAACCTTAAACAAAAACCAGATAT
The DNA here is from genome assembly GCF_000471905.2 of Amborella trichopoda. The sequence continues at coordinate 4,945,371 of NW_006499858.1, forward strand.
CCCACTAAATTGCATTCTGTGCTATCAGTCCTCTTAATTATGGATTTTCTAAACTTCCAGCTAATTAGGTGAGCAAACTTTGCAAAAAAAAAAAACTCCCGATTTTTCTAGTTTCCTCGTCTAATACATTCCTTTGAAAACCTAAAAATCACAACCCATGACCACAAACACAGCATATACAGGAAAGATACCGATAAAGAGAGCGACAGAGACACACTAAGATTATGATGCACAAAGGCATGAGCTTAAGCAGTCAAACAAGTAGAATAAATCATCTGATCACTGATAAACATATCGAAGAAACAGACTGTTGCATATCGTGTAAAGCATAATGATCCTAAATATAAAAGGAAATTAAAAAAAGCACAAATATTGCTGAAAAACGAATAACAAGGGAGAAAGAGAGAGGAAGAGAGAGATGGAGGGGAAGTAACAAGAAGGAAATATAGAACAATAGATAGAGAGAGAGGGAATTCAGAGATGAAACGACACTGAGAGAGAGAGAGAGAGTAGGGGCAGAAAAATAGAGAGAGAAACCAGAGAGGGAGAGTTTAGAAAGAGAAACCAGAGAGAGAGAGTTTAGAGAGAGAAACCTGCAAAACCATTGCCGTTTAACATTTTTCCAACAGGGGAGAACTCCGCTCTCGCTCCTCTCTCTCTAGCGTTGCTTTCCCGAAATGGGAATATAAGGTGAGAGAGAGAGAAAATATATTTATATGATTTGAGTAGGCTCTCGTAACCTCATTCGTTTCCCCGATAATTCGTTTTGCGACGCACACAACTGGTTTCGCAGCGGTGAAATTAAACGAAATTTCTTTATGGTTATTTTCGTGATCTTGCGAAATTTACGAATATCTCTTACATATTTTTCAAGTTTCAAATTTATTTTTAATAATATTTTATATTTTACAATTTTAAAAGCATTTCAAGTATTTCAATGTGATCCATATTTCTTTACTATTGCCCAGTGTTAGACAAAACGACCCGGGAACGGAACCCGGCCAACCCTAATCAGGCAGGTCCCTGCCAGGTTAAAAAGATTTAAAAAAATAAAAAAATCCAAAAAGTATGAAAACTACATTTAAGTAAACAAAATGCATCCAAATGAGATTAAAAAATAAGTAAAAAATAGATTTAAAAAAATCAATTTATATCAAAATAAGTATTTATAGCAAAAATATTTTCCAATCTTTTCCAAAACAATAGAAAACACTTAAAAACCTACTCCAAACAAAATTCTTATCTCTAAATTTAAAAAAGAAAATTAAGTTTCTGGTTTGACCACACTATCAGGCCAAAACCGGCCAGTCAATTGGGTTCTGGTCCGAAAATATAAATAAAATTAAATAAAAATCAAGTTACCAAAATATGTGTGCAATTTTTTGGGTATTTTGCTTTAAATTTATGGATGTATAAAATTTAAAGAAAGTAAAAGTATGGATATATAAAATTTAAGCTCAATCCAACATGTAAACTAACAGATAAAAGCCAAATACTAGATTGCTCTCAAAAAAATGGACATAAACGAAAGCTATAAAATATTGGAGATACTTTTAAAAAATAATTAAAAAACAAATGATATTTGCACAAATTACTATAAAATAAATGACAAAAAAATTATGGTTGTAATTGCTAAGATATATGGTTGTCGAATGAGGCAGTGCTGGCTATGACCCCAATGGATCAGGTCGATCTGAGTTTGGGTTCTGGTCCACTTTCTAGACTTGAGGGTTAAGTTTGGGTCCAGCAATATGGACTCAAGAGTGAGGTCGGGTTGGGCCCAGCCCAGACCCAATTGGATTGGGTTGGGTAATCCAATCCATTAATTTATCTATTCATGTAAATTAAATATTTATACTTGTATATATGTAATGGTAATAAGTATTGGTAAAAAATTAATCTCAAAAATAAAATTTTAAGAGGCGACTCATTTCTACATGGACTCATAGAACCGTGTCTGTAAAATAATAAAATGACTTAATGGGTGTGGTTTGTATAAGGTAGCAACTTTAAACAATCAAATTAAGACGCACATCTCATTTTTATCATGAGATGTAATTTTGGTATTAAATTTTTGTAGGATAGCCTAAATATTTATTATCATAACTAGTTATAAAATTTTAAACTTAAAAAATTGGTTAAAATCAAGTAGATCTATAAACACATAAAAATTTTGAAAATGGATGGTCTAGATAATTATTGCAAAATGCATGGGACTCAAAATATTTTTTTTGTTCATATTCATAATCTCGATATCGAGATGATTAATTAGATAGTTTCTCAATGTCCAAACAACTTTTCCCAATGTCCAAACAACTTTTCCCAATGGATTTTTATGTGCACCTTAATTCACTCATTGGAAAGTTTAGAGATAGTATACAATGAGACCATTTATCTTTAAGGGTGTTGCTCTAAACAATCAATTATGGGCGCACCTCAAAATGTAGTAAAAAATGTTGTTTTGAAGCTAAAAAATCATCAAATTGATCATCTAAACCTTAAGATATATGAACATGGGAAGAAATAGATTTCAAGTCTTAGAAATAGTGCATCTTGTAATGCATTTTAGGACCGTCAATTTTCAAGATTGTCTAATGTTTATATATCTACTCGATCTACATTACTTTTGAAATTTTAAATTTTATAACTAGAGATGAAAATTTAAGGCTATCTCAAATATTTTCATTATTAAAACAACATATTTTGACACTAATTGAATGTGCACCTTACTTTGATTGTTTAGAGCCTCCGCCCTATATAAACCATGCCCTTCTTCATTTTTAAAGTTGCAACCTTATATAAATATTTTTAGTAAAATATTTGATGTGCTATTAGAAAATTGGGCCTTAAAAAAAGGGAAAATTACGTATATATTAGTTATATTTACCGTAATTATAAAAATTTTTAAGTTTACATTATTATAATACCTATATCCATTTTTTCAACTTCATAACACTTAATTGCCTGCTTTCGATTTTTCAAAACCGAATTTTTTTAAGTTTTTAGGTTTTCAAAAGCCAAAAAACTCAATTTCAATTTCGATGAGTTATTGGGAATTAACAATGATTTTCGGTTTTTCAAAAACAGAAAACTCATTTCAATTTCCAATAAGTTACTGGAAATTAACCATGATTTTTGGTTTTTCAAAAATCGAAAATATTAAATTTTTGATTTTTTAAAAACCAAAAATCTCAAATTTTGGTTTTTGAAAATCCGAAAACTCAATTTCAACCAGGTTCAACCGTAATAGCCAACCATTGTAATGGGTGATTGTGATTGGTTAAATTGGTGTGTTCTAACATAGCATTCGTGACCATTTTGAACACTTTTCACCACTCATAATGCCATGTGAATGTGGGCTCGAAGATTGGTTGGGTTTGATCATGAGAACTTTTGGATCGTAAGTCAATACCAAAAGATATAGTTAATTCAATGAAACATCATCTATCTCTTCGTGATGGTTTAAAATTAAACCACAACAACTAAAAAAAAAAGGAAAAAAAAGAATGAGGATCCGTGTATTAATGCTTTAAACTACATGTTAAACCACTTGTTTAACCAAATTTACATCAGGTCCTCTAGAAAGAGTGGCATAATTGAAACTAATCAATCCAATCTTTAAAATGAGATCTCGTGAGAGTGGTGAGAGAGAGAAGCACAAAAATGGAGAAAGAGGAGAGCTCAAAAAATTGTTGAGACGAGAGAGAAACATGGGAAATGGAGGTAAATGGACAGCCTTATATTTTGGTTTTTTAAAAATCGAATTCAGTTTAATTTTTTAATTTTTTTAAAATCGAAATCGAGCTTTATTTTTATTTTTTATTGTGTAGATAGAAAAACAAATAATATAAGGATAATAATGAAAAGTTATAGGTATTTTTGTAATAATATAACGTTTCCAAAACGAAAACATACGATAAGTCCCCCATCTTAGTTCCAGTTGCCCTAATTTCATGTTGGGGACCCTAGTTTTGGAGTCCCAATCCCCCCCCCCCCCCCAACTCTGGAGTTTTGCCCTAAGTTCATGTTGAGGACCCTAATTTTTGGAGTCCCAATCCCTAACTTTGGGGTTTTAAAAACCCATCTGTCTCTCACAAACCCTATAGGCTCCCAAGCCATGAACCCTGATTTTGAAGTTCTGAGTCCTGCTCGACTTTAGGGCTTGGAACTCCCATCTCTCTCTAAATTTTGGGACTTTAGAATCTGGTATTAACTAGGGTTTTATCATGGATGAGTCCTCTGAGAAGAGGAGAGAAAGACTGAAAGCCATGCGCTTGGAGGCTGAACAAACCCCAAATCTTCCACCCCAAACCTTCTCTTCTTCTTCTTCTTCTTCTTCACTTTCGAACCCCTTCAACGACCTCTCTGCCACATTATGTGCTTCAACCCAAGCTTCGAGGTTTGATTTCTACACTAACCCAGTGTCAGCTTTCTCTTCGATGAATAGGAAAGGCGAAAGATACAACGACTCAAATCAACACAGTCTTTCTGCTCAGTCTCCTATGGCGCCGACTCCAGGTAATACCATTCATGATTCTTGTGTTATTTTCCCTTCATTTGAATTGCTTTATTTTATTTTTGAAGCTGACTCCCTGTAATTTTTGAGTGCCTTCCTTAATTTGAGTTTTTCTTTAGTATTATGAAAGTTTGATTTTTAAAGCAAACTATTGTCTCTCTCTCTCTCTCTCTAACGGAAATAATGTTCCAAACTTCTGTAATGTTTTCACTGGAAAGGGGACTTTGCTGTGATTCTTTTTGCATTACCAGGCTGACAACAATACAAGTGAAAAACAATGTTATTAACAAAATAATAAATTACTGTAAAAAAAAGAAGATTCATGGACAAGAACTAGGAGCTCTGCCACATAAATGACCCAATAAAGAAAAGTGGTTAGTTTTATCTGTTTTAATAATAATTAGAAAAAGTAGTTAGCTTGCCCAAAACAAATGACTTATATAGCACAGATATGGGTTCTGTACCAATTCATAGGGTGAATTTTAACCTATTTTTGTTATTTATAACCTGCCCTATGGGGTTTTTGAAGAAACTCATTCAAATCTTTCCCACATTGGTGGAAACCCAAAAACAAGGTCTTAAAATTCGTGATTTTTGTGAGTATAACATCCATTATAAGGCTATTGTACATTGTCTGTTCCATCAATATCGCAAGTGGCAGGGGATAGTAACAGTCACTACACCCATTCTAACTGCCATTGTAACAATAACTTTCCCTGGTTGTCAGTGCTGTTTAAAAAACCTCGCACAACACCATTCCGTCATTTATTAATTTGGGAGGAAATGTCACCCATTAGTCATTGCTGAATAATTAAATGTTTGACAAAGGTGTGAACAAGTGTCGAGTTGGTGGGACTTACACTATCCCAAGTTGATTGTGGTGTTGTGTTGGTTCCTATGCTAGTACATAGAAGGCCTTAGAGTCAGGTAGTCGCGAAATTGGAATTGTATCAGTCCCTTTGAAACTGCAATACCTTACATGAGAGGAATATTGCTCGTTTTAAAGCGACCTTGTTCATCCACGATTTTCTTTCTTCAGATGCCAATGTCTCTGGAGATGTTTGAGAGGATACGATGAGACTTTTTAGGAAGTGGTTGAGAAGGTTGATATACATTCAATGATGTGGGAGGCATGGATGATGTATGTAGTACGTACTATATCTTTTTGCATTAGGAATTTAAGGGAGTTAGGTTCTTATTGTGACAATAGATATTCATAAAAGTAACATCTTTGGAAAGGAGTTGACTGTGGGTAAGTATGGAGTGAATGAGGGGGTTGAAGAGTGTTGTAAAGAGCTTATAGGACTTGGGCCATGACAGGCAATATGCAGGATGGGTAAGCAAATTCTATGGGTATTGGGTTTGGTATCAGGGAACTCAATAGGATTGGATTTTGTTTTTTTAAACTAATGATAAGGGTTTTCAGTTGATCTATTGGACATGAATGAATTTTGGAACCACAATTTCTAAGCTGTTTAGGTTTTAGTATTTTGGGAATTTTGGGAAACCACGTATGTACCACGTGTGTTTCAAAAGGGTAAACTTTGCAAATGTTGTAGTGTCTTTTGCAGCGTTCTAGAACCCGAGTTAACTTGGACTCGTGTGAATAACTTGGCCTCGTTACCTTGCTGCGGTGAGTTCTATTGACAAACTTGTGTTTATTAAAAGCTCTTAAAAAATTTGAAATTTCGTTACTAAATCACTAATAAGTGATGCATAAATATGTTTCTATGTAGTTTTATGTTTTTATGATGATTTGTGAATTTCTTATAGTATATGCTCACATTTTCTATTTTTCCTTTCTTTTTGGGACTTTTCTGAGTTCTTTCAAGATATAAATGAATCTTTTCCATTACCCATCTTCTATATTCGTTTGTAGACTTTTACTGTTTTTTAAAATTCCTTCTGTTTTTTTAACTGGTTTTAATTATTTTTAACAAATATTTTTTTGTTGGCAATTTTGAGCCCTTTTTGGGCTCGTCCATGACTCAGGCGAGTCCACTCAGACTCACCCGAGTTATTCGGCTCGGTCGAGCCCGAGCCCGAGCATTGATCCTGTGAGGTTTGGGCATTGGCAATTTTCCAGTGAAGTTGGTGGGGCAGGTTTGTTCACCCCATAGATGGCAGTTTTAGAACGATCACTACTATTAAGGATCCTGAGGCTTACTGTGTCTTAAACAAGGGCCTTCAGCTTCCATATATTTGTATATGTCCAGGAAGGCAGACAAGTGGGTGTGGCATCTTTTCCATTATCAAATTTTAGAGGGATATTTTGAATGAGTTCTTTGCTTCTTTTGTACCATTTGGATGTTTCCTTGTTCTCTGGTTGGTGTTATAGATTGGCTTTGTCTGTAACTGCTCCTTGTGGGTGGTCATTCAGGGGCTGTGGAGTGAGAGAGACAATGGATTCTCTGGAAAGGTGAGGGATGTAAGGGAAACTGTGTACAAGCAGATTAGGATGCATGCTATCTGACGGGCACTTATCACTTACTAGAGAGGCATTCTCATGAGTTAAAAGTGGAAAATTTTGATGCATTAATGTAAAATGATTTTTTTTTTTTTGAGAAAGTTAACATTGTATTACTGAGAAGTGATAATTACATAGATTTGAGAGTCTGAGAGCACCCACATGGAATGTCTCTCAGTAAAAAATTGTGTCAACCTGCCAGGTACAAAAAATGGGCTTATAGGACCTGCCTGATTACAAGGATTTAACCCAAAAAATAAACCAGGGCTGAAAGATGCCCAAATACACAGTGTCTATGTTGTGTGCCTGTGGTCCAGAACGAAAAAGGAGTCGGACCGGGCGTGGTCTTCTACTTGGATTCTAGCTCCCTCTTTCTCCCTCTTTTGCCATGAGATCTGCGAACTCGTTGGACGTTCTCCAAATATGCTTCCAGGAGACATCCATATCCCTGCAAATGTGAGCAATTTCATCAAAAATTGAGGTTAGGTGCCATGGTGGAGAAGTCGTCCCACTTGCCCAGGAGAGAATATTTTGTGAATCTCCTTCCACTATCAGGTGTGAGCCCCAAGAATGGTTGAAGCTTTTCAGACCCAGTATTGTAGAATGATTGTTAGTTGTGAAGCCCTTGCTATAGTCCAAAGGAGGAGTTAGTGTGTTTCTTGAATGAGGATATTGAAGCTTAAATCTAACAGAAACTCCTTTAGCACTAGGCCAAGGGGGGTTGCTTTTTTTATTTATTATTTTGTGGCTAATAATGTAAGAAGAAGGCACAAAAAAAAAGGGGAAAATTTGGAGATTGAGGCAATTTACCCTCTCTATAAGTCTGTAGGGGAGTTCACCCCAAATGATATTTGGCCCCTCTCTCTAGGTCTGCGAGGAGTCAACCTTGAGAATATCTCTAGAAAATCACTTCTTTGTCTTACCTTGCTTTCCTATGGTTCTCCATTCTTTACAATAGTTCATAATAAAGAAAAAAGACCTAAAAATCGCTAAAATAATAAAAGACATAATTCACCTTAAAATTTCTACAGAACTAATTGACTTAAATACCTAAAAAATTTATATAAAATTGAATATCGTAGTAACCCTACTGATTCCTACCGAAATGAACCCTAATGACATAAAAATGGTGAACCCTTATGACATAAAAATGGTAAACCCTAACCACATCAGTTAGGCTGGGGTCTGTAACGTGAGAAGGACTTGGCCATTAGAGCTGCTGATGTTGCCTATCCATTGTTGTTGGGTGTATGAATGGGATTTTCTATTGCAATTGTTCTTCTGTACTCTCTGTTTTATGAACTAGAAGGTGATTATGAAACTGGTTTATTTACTAACTGCAATATAAATTGTTGGGAATAAATTGCTTTTCAAAAAAAAAGGTGGCGATAAATTGTTTATGATTCAGGAATAAACTAGAAGTTGATTAGGAAACTGGTTTATTTACTAACTGCAATATAAATTGGTGGGGATAAATTGCTTTTCAAAAAAAAAAAAGTGGGGATAAATTGTTTATGATTCAGGAATAAATTTTTTTTTTTTCATGAACAGCTCAACTCCACTTTGAGGTTAAACTAAATCATCTTGAATAATTAAAATTTATTGTCATAGAGTTAAGTGTCGATTAAAATTGTTGTGTGGGCCATTGTTTCAGATATTCCCTTCTAGGAAGTGTGATGCTTTTGCACTTATGGAAATTCTTTGCTAATTCTTTTCTAATGTGTACTACTTCTTCAAGAACCATGTATCTTAATTTTTGTCTGTTTATTCCTTTACCTTGTTGTCACTGTTGTTGGTGCTGTGTGTGTGTGTGTGAGAGACAGAGATTTAGAATTAGTCCTGGGTAAGATTCTTACTATAAGTTGCTTGGTTGCTTTGAACTCAAATGGAACACTAATACAGTCATCATTTATCGATTTGTATTAGGACAAAGTAATGCAGCCATGACCCACGCCACTGCCTATCCGATGCAGATAAGTTACAACGATCAGAGACAATATGAAACACCACCTCATAGGTCTGGGTCTTGGGGAGGCCCTATGATGACCGGCAGCCCTTTCTCTCATGGAAGCCCAATTCCTGGTTCATGGACTAACAATAATGCACGACCTGTTCATACCTCTCCCCCCAACTTTCATGGAGGTATTCGCACCCCTAATTTTGGAAGGGGAAGTAGCCCTAACCCAAATTTTGGGAGGGGAAGTAGCCCTAGTTCTAACTATGGAAGCAGAAGTAGCCCCCACCCTAATTATGGAAGGGGAAGTAGCCCTAGCCCTAGTTATGGAAGGGGAAGTAGCCCTAGCCCTAATTATGGAAGAGGAAGTAGCCCTAACTTTAGTTCAGGCATGGGAAGGGGTCGTCACTTTAGTTGGAGCCCTGGCCATAGTTCAGGGCGTGGTGGTGGGAGAGGAAGAGGTTACCATTTAGATGTTTCAGCCAAGGAGCATCCAGAGCGGTTCTATAACAAATCCATGGTGGAAGATCCATGGAGTTCACTGATAGCTGTAACAAAAAGGCTAGGTATAGCTGGAGACAGATCAGTGGTTTCTGATTCAAACAAAAGTGGCACGCCTGATTCTCTAAGATCATGGCTCCCAAAATCAATCAGTAAGAAAGCAAGGATTTCAGATATTAAAGATGAGTTTAATTCGGAGACAAGCCTTGCAGATAGCCTCGTTCTTGCCTTCGAAGATGCAGCCAATGACAGAACAGATGTTTGACAAGCTGATTATGGGTGGAGAGTAGTAGATTCGCTCTAAAAAATTGTGGCTTCTTAAAGCTGTTGATATGGTGCAAGGTTTCGGAAATTGCTGATGGATTTCATTCGTATTCCATATGAAAAAATTGGTGAAGGTTCCGCTCTGAGCGAATCCCTAATGGTTTACAGCTCTATCTCGACCTTCATTTTCAAGTTGGGAATTGGATTCTAAGCACACCCAGCCAAATGCATGTGATGGATGTTATGCCTATTTATGGGTGATATGCCCGGCCTTCAATTGCTTATCCTCAGATGAAGATATTCGGGTAAGTGAATCATTGGAGTTTAAACCTCCTTTACTTCTAGCTATTGGCAATTGACCCTTTAGATAAGATGGATCCCTGTAACTTCGTGTCTATGAATGCATAGATTATTTTATTAGCATTTGTACTTTGCTACTGTGGAGCAAAATTTACATCTAATCCCTGTGGCAAATGACCTACTTGGGAGAAATTTTTGACCGAAAGTTTTGGGATCTGTTTTAGATTCACCATATTAGTATTTTTAGAAAAACAATTGGATTCAAAGTACCTAAACCTCTAGACCAAACCATCCAAAACTCGAATGGTTTGCATGTGATCTTAGGGTATGATTTTGCTCCTGTACTAGCAGTGTATATTGATTGTTTTTTTGGAAGCTCCTTTTTACTAATTGGTTGCTAAGTTGCATATGTCATATCTCTTAATTTTTCGGTTCTAAAAATTACTCCTATATGAGGTTTTACCCAATAGAAACACGTAATGTTTCCACTTCTTTTATTCGCATGCTTTGTCTCTCTGGATTTTCTCCCTTTGATGTCAACTATTAGAATGGAGGAACATGATTCATGTAGCCGGCCCCAATTAATTGGGATAAGGCTTGGATGATGATGATGATGATAATAATGTCAGCAATTAAAATCTTGGATGCTCATTACTCGTTGATATATATGTGGTTGTAGTTCCTCAGTAAAAATGCAATGAATATTTATGCTCTTATGTAGCTGTAAGGTGTTTGACCAAACTTTTTGTAATTCCTGGATGTTTGTCCATGCTTTGATGCGAATCATCCATAAATGTCTATTTTGGATATATATTTGAGGTTTGGATTGGAGTTCTTCGACATTTAAATGGAGGTTTTGATGATCATGATGTTGTTGGAGTAATATAAGGAATGTAGAGGAAATAGCAACCAAATACTCTCTTTTCTTTTTTTTATTCTTGCTCATGTTTTTTTTGAACATTTGTAAACCATTTTCCATAGTTATAAAGACCTGACTGGGCTAGATAGTCCCCAACTTGTCGGACTATAGAGTAATGCCTTGACTAGGGTGATCTCAAGAAAAAATTGGGTTTGGCCGAAAACCGGTCACAAGCAAAATATGGGACCAGTTTTATCTGATCGGATTGATGTTGATTGGTTAGATTGGTTGTTAAATAAAGTTGGGCAAATCTTTTAATGTAGTTCATAATTTTAAACTATTATCACTATTTTTCTTCATTCTTTTTAAATTGGTCTAACAGTTTTCACCGGCGGTCTTACCGACTTTAATTGGACCTCACTGGTCTGGTTGCCTGTCCAATCTTGGCAACAGTGTATTATCAAGTTAACTATGAAAGCAATTATGTATGTGCTACCCCTTTACCCCCTGAACAAGAAAATGCATTTAACATGGAAAATTTCATTTGTGGAAGAAGACTTTGGGGATTTTGTTGATGGTGCAGGCTTTCTGGTTAACCTTTCAAGCATGAATTCGCAACACAAGAACACAGTTGAAGAATTAATCCATCGGCAATAAAATTTAAAAATTATTGCCTTTCAGCAGTATCTTTAAAGTTCTATTTTAGCATCCACTGGTTAAGTCCTCGGGAAGTCAGTGCTAAGGAAGGTCATTGAAGTGTCCCGGTGTTGTAACAAACTTTTCCTATAATATGGATAGGGCTACAAAAGGGTCCGATCAAGGTCCGGTCGACCTGACCAGACAAGGTTTAGGTCAAACTCATAGCTAGCAGGGTCCAGGACTGTCATACTTGCAAACTGGACCTGACCTGGGTTGGGTTTGGGTTTGGGTTGAATATAGCATATATCTGTATTCCCAACCTTGGTAGGCCTGGGCTAGACCAGTTCTGAACCTAGTCTGGTCTAGGTCCATTGGAACCACATCTCATTCGCTTGGTCCTCTTGTTAGGTCCAAACCTGGATCATGGTTCAGCCGACCCGACCTGTTTTGCACCCCGAGCAACATAGCTGCAGCTATCAAATGTTATCTCATGGACCCCAAACTGTTGCATTTTTACTGTTGTATAATGTGGGTCATGCTGGATATTTCCATGACTCTTCCTATGTACTTAGAATCAAGAGAGTGGATTTTTTATTTATTTTTGATGGGTCAGTTGCAAGAATCGAACTTGAGATGTACTGCTGCTAATTCAATAACTAAGCACTCAAGCGCAAGCCCGACTTTTGAGGTGAGGATTCTATGGTAATTGTGTGTAAATTTACTTGTTATGCACTTATAAGTTTCTCTCATATGAAATGCTCTTGGTATTATTATTACATAAAATGTAAAGATAATCATAGTTAAATTAATACTGGCACTTCGTCAAATTATAGTGTACACTCTAAGTGAATGTTCAAATCGAAAGATGCATTCATGATATGTAATGTATTTTCTTGTTATTTTGAAATAGTGAAGGAAAATGTTCGTATTTTTGGTTTTGAGAAATAGTTGTGTATGTCAAAGTAACACCAGGGTTTTGTGTTGTTCATCGAAGTTGTGTTTTGTAGAGAGAAAGGTATGGGTTTTTAATCCCAAACAGAAGGAGGAGAGTGTGAGTTGAGTGGTATTTAATTGTAGACATTATCATGCCTTACACTCTTATAACAAAAGTGAGAATGATGGTGGATGCGCGGAGCAAAAGGTGGGTGCAAGGGTGCTTGATGGTGGTGCACTTTGTACTTGCAGTTGGCCATGGCTTGAGGTGAGTTATTGGGGCGAGTTTAAGTGGTTTCCTAGGAGTCATTACAAGGCTAAAAGCGCTAGAGGTTTTTTTTTTTTAAATAAAAAATAAAATAAAGATTGTAAAAGTAAAATAAAACTAAAAGGAACCTCTAAAAGTCCAAATAAACTTCTAGAAAAGTATAGAAAAATGGATTAAAATTTGATTTATAGCTGGTGACATTTAAAAAATCAAATAAAAAGAAAATATAAAAATATAGATTATGGCAAAAGACACTCACCAATATTAGCCAAAAGCATCAAAATTATATGCAAGAAAATTTCAAAAGTTCCCATATCTTTTACTTTTTTTTGATATTTTCAAGTCTTTTTATGTACTCGTACAACTTAGGGCAATTCGCCCTCGCCCTTAGGGCAAGGCTGAGAACCTTGGTTGAGACTCGGCGAAGTCCTGTAACATTGAATGTACATGTAAATATGTTTCGTGTGCATTGTTAAAAACATGTGGGTGTGGGTGCAAAGGGGCAATGTAAAATCAGAGTCTGGAGAAGATTAGCAAACGATTGAAAGAGATCTTTATGTTTTCAAGCATGTCAATGCACTATTTGAGAAAATATTTACCTCCTAATGATATAATTAGTGTGCTTAAGGTTCTCTAGGTTGATTTGTCCAAGAGACCTAGCACTTGTCTCGCCAATTCAATGCAATAGAAAAACGAGATCATAGAGCACTAGAGTTGGCTTTCTAAGGTGCACTACCAAATTTTATTATAAGATGTAATTTTGGTGTAAAAAATTCTTGGATAGCCTGAGAACCTATTTTCATTTCTAATTATAAAATTTTAGACTCCAAAAATAATTCAGATCAAGTAGATCCATAAGCAGATGAAAATCTTGTTAATGAATGGTCCAAATAATATATTGTAATATGCATTATTTTTAGGACTTGAAATCTTTTTTTTTTTTTTAATATTTATACATCTCAACATAAAGATGATAATTTAGAGGGTTTTTCAACTTTAAAACAGCATGGATTTTTTAAGTGCACCTACAAACTTATATAAACCCTTTCACTTATATAATTGATTTGCCAATAGTCAAAATGAACCATCACATACAAGCGTCACATGTGCAATGTCTATGACCCGACCCGACCCGATGTATGGTTATGGTTGATGCAATGCAATGCAATGCAATGCACTAGTCGCAAAACATCATGTCGGCTAAGGCAACATAACATCCGGTCGGGGGCGTCTTGGTCCGAAGACTTGAAGTTAAACGGCATGACTCAATAAAAAGAAAGCGAGTTGAGTCGCGAGCTCCACCGGGAGGCCCCTCTATACCTGCCGATGTGAGTTGGTACGCCTTACGTGCCTTGTGCCATCGCACTCGCACTCGCACTCGCAATTGTGTCCGTCACACGTTTTGCCCACTCCACATGAGTCATGTCTCCCATCCGTTGCAAAAGCAAACGGAAGAGGGTATGCCCACATTAAATCATGAATTTCTCATCCCTTCTCAAAGCAGACTAAAAACCCACTACTCTCTTTACGAGAAGACAATTTATAAGACTATGGCTTAAAATGACATTATTTTTCCAAAGCAAAAATACTATCATGTATAGTATAAATTAGCCAACACATAACAGCAGTGGTTTAAAAATCACCAAGCTGTCTCGAAATCGCCTGCAAGGATTGGGAGTCGGGCGATTTTGGTTTGGGAAACTCTATAATCACCTTATTCTCCCCATTTTTAAGCATTTATGTTCTTTTTCGGTTAAACATTAGCTGGAAAGTGACTCACAAATCAGTCGAGTCAATCTGAAAAAATTGTTTTCGAGTCCGTTACAATCAAATGGAGCTGACAATTACATACAACCCGAAAGCCGTCTGAAAAAAAACTAAAAGTCAATATGATTGTTTTTATTTTGAATATTAACTTGGAATTTGATGAGAGTAACTATAGACAACGTTGCACCCATCACAATAACTACCTCTGCCTACATCACATTCTGATTGATAGGAGTTGGCTCTCTAGTAAGCTATGGGGGATGAAAGTACACCCTCATATCTAGCCCTTGGCATCTCCATAGCTCCCTTTAGGAATGAGAAACGGGCCGGGTCGACTTGTGGACCCCACAGGTCAACTTGACCACATCTGGGTTGAACTCATCAGACAATGGACCCTAAGGTGTCATTCTGCTCTTTTAATGGTCGTATCTCCAGTGAAGCCATGTGTCCTCCATATCTAACCAATCCCCATATGTGTAAGGCATATATAAATATATAATGAATATCTACTATAAAATAACATAATATTATCTTTTATATTTTTGTATTTCTAGATTTGGACCCAACCAACATGATGGGTTGGGTCCAAGTCCAATTCACTTGGACTTGACCCAGGTTTGAGTCTAACCTAAATGTAGTTGGGTGGGGTCTACGTCCAGGTCGACCTGGCTGTCCTAGCTCCCTCCATTTTTTAAAATTAGTGCATATATTTATTAAATGTTAGAAAAGCAAAGAAAGGTGGACAAATTTTTGTCTATTTTATCTGCTTATAGCAAAGTAGGTATATGAACCCATCGTGATAAATCATAGTAGGCTAGGTATTAATGATTGTGGAGTTGAAATTAAGGGTTATAACTACTACACACGTATAGAACGACAAAAAATTGGTTGAAATAATATTCAGGACCCTACGTAATAGGAGAACTTTTAATGGGTTCGCTTTATCTTTTGATAGAGTTCTCAACAACACCAATCATTCGTTGTGTTGGTTGGTAGTTAGTAAGGATGGTTGGGGTATTTTGGAAGTGGATCTTATGCTTAATCTTTCAAATTTGTTCCGATTAGATGTTTTTAAAAGTCGGCTGAAAAGTAGATTGGAACCTCTAATGCAAGGCTGTTTTAAGCTCAATTTTCATGGGAGTTAATTTGATAATCGGGTGAGGCTAGTATTATGGGAGCAGTTAGAGATTGGAATGGGGTTGTTATTTTTTATCTTTATTGGCCCCATTGGACTTGTTATTGCTAACCATACTGAATTTTCAGCTCCTCCCCAAAGCTTAAAGCTTTTTATAGGCAAAAATCAGGGGTCTTTTGCCGGATTTTTGCTCGGTGGAAAATAATTTGATGAATGTGATTAGATGGTGCAATAAGGAGCAAAAAGTGCATTGGGAACTTAAATAAGTACAGTTTGAAGTTCTAGATTTGACGGAGTCGTTGAGTATTGTATTTCAATTCATCTTATGTGTAGGGAAGCAAATGTTATGCTTTTGAGAGAAGGGGTGTCTCCCTGCGGTCTCTATTGGTCTCTGATGATTGTAACTCGTGTATTGTAATTTTCTTTCATTAATAAAATTGTTCACATGTCAAAAAATAATTAAATTTGCGACCCCTTTGCCTGCATTGCCTTAAATTTAAAGTTATATGGTTGGAAACTTGGAATATAATAGAATTCTTTTCGATTATTTGAGACAATAAGATTTGGGCAAAAGCTCTTTATAAATGATATGCATATCAAGTGACTATGTTATAGGGAAGATACCCCCTTGCCTTTTTAGTCAAAGACAAATTTCTCCACACCATTTTAAATATAAAAGAGTGGAATATAGATTTTTTGAGCCACCTGGTCGGAACAACCAAGGCAATTTTTTTGGTGTATTTTATTTTATTTTTATTTGGAACACCTAATTTGTCTTAATTTCAAGTCCATTAGATTCCAAATAAAACAAAAATTGTTAGTATCAGCCATCTAGATCAGCCAGGTTAAATCTGAGCCTTCCAACCTCAACTATTCCACCTTGCAGCTTATAGTAGTTTTTTACAAAGAGAAGTGTACTACTCGTCAATAAACTAGGTTTTTTTCAAAAAAAAAGATTACTCCTAATAGTATTAAAAAAAAAATACACATATTGCAAAAAACTATTGGAAGATTATTTCATGTGTTATTTCATGTGTCAGGGGACGCAATTCCACCTGAATGTCCCGTCGCTCATTCAACATCTAGCTAAAAGAAACGGATGAGGAACCCACAAAAATTTAAAATGAATAGTGTTAAAGATGTTGAAATTTAAAAGAGAGAGTAGACGAAACCTGCAATTAAATGTCCTAGGTATTGGAATGGAACATAGTTGGATTGTAAATTGCGAGAGTCAGAGATTTTTTACAACGATTGATAATATATTTTTTTTTGGTCTCTTCATGTAATGAAACTCTGATTTATAGAGAGATGGGAGGAGGTTGTTATCTAATATTCGGTTTTTTTTTTTGAAATATATAACAAATGACCATTAATACCCGAAAGATGAGGAATTATCCATTATCCATTGAAAAAATGATTTTCTATCTCTAAAACACATTTTAAAGATAAACACGAATTAATACAAAATATTTTTAGAAAAAAATATTAATTAGATTAAAAAGGAAATGTCGCACATGTGACGCCCATGGCATCACATACCTACATGTACCAACAAAAGATACATTAAAAAATATTATTTGTATTTTAAAAAATATTTTATTCTTTTATATTCATGTTCATCGTGTTGAGATTTTCAATCCATAATTTTTTACTGTCCAAAATCTATCTACGATAGGTTTTAGAAAGAGAAAAAGTTTTTATAAGGATGCAACTTTATAATGTAGAACTATAGATGTACCTCAAAAATTCATGGGAAAAGGTAGTTTTAATGTTGAAAAACTCTTTGATTGATTATCTCGACATCGAGATGTATGATCATGAAAAATAAAAAGATTTTAAGTCTCAGAAATAATGCATTTTACAACATATTATCTACACCGTTCATTTTCAAGATTTTCATATGTTTATAGGTCTACTTGATTTTAACTATTTTTAAAATTTAAAATTTTATAATTAGATATAAAAATAAATTTTAAAATAATCTTAAGAACATTTTACATCAAAATTATATACCATGATAAATTTGAAGGTACACCTTACCTCGACACCTACGGATGCATCTGTATGCAAACTGCACCCTTTAGAAAGAGGGCTACGAAGGAGTTGGCCGACTCACCAAAACTTTGTGCTTTCCTGTTTTGGTCATTTTCATGTATTGTCAATATAGGAAATCGTCTGGGTCTAAAAGAGAATTGGCAATTTTTTACAGTAAAATGGCATTTTTCTGTAGTCTATAGTAAATACACCAATTCACTGATCAGGACCGGCTTTTGATCTCACGTGTTTTTTCCAATATACTATTGTTTTTGCAAAGTAAAACAATGATTTAAACTGCCTACTCACTTATCTGGATTGGTTTTTGCGATGCCCAATCTAGGTCACCAGTCCACTTTTTAAATCGACGGGACTTCCTAATGTCCCGCATCTGTGCATAGCAATGAAGATTGGTCCATTCTTTTAAGGGTGCAGTTTATATAGAGCTAGGCTCTAAACAATCAAATTAGAGCCTACCTTCAAATAGTGTCGAGACCTATGGTTTCAATATTGAAAATCTTTGTGATAGTTTTAAAATATATTTTCAACTTTATTTATAAAGTTTAAAGTTTACATATCTATGAAAATTTGAAAATCTTGAAAATTAACTATCGAAAAATGTGTTATAAAATACACTATTTTCAAAACTTGAAATCTATTTTTTTTCTCATGTCCATACATCTTGATGACGAAATGATCAATTTGAGGATATTTAAACATGTAAAATTTTTATGGTAGGCTCCAATATGATTATTTAGAGCCTTGGCTCTATATAAACTTTTCCCTTCTTTTAAAAGGGATAAATTTAAGAGCACCTTGAAGGGCCTAAATTTAAGAGCACCGTACGTGTTAGGTTGCTTATTTATATAGGCTTCATTATTTTCCTCCACAATAAGTGAAGTTTATTTTCCTCCACGAAAAGTTAAGTTACAAAGCGACTCCCAACTACTTTATAGGTTTGTTATTAAGGAATCAACTGGAAATAATAATAAGCAATGGTCTGGTTTGCATGGTGCCGAGCTCTAAACGATCAAAATAAAGCGCACCTTCAAATAGGGTCGAGAAATATGGTTTTAATATCGGAAATCTTTATAATGGCCATAAAATATATTTTATCTTTAATTATAAAATTTAAAGCTTAAAAAATAGTATAAATCGAGCATATCTATGAAAACTTAAAAATCTTGAAAATTAACGGTCTAAAAATGCGTTACACGATGCACTATTTTCGAGACTTTAAATCTATTTTTTTTTTCACGTCCATGCATCTTGATGTCAAGATGATCAATTTGAGGATATTTGGACATCAAAACAATATCTTCTAATGGAATTTTTTATGTGGGATCTAATTTGGTTGTTTTTATTTTATTTTATTTTTTATTTTTAGTATATGTACATATCGATGATAAATTTTAGGGTTTTCCTTTTTTAATTTTTGAAGGATCAGAGTTATCCATCATTAGAACAACCATTTCTGATGACCTCAATAGTATAAGT
>NW_006499858.1:5001715-5032500 GCF_000471905.2 Amborella trichopoda
TATATATATATATATATATATTGATGCAATGGTTGTATAGTATTATAATGCAACAACCTTCAAACATTGTTGTTTGATTGCAATGATTTCATTCATTCTACTTATAATCACTCATTGTTGTTTTAACATGCTCTTGTAGTTCACCAAGTTCAAATGTGGTGGGATGTCGATTGCAATGAACTGGTCACACATATTAGGTGACGCATTCACAGCATCCAACTTCATCAAAGCATGGGGAAATCTCATTGCAGATAACCCCGCCGAACCTCCACTACCCACTGTCACCCTAACCCCTCCCCTAAAACCGGAAGTTCAAGAGAAGAAGCCCATGAAACCACTGTCTGTCTCTAAACCCGTCGAACCAGCTGGAGACTATTGGACAGTCACCAACACCACTCCAATGGAGACCACATCTTTCCACATATCAGGTTCTCATGTAAACCAACTGCTATCTAATATCTCCAGCCCCAACTGCAAAACTAGCTCGTTCGAAGCAGTTTCGGCTTTCATTTGGCAAACTCTTGCTAAGATCAGAGGCCCCAATGAACCCAATGTCCTAACTCTCATCAAGAAGCCTAAGGGAATTCTCAGCAACCAACAAGCTATAAGCACGGTGAGTGTTGGTTTCTCAGTCTCAGAAGCTAGACTCGAAGAATTGGCAGTGGAAATATTGAAAGGAGCCAAGGATGAAACCAAGGAAATATGTGAATATATAGAGGCTGACATTGTGAACAATGATGCCATAGTGTATGGTGGGAACTTGACATTCGTAGACTTGGAAGGACTGGAGTGTTATGAGCTGAAGTTAGCAAAAGAACGGCCTGTTTATGCGAGTTACAGTGTGGAACAGGTTGGGGATGCTGGTGTGGTTTTTGTGCTCCCTGGTGCAGGGAGCAATGGAGAGAGAGTAGTGACAGTGACTCTGCCCAAAGAGGAAGTTTCAGAGCTCAAATCTCACCTCAACAAAGCTTGGAATACTCCATGAAAGTTGAGATATGTTTTTTTTGCTGGTTAATGTATGCCAGACCTGAAGCTTCATGAAGATAAGTAGTATGAGAAAGAACATTTGGTATCTGTCGACAATAGCTGATATGATGTATATGTTTGGTTTGTGTGTGTACCGAGAACCAGGACCTAACGAGCCGGGAAATGGAACAGAGGGCAAAACCAGTGGTGTAGGATACTAGTTTTCTACTCGGGTCTTGAACGTTTGAGGTCGCTGTTGTTCTTGCACAGGTTTGCTTGGGAAATTAATTGAGGATGAATGTGGAAGTAAAATCCTGTTCACATTAGATAACTTCGATTGTTGTAGCAAATGTGCATTTTCATACACACGTGCATGCATGTGTGTGTGTGTGTGTGTGAGAGAGAGAGAGAGAGAGAGAGAGAGAGAGAGATAGAGAGAGATTCAACAAATCAACCAAAAAAAAATATGAATTTATACTGGGCAATGGATGCAAATATTATATCACATATCAACATACTCTTCCATTCGATAACATGTAAACAACCATCCACAAATTCATCCGAAATTATAATTTACTATACGCACTTGACACTCAATCTAAGCACCAACCTGAAATGAAACCATACCAGTCTGGCTCACCTTGTATCAAACCTCATAACCAGGATTAACCTTCTGTTGAACTTCACCATAGCTCTCAAGTTCTTCGATGTCCTCTGAGCTTCCAAGAAAGAGAGAGAGCCTCTGATGAAGCTCCACAGGTTGAATAGAGAGAATCCTTGACTTTCCATCAGAGCCTCTCCCTCCTGCTTGCTCCACTAGAAAGCTTAGTGGGTTTGCCTCATAAACTAGCCGAAGGTGGTCCCTTGGGTTCATTGCTACCCCACCATAGATCAAAGTTCGGTGGAGGTCGGCAACTAACGAACAGATATATCGAGCAGAATATTTTTTGGGGTACTCCCCCTTTCCCTGTCGAATTGTGTCTATGTATTGCTTCAAGCCTTCGGGCCAGTCGAAATACCGGGCATCATTAACAGAGTAGATTTGCCCTGACAATAGTAGAAGGTGAGGCATGAGAATTTGACCTAAGAGAATACTAAGAGCCCAGTGGACTATGGAAAATTATAGACACTGGTTCAAGACCATCGGAAGAAATGATGGGTGGGGATGGAGAGAGTGGAGTTCACAAAAAGAGGACATGATCCCAATGGTGGGTCGCATTCTCTTTCGATCAACATCTGTCATTCCTATTGGACAATGATGACTCTGATTAATTCTGGTTTCACAAAGTTCATCGGATTATAGTACACTCCCCATAAAGTTAATTAAGCATGTCTAATACATTTGCCCATAATTCAAAGAAAAATGGGACAGAGAGAGAGAGAGACTCATGCATGGAATATGGTAACGGAATTTACCTCGAGCGGGAATTTTTATATATGGATGAGTGAGAACGAAATCACCCAATGACCGATCAAGTGTAAATGCATGAGTTCCTGAACCAAAACTGATGCAGAGGATAGTAGCTGAAGAATATAGGACATAGCAAGCCGCAATAAGTCTCTGTCCACATTGAAGTGAATTAAGCAGTGCCTTCTCAGTAACAGGTAAGTGATCAAGCTCTATGAGTCGGTTATATATTCCAAATATTGTCCCAGTGGGAATGGAGGCATCAATGTTTCGAGAACCATCAAGAGGATCAGTGACCACTATGTAGGGGCCATTATCGGCTATCCAAACAGGGGAGTCATCTTCCTCTGATGCCATGGCTGCAACCTTTCCGGAGCTTCGAAGGGAGGCCAGAATGATCTCATTCTACAGGATTAGAAAGATATTTGTCAGAAAACTATTGCTCATTGGTTCCCAAAGAAAGAGAGAGAATTTGAGAGTGAGGAGGATGGGGTTGAATCCCTTTTCTTAGGGCTTAGGAGACAGAATAGTAAGAGAGAAAGGAGAAGGGGGAGTAGGAAGGACTGAGGGGACTCTGAAATGCAAGTGTATGGAGCAGCCTGTTATGCAATCATAATTGATGCTGAATAACCAATAATAACTAGAGATGGTGCAACCTTGGTACACACTAGTTGCTGAGCATACTCATAGAGGAACCATATAAAATGAATAACAGGCAACAACATAATGTCCACAGGAACAAGGACATCATGATAAACGATGCAATAGAACTAAATTATAACTCTAAAATATGGTTAAAAAATGGAGCTCTGTAAATTATAACTCTAAAATATGATTAAAAAATGGAGCTTTGAAGCATGTGCACTTGTGTGGATCTCTCTCTCTCTCTCTCTCTCTCTCTCTCTCAGCAGAGGGTGATGAAACCAGCATCAAAATTCTTCTAAGCATAAAAAGGCAGAACAGGTGGGAAAAAGTGAAGAGACAACAGCACCTTCGCATTCTTCAAACTAAAAACTCCTCCCATGCATTTGTCTTTATTAATAGCTCATCATCATGAGGTGCTTGAATATCTTAATTGAAAAAGTTTATATAAGTGCGAGGCTCTAAACAATCAAATTACAGTGCTCCTCAAAAATTTCACTAGAAAAGTGTTTTGATGCCCAACTATCCTCAAATTGATCATCTCGACCTCAAGATGCATGGACCTGAGAAAAAAATGGATTTAGAGTTTTGGAAATAGTGCATCTTGTAATGCATTTTTGGACCGTCAATTTTCAAGATTTTCAACTTTTCATAGATCTGCTCGATCTATACTATATTTGAAGCTTTAAATTTTATAATTAGAGATGAAAATATATTTTAAGGCTATCACAAAGATTTCCAGTATTGAAACCACATTTCTCGACTCTATTTCAAGGTGCACGTTACTTTGATTGTTTAGCGCCTTGGCTCTATACAAACTGCACCCTATCTTAATTTACATTTTTATATTTTTGTCAATCATATCATAAAATCTCTATAATTTCACAAGATCTATCCGTTGATCAAAGTTTTGAGAAGAGCTTAACCCTCTATGATTTAACTGAGCAATATTGTTATCCCAAACAAGATCCTCCTCACTAACACTAGATCCTCTTCCTACTAGAACACATAAGATGGAATACCTAATACTGTGCCTCGGCACGAGATTGCAAGTAGGTAGACAACTAAATCCGCAATTCTTCCCTCCAAATAACCCAGAAAAAAATGCCAAAGGGCAAAAGTAGTACCATCCTAAGACAAGAAACGGGTGAATGACCAAGTGTCATTGTCTCTGGCATCCTGAGCATAAACTAGGCCAGGAAGAAGCTTCAAATCATTATTGCAAACTGATGCTGAATAAGTAGATGAGTCACCGCCCCTGGTCCTCTGTATCCATAACCATTAATCAGAGGATGGAACCAATGTTAAAAGTTGTTCTTAGTCAAAATTTCCCTAGCATCCACATCCAACCAAAGGCTAACCATAGTCAGAGCTGGAATGATATACAACATGATCAGGAGAGGACTTACACCAATTGCCTGGTAGATAATAAAAGAATGACCTGATCAAGAGAGTCCTGGGCTATTCCATATTCAAATCCTCCATCTATCTCAACTCTCAAATTAGTACCCCACTGGACTCAACTAACCACTCGAACACCTGCTCGTCCTTGAGCACACTCCTACAGAGAGTACACTGCACTACTTGACACCCCATCCTCTAGTCATAGCAATCTATGGAGCAAGGAAACCAAGCCTCTTGCATGCTTTAAAACAAAATGTTCACATACAAAATTACCTTAAATGACTAAAATGTATAGCATACAGCACAAAAATACTATCCTCTATGAGAAACAACCAAAGAAACGAGGACAGTAGGAAATCAAGGTCGACTCCTCCAACAAGTTAAAATATGAACTTAATATACATGTTACATTGAGCACAAAAACAATAGGATGCTACTTGAAACCCACCATATTTGACTAAAAAACAAAACCGAAATTTATTCTATTCAGTGCCAAAAGTAGCAAATAACACAAAGTAGCAATCAATGGGAAAAGGGAAACAAACGATGAGTTACCATAAAACAGACAAGAAAAACATGTGAATGCAGCATTCTAGAGCCAATAAATAACACAAAGTAGCAATCAATGGGAAAAGGGAAACAAGAGATGAGTTACCATAAAAACAGACAAGAAAAACATGTGATGGCAAGTTAATCAAAAGCAAAATTTGCACTACATGTGGACCTAGGAAACAGCTCCATTGCCACCAGCAGATATGTTAAAGAGTTTTATTTGATTGTGACTGAGCTCAAATGCCCAAGTCTTCTATGCAACAGCTATCACATTGTAATACCCTAAGAAACCATATAATCTATCTGGTAAAAAGCATTCCTGCATAATTGTTAAACACAAGATCAGGAACTTAGAACTTGGAGCCATCAGGCGCTTCTGCTCTAGAATTTAAGTTCCCTAATTCAAGGACGGGAGCACATAGACATCCTGGTTAGTTTCTTCCATCTCAATATATGATAATAAATTTACACAGATACTCATGTACTAATTTATTATGTGTGGCAGTTACAATAGAAATAAGCAATTGCCAAATGTAAATAGGGATTTGTCACAATTATCACAAGTCACAACTATGATGAATTTGCTTATCCTGCTTGACATTGTCATACACTTACGTTATTTTATCCCTTGATACAAAATATTTTCAATCACCAGCATTATATTATCTTTGTTCAGGGTGGAATAAAAATCATTGATGGGCAATTTGTTCAGCATTCAGATATAAGAAGAAGCATGACCTCAGCACAATTGCTGCTTGCCCACAATCAAGAGACAAAGGCCTTTTCCAGAAATGTCCAGTGAGTAACTTTGCAAATGTACTCACATTTTGGGTGTTTCATTACTCTTCCAATGCAAAATATTTTTGAGTAGGAACAGTGTCAATAGGAAAAGTACAAATAAAAAAGCAATTTCTTTCATAGTTTCTGAGGGGAAATAACAAAAAAACATCACATGAAATTAGATACAAAACAAAACCCAAAAAATAACTTAATAAAAGCAGAGGGAACAACCTACCATAGCAGCTACACACTATCATGACAGCATGCAAAAAAACAACAGATAGAGAGAAGGAAACACCAGAAACAAAAAAATGTACCTCCAAATAATCAATTCGAAAGTTAAGGAATAGAGTACCGAAACAATATCCAGAGGCTTAGGTTTGTCTCGGGCCATCCGTTGACCAAATTCAGAAAACTCTATTTGTTGCCTAAGCTTAGAACTCACAGGAGAAGCAACCAAAGCTGCAATCTTTTTACAAGCATATTGCAAATGGTTCAACAAAATCACAAGGTCATCCCCAATATCAGCTCCCTCCTTGCCAATATAATCCATTAGAGTTTGGAAACCCTCGCTTGAAGAAGAACCCATCAGGGATTGAACCTTAAAACCAGAACCAGAGGGAGAAGAAGAAGCCATGGGAGAAGGCCAAGGAAAGCCAAACTGGAAAAACCTAATTGAGCTCCTCTTAGATGATGATCTTTGGTTAAATGGGGAGAGATTAACATTCAAATTTGAGGCTTTGCAGGGAATTGATGAAGCGTGCATGCTGTGAGGCGAAGGTATATGCCAAATAGAATGCAGAGATTCAAAATGGTTATAAATCAAGACTTAATTGAAATGGAAAGAAACCCATATAAGGATAGTGATTTACAGTTACTTTGAAAGGTGAAAGAACCCATGTGATGGTTAGTAATGGCGGTCACAGGGGATTTACAGATAGGTTTGGACTGAGTGCCTAAGAGACTAGACAAGGCTAAGTCAGATATAAACGAATTTATGCCTTTTCTCTTGCATCAACGGTCCCCAAAATGGGAGAACCTGGAAAGGATAATATTAGGACCCCAAATATTACTCCCGAGGTCAAAACCCTATGTGGAATTAATTTTACGACTCCAAATTTTAGAGATGTAACTTATTCAACAAAGATTAATCTTAATAAAAAATTTCTATTTGTATCTATTATGTATTTGAAAAAAATAATACCTTTGAATAGATACCATCATATGTTGAGATTATGGGTAGCATCATTTATACCCTAGTTAAGGTCTAGGCTCCCATTTTCACTTAACACATTAAAAAACCACTAACGATTTTGAAAAACGAATAAGGGCTCGTCATCCCTACTCAAAGATTGGGTTGGAGCACTTGATGGGATTCACTTCCTTAAATTATATCTTCATTTTTTATTTTGCATCAGGAAAAGTCAAGTATCTTAAAATGTGTTGGTCGATGTATCCTTGGCGTAACATTTCAATATGTACTCTGGTTGGGAAGGATATGCTTTAGATTACAGAATACTATATTCGGCATTGAAAATATCTTCTAATTCATTTTGTGTGCCACAAGGTAACTTTTTTTCAAACAATTATAAAGTCTTCATTGCAGACCCTGATTTATAACTTGTGATTGTTGTAAAAAAATTCTACCTTAAAGATGCAGGTTACCACAACATGCAAGGCCTTATGACCCTATATTGTAAAATACGCTACTACCTTCAAGACTTTCAAGGTAGAAACAATCCAATGACAAAAGGGGAACTATTTAATTTAAGCCACTCATTGTTGTGAAATGTCGTTGAGCACATATTTGGTAAGGTATGGTTTCCCATTCTATAAGAGCAATTCCGGTATCCATTAGTACTCAGGTCAAGATTGTCATCGCAACTTGTATATTGCATAATTTTTATTAAGATGACCTCAACAGTTCTTACTTGTTACAGATGAGGAGTTAATGTTTGAGAAAAAAACATTACATAATGCTCATTGGAGTTGAGAAATGATAGCCATCAGAACAAGGATAATCTCGATATTGTTACAATATTACGTAAAGAGATTGCTAATTAAATGTGGGAATGCTACTGATATAGGCACTAGGTTGTAGTAGTTTGTAGGACTTTATTTGTTTTGATACTTGTTTCTAAAGACTACCGATCAAAATCTGTATTTTGGCATGTTAGTACTCAATCTGCATTTTGTGCATGAAATTAAGACTTTATGATTATGTAATGGTAATCTTTTGTAATATTAATGGTTGTATATATAATGTGATGGAATGCTTATACGTTATATTACTATACATCTTGTAGATGGAATTGAGACTTCTCATATCTCTCTTTTTCTGTTTGAGTTAGAAAGGGAGAGATGTTGAAATAATAAGATAATTTTAATCTTTTTGAAGCATGATATGATAAACTTTAATCTTTAACTTCCCTACATCAATTTAAAGGAACATGTTAGAGAGAAGGGAAGGGGAGGGGGGGGAGAGTTGAAATAATGGCATTATTTCAAACTCTTCGAGAGTGTGTCCACGAAAGAGAGATGACGAAATAAATAACATAGACGGATGAATTATTTAAAACAAGTTATATTTAATATTTCTAGGATATAACTTTACACAGTGCTTTTCAAATGTATAATTTACCAATCAAGGTACCAAACATATGCAATGTGCTTTTCAAATGTGTTTACTAGACTTGGAAAAAAGCAAGCAGTCTGTTTACAAATGGAAAATTATTTTCCTGTGCAAAAATTTACATAAGTAACAAACGACCCCTAAGTGATTTTCAAATTTTCGGATTGAAAAAATCCTTCCGAGTAGGTCTTCAGACTGACGGAGAAGAAGTAACTATGCTTATGAGGGAGTATAGTTATGCGCTCATAAATAAATGGGTTTTTTTTTTTTTGTTTTGCAATAGATTGATTCCATATATTAATCGGTAAATAATGAAATTTGATTAAAGAAAATTTATTGTATAAGGGTATGTCTTGATATTTTAATTATTTTTCTCTTTTAAATGAGTTGATGGGCTGCCTTGTGCATGAGAAAACTTGCATCTTATCATTTCATCCTACTAGTGCCGTTTTATGAGGATTTTCAAGCGATCGAAGATATAGAGGTTGTAACTTGTAGAGCCGTTTCTAGTAAATCCCTATGCGCTATGCTACGAGAGACGCACAAGCCCACACGGAAATGGGGTTGAGGTCGTGGTGGTAGCACTTGAGTTTCAGCTATTGATTTAAGTTTCTATTCCCATTGACACATTAAAATTGTTAATTATTTTTAAAAACAGGTAAGAACATGTATTCCTACCAAAAAAAAAATACAAGCCGGCACCACCATCACCACCACACCTCCGAAAACAAGTAGGGGCATGTATTCCTACAAAAAAAAAAAAAAGACACACAAGCCGGCACCACCATCACCACCACACCTCCGACCTCTCTCTCTCGAGAGGGGCTAGTCTAGCAATCCTACCATAAGATTCTCTCTCCACAAATAGGCACACCTCACCTCTAATGTAGGCTCGTGCTCTACATTTTTTCCCTCTTTTCTGGTGCAGGCTATATCCCTCCCTATATTTTCTGGCAAAGGTTCGCTCCTCTGCCTTGCGGATAATTCTTGTGGCAAATGATGCACAATAGGAAGATCAAACAAAGGGAGCTGTATGAAAAATCTAACTAAAACGGTTAATCGGACATGGGCTCAGAAGTAGTTCAATCTGCCTAATCGGTGAATTGGTCGGTTCAACTGTTTGAACTGGACAAATCTAAAAGAACGTTTTAAAAAATGCAAATTTTTTTAATAAAATATGAAATTATATTTATAGAACGATTAAACAAAACAGATCTAAATGAAGTTGAAAATTAATAGAAAAAATGAATTTTAAATAATCGATTTGTGCTTAGGGATGGTTTTGAATTTTTCTAAAAAGATGGAAAAATGTAAAAATAAATATTAATGGCCAAAACAAATTCTAATCTTTATCATAATGATAAAAATATTAAAAAAATATATATTACAAATAAATTCCCTATATTTTTTTGAGATTTTATATAATTTTTTTGAAATTTTTTTTAAAATACTCAACCGATCACTAAAACTGGCCGAAACTAGAACCAGCTAGTGACCAATTCCGATCGAACTTGCCATTAACTGGTTGAACGGCTCAATTTTTCCTTCAATGAATTGTATATTACATGACTATTTATTTTTATACAAGAAGGTCACAACTTATTTTAACCATAAAATATAAAATCTAACTTATTAAAATATATCACAGTTTTTGAGAAAATTTATTTTGAACAGTGTGCTTAACGAGTGACACCTCACCACCGATCAAATTTTATGATTGAAAATGCTTTGGACTTTATTGTATCAAAAGTGGGTCTCATTATATAAAGAAATGCAGGGTGGAACCAATGTTTAGAAAGCTATGATACACCGCTAATGTATATTACAGGATACACCACTGATGTGTAGCAGTGGCACATTTTTTGTATGGATATTCACTTGTCCGGCCCCATTGACCTCCAGAAGAAGCCATTAATTTTAGTTATTGGCAATCGATTGTGCCTGGAAACATTAAATCGCCCATAGTTGCAGCCCCCACTGATATGGCATTCGCCATGCACCACCATTGTATGGCTCCTATCCATTTATTACACAAAATGGGGCTGGCAATGGGCCAAGCGGCATGGTCAGACCTTCAAAAACTAGGTCCTGAGCTACAAAAACTAGTTTCTGAGCTACAAATATGGCCTGAGGGCTGAGCCAAGACAAGGCTGGGTGAGGCGAAACCTAGGTCAAGGGCACGACAGGGTCAGCCCGATTTTGCCCTGTATTTTCCATGCATTTTCTTTCTTTGAATCTATTAGGTCAGAGTGACCTGGCTCAGTACAGGTCCGGAGCGTGCTGCCCCATCCGGGGTATGCTTGGGCCTAGCTCAGGCTAATGCTGCCCTTACCCGAATCCGGCTCATTGCCAACCCTACAGGAAACCTTCTTGAATCTACTCCTTTTCCATGGATAAGCTGCCAGCCACAAAAGGTGAAACCCAATTCCAAAGTTCTCCAAGTTTCCATGGATGAGCTGTTATGCATCTCTCTCTCTCAAGCGTGCTCACACCACCTACGATTATTTTTCATTGTTTCTTTCTCCAAATAAATAACATGAAATCTTCGGCCATGCATACTCATGTACAAGGAATGTGATAGTAATCTGTTCATTGGATTTAAATCAAAATTCTATTCATTGACATATTTCCTTACAAATGACAACTGAACAATACATTATACATGTAATGGGAAAAAAAATCATAAACAACATCTACATCTCTCCTTATCCCTTTCCCCAAAACACTGAACCTGCTAACCTCAGTATACCTTAACCATCTAAAAATGGAGAAAAGAATTTCAAATAATGAATACCCAATCATTAAATCGGATTTGCTATAACACCCAAGCCAGATTTAAAACTCAACCAATCCTCTTATCTTCTCTCTTTTTCTTCTTCAGTATCTGTGGAATTGTATGATTCATGCACCAACACATTTCGACCACCTGAAGCACCGACTGATTCTTGAAGGCAGTGAATAGTCAGCTAGAAGAGATGGGTCATTTCTTATATCATCAGCTGTCGACCAGACATATACTCCTCTCTCTTGCCGGCTTCCAGGAACGGTGTTATCCAAAACAAAGGCCACAAGAAAAGCAACCACCATGTGAAGCGAAAGAATGGCATTTAGCCCGTAATTTAGCTGCCAATGTAGTCAATATCCATGAATTTCATTTTCACACAATGAACAGAATGGTTTTCAGTTATAAATACAAACGGGTTTGTCTAAGTTGATACTAAAAGATTCCTTAAAAGGTAACTTTCCTCTAAAATGACACCATAATCCTGATCCTGAGGATGCAGTCACTGGTTAGAAGGACAATGGCAATAAAAACTGAAAGACACGGTAAATTGACAGAGCCATGCGGCGCATAGACATGACTAAAATTTACAGAGAAAAACAAGGAAATTGACAAAAGAGGCATCTGCATTAACAGGAAACAACCATAGTTACTCGGTTGAGCTAGTTTTGTTTTTAGTTCGGGGCGAGGAATTCTAACATCGAGTAAAAAGATTTTGGGTTTGTTAATACAAATAATATAAGATATGCAAAATATTTTTTTTAACTTCATAAAATAAGTTGCATCAAACCATATTTGTTGCTTACGGATTTACTCCCAGTATGGATCGGTCCATTTGAAGCTGCTACATAAGGAACAAAATAGCTCGGGACAACAAGGGTTGAATTGGTTCCATATTGCTGAAAGTATGAAGGAATGGACAGCGAGAAGAACAAAGAGAGGCCCACAATTATCATATTCCTAGAGCTTCGGGCTTCAGTGTATCGTAGAGTTGATAAGCCAAGAGCCACTACCATGGCCCACATGAAACACAATACAGAAGCAGCCAAAGACTGCGGCATTGACGCAATAATAGCACCCACTTTCCCTGCAAATTCAAGAAATAACAGCTTCAATTATATGTGTTCTTTACGAAGTAACACAGCTTCTTATTGAACAAGGCATGGAATAAATTACCTTTCGTAATTTACATTCAATTTTTATAAATAGACAAGACAATAAATTAATGGGATTGTATACAATGAGACCATTTACCTTTGATACAAGGTAGTCACAATTACTTACAACCATCCGATATGAAATTTGATAGCTTGGATGTGTCATAAAGTTTGAGAAATTTTCTTTTGAAGTTTGAGCTTGATCAATGGAACAATTGCAGCCACCCAATTTCACATCCAATGGTCAAGATTAATGTGTCCACCTTGTATCAAAGGTAAATGGTCTCATTCTATACTTTTCCTAAATTAATACCTCTAAATATAAGGGTAGGCTTGGGAACGGCCTAGCTGGAATAAGGCCCTAAATCTGGCCTGTGGGACAGCCCCAAGCATAAATCCAGACCCAAGGTATGGCCAAGCCTGGGCCAGGGGTCAATGGTCCAGCCCAGCCTAGCATGGTTTTCTTTTTATCTTTTTAGTTTGGAACAATGTTTTAAAACCTGGATTGGTCACCGGATGGACAGACCCGAGCCAAATTGGCAGATTATTTGGTGTGGTAATAGGTCAAAAAAAATTAAATAATATTTAAAATTTGATAAACAAAAAAAGAAAATAGAAATAGAAAATTGCGATGGGTGGGAACCGGGAAAGTGCCTATAAAATGGACTACTTCCTAGTAGTTTTGTTAAGGAACTAGGTCAGTCCCCACCGATTCCCGATCCAAATTGGCCTTTTATTGGACTACATAGCACCATTATGGTCCCAACTGCATGGCCTTAATCCTTAATCTATGTAGCATCACTGTCCAGGCTACCCATTTACAACTATTCCAAGTCATGATCTTATGTCTTTTGATGGGTAGTTTGAAATTAAATCAAAAGATATGGTTAAATAGTTACTCTTATGACAAATTTCACATATAAAACTATACCTATGACAGTAATGAGAGAGCTTTAGTTTTTTGGGCGGAGCGAGAGAGAGAGAGAGAAATTCGATACATGTATTTGGAAAGAGTATGTCTGTGATATATATTAGAAGCAAAAGAGTATACAACTAACGGATTGGGCTTTTAAGGCATGCATGCAGTAACAGGGATGTGCATTCCAATATGCTTCTACAAATGAAGGAAAAACTGTTCTATATTGACAAATCCAATAGGATTTCCCATCCTCACAAAATGAAAAAACTGTACAATACACAAGGATTTTCCGTTATGCAAGTGTATCACTCAGATGCTATGTGAAAGGCACAATAATGAACATATTTCCATCTTCTTAATGTGATTTGAAAGACATCAAATCTTTTTCTTTCTTTTTGGTAAGTAAATATGCCAGAGTTCTTTCTTCTCTTTAATAATATCACATATCTCCCATTATCAGCCCTCTTAGCACCTCGTGGAGGCACATATGAAGAGAAGCCAAAGCTGAAGCTTACCTCGTTGCTAGGGAGGGAGCTTCTAGTAAATACGCCAGAGTCCTTTTTTACCTTCAATAATAATATACATCTCCCATTATCAGCCCTCTTAGCACCTCGTGGAGGCACATATGAAGGGAAGCCAATGCTGAAGCTGACCTCCTTGCTAGGGAGGGAGCTTCTAGTAACCCTTCAGAGGGGTTTCCAGGCACCTTTTTGAGCTACTGAACCCCTTGTTCCTACCCACCTGTGATTCATTGTACATTTTCATTTCGGATTTTTTGGGCCCCTTGAAGGTTTTTGTGTAGGGCTCCCAGTTGTTTTGGGTAGCCTATTTTCTGGTATACCAGTCTTACATGTAACTCTGTACTATTAATACAATACAGTTCACAGCTTCAAAAGAAAATATCACATATCTCCAAACATGTCAAAGTTCTGCAGGCATATCATCCACTACAAGAGTTAACTTTGCATGATAAATAAAGGATGGGGTTTGATGCGTCATATGCCATGCACCTATTAATTTGTGCAGTCTCCTTCCAAAAATTCATCTTAGAGATGGATATTAGATCCAAAATTTTACACCATGGTAATCTGTACCACCACAATCATGAATCTAAAAAAAGAGATTTTAAACCTTAAAATAAGTAATTTTAAAATTTTCTTGTGGACAGTTTTTTATTAACCCTTCATTTTAATCTTTTAAGAATATTTATCTCAAGTTTTAAAATCCATTTATTTTTCAGATCACAATCATGGTGGTCGAGATTACCGACTTGTGAAATTTCAGATCCAAAATCTATTGAAAGGGACCATATCTAAACTTTTCCCATAAATAAATAAATTCTTACCTACAAGTGAGAAAAGGATCAAAAGCCCGGCTCCTAGATTGATTGCCTTTCGACTACCCATCTTTGTCACAGCAATGGTATGCATGTTCTCAGTTAGGGTTGTCGATCCGGTTCCCATGCCCCAGAGTCCAGCCAACAAGCTTGTGATTCCTTCCAACCCAATCGCTCTACTAACAATGCCTGGGGTTGGGGCCCTTGAATTAACCAGTAATGATGCAGCATGATAAGATCCGACCTGAATATAGTTATGCAAAGAATAGAAAGGAAAAATACATTCAGTAGCCTGCGACATTCCGACTCTGG
Source organism: Amborella trichopoda (assembly GCF_000471905.2). The sequence continues at coordinate 5,016,606 of NW_006499858.1, forward strand.
GATGTGATGATCAAGGGCAATCTTAAGAACCTTGCCAAATGACGAAGTACTTGATGTATTCTAATAAAGATATAATACTGGTAACAATGGTATATGTATATGGTATATAACAGGGACATGCACCATCCTTTCACACTATCGAAGGGTGGAGATTAACATACGTTGGTGTATCAATCGTAATAGTGTCTGGTTTAGTTTCTTGATAAAAAGAATACTGGGCAACTGATATACAGTTAAGTGGGTGTCGATAAACTTTATCTTTTTGACATTTTGGCTATATATCTTAGATATTTTAGATGTTTCTGTACTATATGTAGTATACTGTTTGTATATTTCTTTTAGGGCTCCACAATCATTTCTCAATGATGGAAAGAGATGAGGCCTCCCCATGAAGCCTCCGTTTTCTATTCTTCCCTTCTCTGCTAAAGCGGAGAAATGGTTTATCATATCGAGATGCAAGATCAAGACTATATGTAATACACTAAACAGAAGTACCCTGCGCTATGCTCTATTGATATCAAACCAAAGAGATAAATTTGCAATTTTGCTAATACAAGGTCATGTTATAATTACTTCAAAACTCTAAAGGATGTCCTGGTTCATTGCCCTAGACAGTCCTTTCTTTTTGTACTCAATAATTCATCTTGGGTGCATCAAGCATGAAGTTCGTACCATTTTTCTTCATATAAGTAACTGTGCACTAGTTGACATGGAAACAGAGTATAATCTGAAGAAATATTCATGATAAAACTCACCCAAGTTCCTCTAAATTTAACTGCCCTAAATTTAACTGCCAAACCTGGGTCAGCTTTGAAACAAGCAGAGTAACAATTCGCATTGCAAGACAAGAAATCCAATTATCATCAACTATAGTTAGTAATCAAAATATGAGATCTAAATCAGGTAATGATTTCCCCAAAAAAAAGAAAAGAAAGAAAAAGAGAAGGAAATGAGTTCCAATAAAATTCTTTTCGATGTATTTTGCTTTCATTTAATGGGCCAAATAGTTATAAAGGAAGAGAAAGGATAAGACTTGTATTGCAAGCAAACAGAATGGGCTGTTCATGAAAATCAAAGGTCACTTAAACACTAGGTCTAAAAGGATATGGTCAATCATTCTTTTTTGGATAGATAAAAGCAATACTTTTTTGGATAACACTAGTGATAGGGAAGCACTCACCGAATCCACCGTCGCAATGATTGAGACAAAGACCATTATAATAGATGTCCTGAAATGGAACGTGGGTATTCCCCACTGTAAAGGATAAGGAATCCTCACCCATGCTGCTGATCTCCATGCACTGGAAACATCAGTTCGGCAATGCTTCATGGTGAATGCATGTTTCTTGCATGCATCATATAAGATATTCGAACTAGGTATATTTGGATTGCAGCCTTTATAGTTGTAAGCCCCACCTTTTGTTAAAAGGAAAGCATATGCCCATACAATGGCCACGCTAAGCGCAACCTGCAGCAAATAGGAAGCAACAGTGAGGTAAACCCTTGAGCACCCCATTTGGTGTTGCTGGCATCATGACCAGAGAGCAGCAAATAATTCTCTTTTTGCTAAAATATCAAAACTTTGCCCAGAATACCCAGATGAATTGTGCAGCCACTTCAGGAATTTGAAAGATCAAAACAGTGTGTAGAGACGAATCGTTTTCTAAATTATTATTTTAACCCATTAGGAAAAGCTTTAGTAAAATGATTGTGACTTAAATATTTATGCATGGTCCAAACATTCATTAAGATTTCAAATTTCTGGAGCACCTGCACTATTTATGCAGCCATTCCAAACATTTTTCCTTTTCTTTTTATTTCTTTCCATATTTCTTTTTGAAACTAAAGATAGCAAAATTATGCAAACTAAGTGCTGCCATGTTAACGCATATACACCCATGAGGAAATAAATAGAAATATAATAATTTCAAAGCATACCGCATAAACCTGGAATATACGATGCCCAAACAAGGAAATTCTTCGAAGGTACTGCACGTAAGGCAGAAATACAAGCATTTAGTGTGAGAAACAAAGATATCCACATATTTTGTCGACAGTATATCAAGTTACATTCATATTGTAGGATTCACAGGGAGAACTATATCCATTTTTTCGTTCTTGCAAAATTTTCTCAAGATTCGAAAAGCATGAAATTTTTCTTCATTATCTAAGATTCATAAGGTTTTGCAGTTTCTTCTAAATTTTTCTGAAATTTTTTGAAAAAGCAGCACTTCTTTTTACATGAAAGTATAAATTTACAATATTTCATTTTATGTTTCCTTTTTTGTTTTCTCTGAAATTCTCTAAAATTTGAAAGTCTGTAGGCTTTTAAATCTTCATTGACTCCCCCATACAGATTTGTGACTATGGTAACTTATATGATAAAAAACAGTACAGCAGATGAAACCAATACTTAAGATACCCTAGAGCTACTTCAAACAGAGGTAATTAAACATATTGAAAGAAAATGAAACTGCTTCTAGAGCAAAAGGTCGAATTTACCAAAGAAAAAATGACAACCAATAGAAGCTGGGGAATACTGATTTCTACACAAGTGCCAGCTTGAGAAAATCCATAGCTGAAAAATGATAAACCTATTGCAGCAACTGTTGGTGCAACCACCACAGGATTTAATAATCTGCAATTTCATCCAAAAAAGGACATCCAGGATCCTGTCAAAATTCCAAATTGTGCCACTCCAACAGCTATTAGGTTATAAAAGAAAAACTAACATGATGATGATGAGTTCTTCCAGTTACGAGATTAGATGCATAGTATCAGGATGTGTTCCAGAAGAAAAGAACATAATGCCCTAATTTTGCTTCTTTTATTTGTACTTTGTTAGAACACACATTTAATTCTTTCCATGTACTTTTTTTCTTTCCTATAAAACTTGGAAGAGTTTTCCAATAAAACGATATAGGCTATATATCACAAGTAGGTCGAGGTCAAGTCATTTCAGGTTTTCGAAAGCAAAGCAGGGGCGCTATTTGTCAGAATAATGGTGCTCATGTATGCAGAAGGACAAGTAATTACATCCAATTAGTCATCTTTTTATCTAGGAGACAGCCTCTGAAGCTTGCACTTCAATTACTTGCTTCCCATAAAATGGTTCTAGTCGCAAGTAAAGGTCGACATTTAATATGGTGAAGTTGTTCTTCAAGACCAAACTCCTGGTGGGGAGAATAGATCAAAGGAAACATAGATGAATCAAATTCCTCTTACACCAAGAAGGCTGCCCCAACCTGGGAAGAGAAGTGGCTGGACAAGCTTTCTTGATTGGAAACAGTCTAAAAACTCCTCTATATCCATTCCATATGTATAACATATACAATTTTAATGGTGCCATCACTTGTACACAAGATGTTTACTTACCAAAAAAAAGATAAAATCCTAGTTCAACAAGAAGACATAACCTAATTAATGGAACATAAGATTAGCTTGAAAACAATAAAAAGAAAAACGAACTTTGGAAAAACTAACCATAGGTAATCCACAATATCTGTATTTCAAATTCACATTAAGTACTTGTAACACCAAACTACATAGATCCAGTTGTCTAAAGAAAATGAAGGTATAATCATGTTCTCTCCGGGAAAGAAGGAATGATCAAAATACTTTAAAATGAACAAAAACTGTATAGTATTGCCCACTAATATTAAACACTAATTAGCAAGGCTATTTAATGTACACCAATTTTACTGTGTAGTATTATTGCCCACTAATATTAAACACTAATTAGCAAGGCTATTTAATGTACACCAATTTTACTGTGTAGTATTATTGCCCACTAATATTAAACACTAATTAGCAAGGCTATTTAATGTAGACCAATGAAGCAGCCTTTACACCATAATTGAATTCAGCAGGCAACAAAAGATGTTTAGTGAGTAAAAAAAGAACTAGACCAGAAAGGACAAAACATAATCCAAAGTATATGAAATGAAACATAAAAATACAGCAAAAAATACCAATCTATAGCCTTGTAGAAAACCTTAAGAAGAGGGACATAAGACCACTGTAGCCTATGATGCTCTGGAAAACTGAACCAACAATGATAGCTCCTTGAAGTTCCTTCATTATGTGTTTAAACTTCTGCATGAATGAAACAAAAGAGAAGGTACATAAAAATGCAGAAAAACGTTTATATTTGTCAATAACGATAAACAATTTGAGCACTAAGAATAGAGAAAACTGAGCAAATTTTAATAGAATTGGGGAAAAAAAAAAAAACTCTCAATTTAATTAGGAACCACATATTAGAATTGAGATCTATGTGTCCCAACCCTGCAGATACAAATGATTGACATCTCAACTCAATGAAATACCAACCATAAATTATGCATGGAGATGACTTTGCAACAAAGCTTTCAGCCCATCCTGATATAAGCTGACTTCCATTGATCCCTAGATTTTATTCAAGTAGTCGCCAACTACCCAATGATTGATAACTCAGCTTGAATTTTCCAACCAATTCATTTGAAACTGTATAACATTCATTATGACTGAGATTGACGTGATAATAATCCTGCATTCACTCCTAATTGCAAATTCATAAGCAGGCTCCATCCAAATAGCCATCACTTACCCAAGTATTTGGGTAGTTAAGGTCAATAATGACAGCCTCTTGATGTTAAATTAGCACGATTTATCACTCATATAAACAAATTGATAAGCTTGGTTGAGAAAACCGCACAGGCAAGCAAGGTCAACAAAAGCAACAACGGCAACAAGCACACACAGTGAGTTGACTCAGAATGGGGAAAGACCAAATCAGTCATATAACTCAACAAAACTTCTACAGCATGCATTGCCTTGACTAAGCTATAGCAAACTAGCTCTAACTTGCCTACACTAGCAAAGCAATGATGCCAGGTCTTTTTTATCATAACCTATCAACAGGTCTAACTCTAATGTTCATCAGATTAATAAATCTTCTTCACTAACATGTAAGACTTCTTAAGTTCTAGTGTGATATTTAACTTAATTCAATTTTGAGATTGGGTCGTGAGAGCAAAAGGTTATGAATTTATGATATTCTATGAGTTCAAATGTGATTTGTCAGTTTAGCTGAATGGTACAGATGGTATGGATGAAGATCATGATGTTTACTGCTGAAGCGGTAGAGTCCTACTTCCCTTCACTTTCCAAATGAAAGCAGGCTACAAAAGCAAATAAGTGGTGACACCACTCAATAATTCCCAAGTGAAACAATTCCCAGACTCAAACAAGAACTAACAGTTATTGGAGAGTGAGCAAAAAGCATACATGGAGCACTCATTAAATTTTCACTCAATGAGGTAATGCCTAAGTAACACCAACTTAAAGTCCAGATTTTATAAGTGGCTAACTATCATCAACTTGACAATTTATATTTATTTTTTATTGGTAACAGCAAATTGCCAACTTACATTATCAGTAAGATTCCGAAATTCTTGAGAGTTTATGATAGCTAAAGCTGGTGCCAAATAAACAAACGAGCTTCCTTGAACCAGCGGAAGTCTGCTGCCAAAGTAAGAATGCAGTATTGTTGTAAATCCAGATACCAAGAGCACCGTTGATATCACTATGGCAGTGTCTTCCTGTCAAAACGATCAAAATCCTTTTCTTCACTCAGTGCCACTTGGTAGTCTAAGAAGAAATTATGCAATCATATTTTTCTTACATCAGTTCCACCCATGGCAGGTACAAGTATCACAGGAATAAAAACAAGAGAACCAGCCAATGATAAGTAGTGCTGCATGCCATAGAAAATAAGGGGTACTGCAGTCAAAAGAAAAAGAAACAGTAAGAATGAAAAGCCATGGCTGTTTAAACAATCAAGAAGACAAACTACCATTAAGTGGACAATAGAAGGGCATTAAATATGATAACCAAAGCAGCAGATGTCTATCAAACATCCAGGGGCTACTGACTGTTTATTTACAAAAGATTAGATCCATGACATTCCAATGAAACAAGTAAAGCTGTAAAACATCAATCCGCTTGAGAAGTCTATAGGTTAAACAAAGAAATACCAAGGCCCTTTATGTAGGTAGACGGATTATGAAAGAAAAAAAATAGCATTTAACAAATGTGTAATTACGACTTGTACTTTTACACCATCATTTCAGTTTGGCGGCTGAAATTTTAAATTTCTATCATGGCAAACTTGCCAAAAGATGGTGCGCTCTATTTTTTTCATTAAATATGCTTGGTCACTTAATTATCAAAGAATTAATAAAATTGCTGTGTAACTTCGCAATACCATTGTGAAGTACTAATGATAATCCCAGCCACAAATTTCTCTCTAACAATTTGGAACTCATCCTTGATACATTTTACTAATCATGAATTATAAGCTCACTAAATAACAGACTGACTCAAAAAACATGCCCATGAAGAGAGAGAGTTCAATCCGCATGTCCTATATGAGGGCTTTAAGATGAATGAATATGAAAAGAAAAAAAGATTTCGAGCCCTAAAAATAGTATATATTGCAACACATTATCTGGACCATCCATTTCAAGATTTTCAATTATTTATAGATCTACATGATTTGAGCCATTTTTGGAGTTTAAAGTTTTATAATTAGAGATAAAAATAGATTCACAAACCATCCTAATAATTTTTTACACCAAAATTATATTTATGATGAAATTTGGAGGTGTGCATTCATTTAATTGTTTAAGGTTGCAACCTTATACAAACCACACCCTTAAAAAATTTTGTTCGAGACTTTAAATTTTATCTCTCTTGATAGTACTTCTCTTTCCAAACCTTCACCCCCCACACAATTATCTAAAAATAATAAAACAGAAGGGAAAAACAAGAAAAAAATATCCAATGAAGGGAGATTTCACAAGATCCATAAAGAAAATAATCCCAATTCACACTATATCAAAGGGGAACAGATGCAAGCAAAAGTAAAAAAGCCACCAATGCCAAATAATAATAATAAAAAAAAAAATCACAATGCACACAGATAAAATAGAGTTCATGACCTTTATTCAAGATACACAATCACTCACCATAACCAGGGTCATCTCCTGGTCCATACTTCATCTCTAGCCTCTGAGGCAACACCAAATCTTCACCATCCTGTGACAGTGATAAAACATCAATCTCCAATTCCTTTTGCGTCTCTGTTGGAGCAGGAGCAGGAGCAGGGGCAGAAGCAGGAGCAGGAGCAGGAGCAGGAGCAGGGGTGGCAGGAGTAGAAGGAGAAGGAGCAGGGCCAACTTTCGCCGGAGAATTCACCGGATCTCCATTATTGGCCGGGATACTCGTCGGAATCTTTGCCCGAGTCCTCCTCCGATTCACTGTTGAGTCTCCATTGCCATTACTGTTTCCCCCAACCCTCGTGCTAGAAACTGGCTCGATTTCAGCTCTTCTCTCTGCTTCTCCCTTATTATTCTTCTCCCCTCTCTCTAAATCCTGACCAATGTCACTCGCACTGGTTGTAGTCTCACCAGAGAGATTAGGGTTAAAACCGGTCCTCTTCGCCCAAGTCTTCAAATCATTAGGATTGAAATTGCTACTAATTGGAACAAATGGCTCAATCTTTGGATGCCTTGGACCTGGCCTCTCAGATCCAGAGCCCTTCTGGCCCATAATATCTAGTGTTTTCTGGTCTTGGGTGCTTCTACCTGAGTCCTTCATGGCTTCTATTACAGGCTCAGAGACAAAAATGCGGCATTCACATAGAGCTCGCCTTTGGTTTTCAGACACGGAACACTGCGAAAAATACTCCCAAACTACTAGTCAGGGTTTAAAAAAGTGGCCGAAGCCATGAGAGGGACTTCCAAGGTGAAGTGAACTGGGTTTTTCAGAGGTAGCCATGAAAGGAGCTTTGAAGTTCCTGTTTAGGGCTTCGTGAAGCTTGGGGCCATGAAAGTGGGTTATGAAGTCTTGTGGTTTAGGGTTAGGGTCAGGGTCAGGGTCAGGGTCATGGTCAGGGTTAGGGCTAGGGTTTTGAAGGTGGGGAGAATTGGAGTGAGTGTGGAGCTTTGTTCTCCTTCTGGTAAGAGTGGCAGAGGAAGCATCTTTTGTCTGCAGAAAACGGCTACGCCTCAAAGTGGCGGAAGGCACGTGGGAGAAGTACATTATGACCATAATGCCCTTTGGCTGCAATTTTTTTTGGCTTAATACCGTTAAATTCCATAATTATTCTCCCTCTAACTTTTACTTTTTTTTAGATATGCTCTCTCCACTTATTTCGCTTTTTTGGTGAATATTATTTTGTGTTTTCTAAATTTTATGTATTGCATTGCTTGTGCATGTTAAACTCTACGCTATTATTCTCACCTAATAAATTAAAAAAATACCGATGATTTAAAAAAAAGAGTAAAAACCCGTTATCCCCACTGAATTATCCAAAAATAATAATTTATGCAAATATCATATTGCACGTTCCTTTTATCTCGATGAAAATAGGGAATAATTGTTGTGTTTTAAAAATCGTAATATGGATTGAAATTGATCGGTCCAGATCATATAAAATATGAGGAACCGGAGGCCAATTATGTCATAGAACTATTTGAATACACCCCATTTTTAAAGAAAAAGAAACAATTTAGATTTTGTCAAAGAATTGCCCCTACTTAATTTTTTATTTTTAATTTTTGGTCCGAATGCTCAATCTACAAAACGAGATTGAAAATCTAGAGGGGCAATTATGTTTACAGAGTCAATTTTTAAAATCTTGGTTAGGATGTTTAATAATACCTATTATTGTAATTTCTTTATCAGTCTTTGGTAATAAATTGAACTGGTTATCGAACTAGGTAGAGATCTGGTCTAGTCAAAAGTACTTTAACTACTACATGAAATTTTTTAGACAGTATTTGAAAATAAATAAAAATATAAAATACTATAAAAATATAAAATTATTAAAATTTGTCCAATATTGTTTACCCATATAAAAATAAAAACTTTTTTTATTAAACCTAGATTTTACTTTAGACTACACTAACTAAAGCACCGATGAGATATTGAACAACTCAACCGATCAGTCTTGCCTTGTCTAACGTCAACTCCTAACTACTCGAACCAAGCCCCACTCAATCTCTCTGTATTGTACAAACTTTCATCTCCATATGCCATGTACTATGTTGCTTTCAAAACTCTCTCAAATATTTTATTCAATTTTTTTTATAATTAAGATTAATTTTTACATGATTATATATTTAGATCAATTATTCAAAAATGTCACGGTCACTTTTAGCCATTAGTTTTAGAATTCTGCTTTTTGAGATGTATTACATAGTTTTAAATATTTTCTTTTTCTGTGGGCACACTCTAGCCGTCAAATTTCACTTGTAAGGGTAAATATGATCCCTTTGTATTAAAGATAAATTATCTTATATATGCTCTGTTTTTATTCAAATGAGGTCTCCTTCAAGGGACCATCTTAAAGATTGACATTGTTCCAAAATCTAATGGCTTGAAAAACTCATCGAGAATATTCTCTCTCTCTCTCTCTAGTTTTGTATAAACGTTAAGTCATTCGAAATTTCGTTTTTGGACTGATTTTGGATCATTTTAACCATGTCAAAGTATACTTTTAAGGTTTAAATTCTTTTTAGCAAATTCATAATTTTAGATCCAAAACTCATATGTAAATGGATTTTTGCGAGGGAATGCATATGAAAATAGACGTATCATTGTTTCCAACATTAATAAGTTTCTTATTATTACAGAAAAACACTTATTTAGAAAACAGATCGGTGACTCGGATCGGGCATCACAAAAACCGTTCTGGATCAGTAAAACAGTAGTTCGGATTGTTGTTTTATTGTACCATAAAAATAGTGAACTGGCAAAAAAATACATGCAAGAATAGTGAACTAGCCAAAAATCGGTCTGAATCAGTGAATCAGCATTGTTATCGTAACAAATTGCCAGTGCTCTTCTAGACCCGAACGACACAGGGTAAACGCTTCTTAAATCGGACTAGTGATTCTGTGCCGATCGGGCATTTTTAAAACTCCTTTTTCAGTTACCTATCCACTCTTATGGCCAATGAAGTACTTCTTAAACTCAGTTCATTACTTCCTATTATAAAAAAAAAAACTCATTACTTAAAAAAAAAATTATGGGCACTTTGGTAATCACATTTCTCCTAAAAGTTAACCATACTTTAGTCAAGATTGGAGTTATTTTTAAGCTTCTCATAAAAGTTTGAGACATTAGGTCACCATTTAATGAGCAATTTTTTATCATTTCTTTATTTTCCATTTTGTCATGCTAGAAAGTATACAGCCCATGAAGCTAAGATGTCTTATTCTCCTAACCAACAGATTCAAATCACATGCTTAAAATAAATAAGAGAAAAGACTTTTGAGGAAAAGGTCGCTATGTTTTTTATTTATTTTTTGTGTTTTTACTGGCAGGGGACCCATGCTTTTTGACATTGCGAAGTTGTAGAGATGCAATGATGAAGGCACAGAAAAGCTTGCTTTCACTTTCATCAAGCAACCAATGCAAGAAAGATATCATTGAATGGTTTAGGTGAAATAAGGAGTGTGTTTTAAGCAACTCTAAATCGAGTGGGTGGACCCACAACTATATCTATATGGCTGCAATCTTATACTATTGAATTAAGGTGCGCTTTAAAAAATCCTATAGAAGAGTGCGTTCTAGCATTGAAGAATACTCCAATTGATCATCTTGACCTTAACATGTTTTGATATGAAAAAAAAAAAGAATTTTAAGTTAAAAAAACAGTGCATTTTGTAACATGTTATCTGGACCGCCTATTTTTAAAATTTTCAAATATTTATTTATCTGCTCCAACTGTACCATTTTTTAGATTTGAAATTTTATAATTATGTATGAAAATAGATTTTCAAGCCATCATAATATTTCTTATATGAAAATGATATCTCTAAGCAAATTTTAGATGTGTGTTTCACTTTTATAGCATAAAAAAGTAACCTTATACAAACCTCGCCCTATACATAGTGTTCATCATGTGAAAATATCTTGGCAATTGTGTGAGAGTAAAGAGACGCATGTGGTATAGAAAAAGCGCCGGGCTTAATTAGTCGGCGCTTGATGATTTGCCACACTACGTCCTAGGATCAATTCCTACTATAGGCAGGGCCCCCTTCCCAGTTACTCACCCAAAAAAAAAAGTACAGGGTTTTGGTGCATGTGCTGATGCACCTATTCAAATGTGGAATTCTTTAAAAGTCCTATACGATAATGGATTTGAACTTAAAATTACGTCTTTTTCGTAAGTATGATATTATGGATCTAAAATTTTTATAAGGTTGATCTTGGCAACCATGATTATAAGGAAAAAATTTATATAGAGCCCAGGCTCTAAACAATCAAATTGAAGCTTACCACAAAAATTTAACTGGAAGAGGTTATTTTGATACCCAAATATCTTCGAATTGATCATCTCGACATCCAGATGCATGGACATGAGAAAAAAAATGGATTTAAAATTTGGAAATAGTATATTTTGTAATGCATTTTTGGACCGTCAATTTTCAAGGTTTTCATGCTTTTATAGATCTGCCGATCTATACTATTTTTAAAGCTTTAAATTTTGTAAATAAAGATGAAAATATATTGTAAGGCTATCACAAAGATTTTCAATATTGAAACCACATTTCTTGGTACTATTTCAAGGTAAGCTCTAATTTGATTGTTTAGAGCCTAGGCTCTATACAAACCACACCTTAATTATAAATATAAAAGGAAGATATCGATATAACAGGCAGGCAGATGTGGTAATTCAATCCTATTTTGGTATTATTCCCTAAAGAATAAGGATGAGGTGATATGGGACCTTATAGCACAGCCACATTTTTTGTGGCAAATATAGATGGAGATAGGGGTGGCAACGGGTCAAGTTAGGTCCGGCTGGACCCGAACTCGAAGTTATCAGATCCAGACCTGATTGGACCCAACCAAAAAATAAAAAATATATATTTAAAATATATTTAAATGTTATGTTAAATTTATACATGTATTATTTGAATATTATAATTAAAAATATATAGTTATGTCTATTTAAATATTAATCGTATTTGGACATAGACCCAATCCTTTCGGTCCAATTCTTGAACCCATACCAAGACTCAAGCAACGTATGGAAGTCGAATCTCGGGTCGGGTCTGGGTCCATTGCCACCCCTTGATGGGGGTGGCAAAGATGTGGAGGTTGCCAATCCTAAACATGATTGGGTGTTTTATTTGGTGGTTCTGTTTGGAGAAGTTGTTACCCATTGATGAGATGAGGGCAAGGGGCAATGGTAATCAAATATAAGAATTTAGTGCATGGATGATGAAAAAACATGTGATCATATGTTTTTAAATTGCTCGGTGGCAAGAAGATTATAAGAATGGATACTAGAAATCAATGTTTGAAAAATCAAACTTGCCAAGGGTCGGTTCTGATTAACTGGTAAACCTGTCAATTCAACCGCCCTTATCAAGCAAGTCCCGGGCGGTCAAAAAAGTGTTGAGAACAAAAGTAATTTTAAAAAATATAAAAAGTATATTTAAAGCATGATTAAACAAAACACATCCAAATGAAATTGAAAATTAGTGAAAAATGGATTTTAAAATTGATTTGCGCCGGGGGTATTTTTTATTTTTTAAAAAAAAATAGGAAAATATAAAAATAAGTACACATGGCCAAAACAATTTTCAATCTTTCCCAAAATGATATAAAACATTCAAAACCGCATTACAAACAAATCTCTTATTTTTTGGGATTTTAAATATGTTTTTTTTATTTTTTTAAATACCTACCTGGATCACCAAAACTAACCAATACCAAAACCGGCCCGTGCCTGATTTTGATCTAACTGGCCGGTTTAGAGTTGAAGCCACTGAGTTTGTGAACACTGCTAGAAAATATTAAATGTTAACGTGAATTACAGAGATAGAATAAAGAGATCTGCATTCATATGAAAGCAGAAAGTCTGTCTATTGTTGGTTGATTACTAAGGGAGGTAGCAAAATGTACAATAGTGTGGAAAATTATGGAAGGAAAGGAATATGAGAACTTTTGAAAGAACATAAGTGAAACTGCAAGAATAATAGAAAAGATAAGAGATGAGATAACAAAATGGATGTCAGTTAGAAAGGAAGCATGGGGATTGTAAAGAACCAAAAATAATGGTGCTGAATAATTCAAAGTAAAATGACCGAATAATCTATTTGAAGATTCAAAATCTCTTTTTTTTATACTAGATTCATAATTATGGCGATCGAGTTTAACGACCTGCAATATATTAGACCAAATACGTTTTTAAGGCTCTGATGTGCCAACCAACATACTAAAATGCATTCTCCTTAATAAAGATTGTGGATCCAACATTTTATGGTCTCGCCTCCATGATCATAAATCTGAAAACAAAAAAGGCAAGATTTAGAAGTAGTCTATTTTGATCTTTTGTGATGAACTATTTATTTTAAGGGATTGTATATTATGAGACCATTGATTTTTGGTACAATAAGGTCACAATTGTTTTTAGTTGTTAGCTGTAAAATCCAATAGATAGAAAGTGTGTCACAACATTGAGAAACTTTATTTTGGACTTTATTACTAAATAATGACACATCATTAACTACCCGATTTCAAATTTAATGGTCAATTATGATTGTGATCACCTACTTGCCCAAAATAAAAGTGATTGTGACCTCTTTGTATAAAAAGTAAACGGTCTCATTTTATACATTTCCTTATTTTAATTCTTTGCATATAAATAATGTGCATTACTTGTGGAGTCACATATGTACGGGATCTATGGTGGAAATATATTGTGATAAATTTAGATGTGTTTTGTACCCTTAATTCATGTAGAAGTGAAAGCAAGGAATTCATAGTAAACTTGCACGGGAATTTGATAAAGGGCCTCATGGCTTAAATAACTTATTTTTCTCTAAATGTACGCTTTTTCTAACCATGCCCTTTTTCTCTTTTTGAGTGTGCCTATTATCTCTTTATTTTTCCCTCCAATTGTATCATTCTCTCTCTCTCTCTAACTCTCTAACTGATCCCTTTTCTCTCTTTAAGTCCTCTTTTTCCACCTTGCCTCTCTAAGTCTTTTCTCTCGAACCGTGTCATTTTTCCTTTTTGTGAGTCTTCTATTTCTAATCATGTCTGTTATCTCTTGTCTTGCCTATACAAGGTCTTGAGAAAGGTGAGTTGGAAACAGTCCTAACCTTTGGCTTTTATATACAAAGTGGCCACTCTCAATCTCTCTAAGTCCTATTTATTTCTAATTTAATCTCTCTCTCTCTTCTTTCTCTTTCTTTGTGAAGCCTAATAATCACTATGAAATTCTCTTACATCACTGAGAAGTCTAATATTTGTATTTGAAAACTTGTCGATAGGTTATCAAACAAATATTCTAGGACTTGTATATAACAATACTTCTAGTTTATAGGGAATTAAAACTTACAAGTTTCATGGAGTCCCCAGCTTCTAGATATCAAACACCTCCTTTATGAAAATTGATCATACCCTTCTCTCTTGCTTTTATTTGTTTTTGTTTTCTGCAGTCTTTCTAGGGGAACTTGTTAAGAAGTTGCCTTTCTGAATATTTGGGCCTTAGGCCCCCATGAAACTCTTTCTTTATTGATTGATTTCAGAAAGAATATACAAGACCTGTATAAATAAACGGCCAATAACAATTAAAGATAAATATCAACGATTATAAATAATACTAACTAATCTTATCATAATTAAGAGACGCCTAAGAGATATATATCCATATATATACATATCTCATTATGTATTCATAATTATGTATATCAATAACGATAAACATACTCTAATACTCCCCATCAAACTCAAGATGCTTTTACACAAAGCAGTTGGAGTTTGAACAATAAGTTGCATAAACAAATGAGTTGGATCTTTAAGTCTTCACGTGCAATGCGTGACCAATAGAAGCAGTGATCTCTTGCTTGAAGAACAAGTATAAAATGACACTTGGAAGAGCCAACAGAACTCGGTAAGGAACTAAGACATATTCAGCAATTCGTAATCCGGAACAAAAGCAAAGGTTGTTTTGCATAGAGTCTTGCAAAGAGTCGAAGATGGACTCGACAAATAATTGAAGAACGACTAGATGGATAGTTGAAGAACGACTCGGCAGATAGTCGAAGAACGACTCGATGGATAGTTGAAGAACGACTCGATGGATACTTGAAAAACGACTCGATGGATAGTCGAAGAACGACTCGACAGATAGTCGAAGAGCGACTCGACGGATAGTGCAGATCGGCCATTTTTAGAGGTGGATGAAGACTATAGGCAGCAAACACCTCTGCAGCCACATAAAAATTCACGCAGGTGCTTTGCTACTACTTGCTCCAATACTTGCTCTAAAGAGCTCTTTGTAGCTGACTAAAGACCGCACGCTTTTAAAGGAAAATTTTTAAAGCAAAGTCAATTGCCTTTGGAAGAAGTTTTTCGATGTACATAGCCTTATTATGCATGCGTACCATATGCAAAACATGGATGTTCAGACGGATCACTTTGTCTTACACAAGGCCTTGTGTGTTCTTATGGGTTGGAACTACGCCAAAGTACCAGTGTCACATCCCAAGAATTTATAATACTGATATTCTTGAGATGTGGAAGTCAAAATATATATATACATCTCTTTTTAGGACAAATTTAAGATGACGCATTTTTTTTTTTTTAAAGTAACAAAAGAAAGTTTAAGCACAACAACAATATCTTTCCAAAGTTGATCCTGACGAGTACTCAAATGAAACCGCAGTTATCCTGAAAAAATGTTTACCATAGTTTGATGAGTTTGACTACTCAGTAAGTGATAATCATAATCCTAAAAATAATCATGATTGAAAGATATCAATATTTTCCAAAATGAGATCTATTAACAGAAATGCATCAACAGTTTCACTTTCAATAAATGCAT
>NW_006499858.1:5041338-5116502 GCF_000471905.2 Amborella trichopoda
TATTTGAAGATATGGGATGGTCGGGCTGATATTTCGTAGTGATGATACATGAAAGGCAAGTCTATAAGCGACACCTCCGATTCTTTTCAGGATTTCAAATGGTCCGATGTAACGTGGGCTCAACTTTCTTTTCTTGCCGAATCTCATAATGCCTTTTATTAGTGAAATCTTTAGGAAAACTCGATCACCTTTCTCAAATTCAAGATCTCTCCGTCGGTTATTGGCATAACTCTTTTGCCGACTCTGAGCTGTCCTGAGCCTTTCTCGAATTAATGCTATCTTATCTGTGGTTACCTGGACAATTTCTGGCCCCAAAAGCTTTCTTTCACCAACCTTGTCCTAACAGATAAGTGACCTGCATTTCCTTTCATACAGGGCTTCATATGGTGCCATCTGAATACTGGCTTGGAAGCTATTATTATAAGCAAACTCAATCAGGGGTAAATGGTCATCCTAGCTCCCTGTAAAGTCAATGACACAGGCCCTCAGCATATCTTCTAAGGTTTAGATGGTCCTCTCCGATTGTTCATCAGTTTGGGGGTGAAAGGCAATGCTAAAGGTGAGTCTCGTCCCTATGGTCGCCACGCTCGGGTGAGCCGGAGGCCCTCGCGGCACCGTGCGACTTGACGCCCAACCCGATGCCCACCGACCATGCTGCATAGGTGAGCCACGCTCGGGCATCCCACCGGCCGTCGAGGTCCCCTGCCTCCAACCGTGCCTGTGGTGATGCACCCAGGCGGGCAACGTAGTGGAATTTGGCATACAATTTCTTTTCTTTTAATATTTACAATACCATTCTTACATGTTGTTCATGTTCCTTCTGATTCTTGGAATAAATTAAAATATCATCGATGAATACCACAATAAATTTATTTCTAAGAATTTACAGTATCTAAAATTCTCTAACAATATACAAGAAAAATAAATTTATTTCTAAGAATTTACAGCATTTAAAATTCTAACATAGATAAAATATCACAATTTTATTAAAAGGATTATTTTTTGAGACAACGAGGTCACTTACAGTTGCTCATCAGATTTGATTCATCGGAACTATATATATAGGTCTGGACCTTCAAAATGGTCGAAGAGATTCAAGGTTTAGACTCCCTAAGCTTTACTTTGTACGGTTACTACTCTCGCCTTTTTATTTTCTTTGGAGGAACTAACCCTTGTCGGATGGTCAAGCCCCTTGAAATTGCCTATTACATGGCAGAAGTAAAAATTATATAAGCGAAGGAAGACCTCATTACTAGGCTGCTAAAAATGGATGGTTGGAGAAGGACTACTTCAAGAGAAACATCGAAGCGTGCTTTCCTATTGTCCTCCAAACTCGTACGTATATAAGGGATAGAAGGGAGAACACTTTCTTTCTCCTTCTTTTTTCTAATGATTTACAATATCTAAAATTCCTAACAGTAAATAAATTTCACAATTTTACTAAAAGTTTATTTTTTCAAAATAATGAGGTCGCTTGCGCATAAAATTTATCGCACCTAAAATTCATGATAATAAGCGGAAGTAATTATTTCATTTCATTTTTAAAAAGAATAGATTATTTTTCAAGATAATGAAGTCACTTACCTAAAATATTTGAGAGGGAGCGTCCGATAAAAATTCGGTTAAAGAGATGAGCTCACTGTGTTTATAAGAGGGAGAGCGAGAGTGGAGTTCTGTAAGACGACGCCTTACCCTTCACCCTATTTAAATCTTTTAAAACGCCTCCACCTCATGTATGAGGTGTAGCGTAAACGTCCGCCTTTAACACATGAAAACTACGTCCATTAAAGGACGTGGCAATGCAACAAAGCTTAAACCAATTGAAGGTAAAAGCTTTTGAAAGTAGTGATGGTCCTTAAAGACCATCACGCTCATATGGACCATCACGGTCATATGGACCATCACTTATTAAAAGTTTCTTTTCTTTTCTTTTTTGAAATTTTAGGATTATTACAAAAGTAAATGCTATTGATCTCATTTGTTTGATCATGTTCGGATGGTTGAGAGCATATCTAAATATTTTGATTTTTTATGCATCAAATTAAAATAAAATATTGGTCATCTATACTTTTTACCCTCATGCACTACTAAAAAATTTTAAAATGAAATAACCTAAATAATCCTGAAACTTTTGGGTGTGTATGTGCCTGAAGAAGGCGTACACACCTTCAAATTTTCCTCTCAATTTGATTTTGATGAAGAAAATTAACATTATTAGTTATTGGAGTTTGGGGAATTTGGTCACTATTCAAGCGCGCGAACTTACTAAAAAATGAAAAGTTTCCACTTCCACTTTTGGGGGGTGGGGGAAGTCCAAACTTCTAAATTATCCCTATTGCCAAACTTAGCGCTTGTACAGTGCCCATGAAATTTTGACTTTTAGAACTTAGATTTCTAGTCGCCAAAAGCCCCTAAAAGTTTCGAAAAGATAAAGGTCTCATTGTTGCTATTCAAACCTAAGGACCCTATTGTTTTGCATTCTTGTTTACATAAAAAATGCTGCCAAAACGCCCCAAGACTACAACAAAAAGGGCCTCTTTATTCCTAAAAGACATAAACAATGTCGGAAATAGGGTTTTATCTTTGTTTATAAAAAAACAAAAATAAATTCTTCAAAATTGAAGGTAACCAATGCTATTCAAAATTGAAGGTAAGCAATGCTATTTATTTGGAAAGAATATTGCCGATAGATATTATACTCCCTCAAAAGTATACTGTCCATTTAATCCCTTGGGTAAAACACCATCTAGGATTAATTTTAGAACTTCAAATAAAAAAAAATTTTCCTAATTTCATCTGCATTGGAAAAAAAATAATGTTTCAAGTTTGAATAGAGACCATCCAATTTTTAGATGGTGAGATCTACGTGTTCGAGAACTCAAATTTCATTTTCTTTTCTTTTAAAACTAATTATCGTGTTCGAGAACTCAAATTTCATTTTCTTTTCTTTTAAAACTAATCATCTGGTGATTTTTAGGTATTTCCCAAAACTTCTAATTAAAAGATAATCCTTTGAAGTATGTCTTTGACTAAGGGAGCAATGTAAACTATGCTCCATTGGGAGTATGGTATACGTGCCCATGATTAGTAGCATGTGTCCAAAAAACCGTTATATTTCTCCACTCTTTACACGAAGAAAATACTCATTTTATCATGCGTACTATATCGGAGAGAGAGAGAGAGAGAGAGGTGTTATCAAGATCAGACCAGCCACCAAATCAGTGAGGGATTTCGTCAAGTCAAAACAGGTCCACTTATTTGTCAAACTAATTGGATCAAATTTAAAAAATTAAAAAAATAGAGATAAAAATAAAAACAAAAATATTAAAAACATGATATATTTTTATCATGTTGGTTGAACCAGCTAGAACCGAGCTAAAATTGCTCAAACATTTATTTTAACTGATTTTTGGCAAAATATAGTTTTAACTTTGAACTAAAGGGGCCAATCTGTAGTTCAACCGGTCATACCACCGAGTCTGAATAACTCTTTTTGATGGTGTGCTCGTTACTTTTGTTGCACAAGCAGGGAGGGGGGCGAAGTTTCCTTGAGTGACACCTGCTTTAAAAGAGCCAGGAGCCATGGAGGTAGTGGTTACTGATGAAGTGCGCATGTTATTCGCACAATGATCCCTAACCGGCTTTGACAAATTATCGAACTTAGGATCATGTAAGACCTCCATAGAAAGATTTTTGCCATTTGAAATTTTGGGGATGCACATTCGACCGGTCCAAAATGTGGATTTGTTTATAAAGAGACCATTTATCTTTTGTACATGAAAGTCATAATTATTTTCACTCGTTAGATGTCAAATTGGATAGTTTGGGATGAGTCGTAAAGTCCGATATTTTTTTTTTTTTTTGAAGTTTTGTGTCAATTCAATGACACTCTTACAACCACCCATTTTGAAATTTAAAGGACCAAAATGATTGTGACATCCACGTGCAAAAGATAAATAGTCTCTTTGTAGACAGCCCCTTGAAATATATCGATCAAAATGGAAAACCGCTTTAGAGGAAAAAAGTTATAAGTGATTCTATTGAAATACCCCTTCTAGAATTATAATCCTAAATAAGCTTTATGGTTTACAAAAAGCCGACCACTTCCGATTAAAAGAAAAGGGAGTTAAACCCCATTCACACCTTTTTCACTGTTTAAATTACAATAAGTATCTTTTTATTTTATAATGACCCTATTAGGAAACTCATAAGAAAATTAAAAGAGACCTCCTAAATTTCATTTATCGATGGATTACTAAAAATAAATAAATGTTACAAATAGCCTTTTCTTTTAATTTGAAGGGATGGACCAAGGGTTTACTTAGGAATATGACAATTTTTTTGAGGTTGGGGGTGGGGATGGGTGTTGGTGTCATGCATTCCCCCACCAAAACATAATACATATTATGTGAAAAAAACCGAGTTCTAAAACATGGTTATCGTAAGGTCCCATACCAAAAGATCCCTCCGAACAGCCACTCATCGTGGTTCTTACGAGGACGGCCATCCGTTGAGCCTTTTTTATAATAACTTCAGCATTAAATCTAAGAAAAAATTTATATAAGGTTGAGGTTCTAAATGCACCTCAAAAATTTAATAGAAGAAGTTATTTTGATGTTGAAAACCCTTAAATCCAATCATCTCGATATTGAGATATATGGACGTAAAGCCTTGAAAATAGTACATCTTGTAATGCATTATCTAGGCCATTAATTTGTAAACTTTTCAAGTATTTATAGATATGTTTGATCTACACTATTTTGTAAGCTTCTAAATTTTATAATTAGAGATAAAAATAAATTTTCAAGTCATCATAAAGATTTTTGGTAGTCAAATAACATCTTTTTTATACTATTTGAAGGTGTGCCTTATTTTGATTCTTTAGGGCCTCAGCCTTATATAAACCAGACCCTTTACCTATAGCCTCTATTTTTGGGTTATTTTATTTTATTTCAGTTTGCCAATATAGATGATCTAAATCACCTATTCAGCCAATCCTGATCAGGATCAGTGGTTGGGATATCAACCCACTGACCCATGGCTCTAAGGGTGGCAACAGGTTGGATACGGGTCGGGTCCGGCTGGACCCAAACCTGAATAGTATTTGGGTCCAGGTTTTGGACCCGAACCCAATCAGTCAGGTCTTGGGACTGGTTGGATCCATTTTTCTCTTTTATTTTATATATTTTTTACTATCATATACCCATATTATTGGCAACAAGATCACAATCACCAATCATTAGCTTTCAAGTCGTCTGATTTGTCGTTTAATAACTAAAGATGACTACGAGTTCTTATTGTATACGATCCTTAATACACCGAAACGAATAAGACTTGAAGTATTTTATCTGCAACAGTTTATGGGTATGGGTCGAGTCCAATCTGACCTGGACCCAGAGCCAAATAATATTCGGGTCCTGGTTTGGACCCAGACCCCACCCGTCGAGCCCATATATGGACCCGTGTCAAGTATACTCGATGGGTCTCAGGTCGGGTCTCGATCTCTTGCCACCCCTACATGGCACTTTAGACCACCAATGAGCATTTAGGGAAAAAATATATCTCAACTTCTAATTTTAAAATATTTCGAACGGTTCAAGAATTGAATGGTTTCAATGCAATCAGAAGATGTTAATCTAAGGACATGTAAAGTCTCCGTAATTTTTGATGTCCATTTATTTATTTATTCGTTGGATAAGGTCGAGTACGTTGCATATAATATTTTGGCTATACATGGTGCTAAACCAATACAAGTCTCTCTCTCTCTACCTCTTGTGGATGGATCCCTTCACATTGGAATCCACCTCACCAAAGCGAAAATGAAGGTTTACAAGTTAATACTTGCCATGTTTGTTCGTAATCCACAGCCATTGAAAAATCTCAAAATCCAATCGCTGAGGTTAGAAAGGGAAAAACTTTTCAGAGTGGTGTTGAGGCTTGACAAATGCATGATGCAATCCAGGCCGTTCAAGAGTTCATGCAAGTTGCCATTCGTGTGTGTAAGAGAGAGAAAGAGAATGGAGATCTAGAGAGAGAGAGAGGGGAACTCCTTGATAAGAATAATGATGCGAGGAAGAGATTTCCTAGAGAGAGAGAGGGGGGTCAGACAACGAGAGGGGAGGGGGAGGGGGTGGCCAGGGCGAGCCACTGCTGGGAGGTTCCCTCAGTTGGAAAGCTGCTGCTCTCCCCTGTTTCTCCATGCGTGCTGCACTCTGCAATCTGTCAACACAGGCGTGAAAAGAAATTATTTCCAATATTCACCTGTAGAGAGAGAAACTTGGGACATATGTGAAAAGAGATTGAGTAGTGAACCAACCACCTTTGCTGGTTGATCAGTGAACAGAGTTGAGCCCGATTCAGATAGCCGAGGGTTCCTAACAACGGGCTTTATGGGCAGAGAAGGGTGGCTGTCTTGCTCCATTGGGGGGCTCGTCTCTGGCATTGCCTCCGGCTCCTGCATCGCAACCCTGGCGCCCATGCCAGGCCACAGAAACGTCCCAAGAGGCCTACACACTCTGAATCCACTTTGCAGCTTCATCGGCTTCGGCGACTTGACGACAATTTCGGCATCTTGAGCCACACTAGACATCTCTGAGCCAGCACCCTCTTGGCTTGGCCTCTGAGTCGACTTTGCCGCACCGATACTCTCGTAGTGGGACTCTACCTCTTTCTGTAAGCGTAAGCCGTTTAGTAGAGGAATGTAGCGCTTTTTGAGGAGGGCAGGTTAGGTAATTACCTTAAATTTCTCCAATGAGTTGGAGATTTGGTCGACCTGTGCCTCTAGATGACTCTTTTTTATCATGAGCCCATTGAAGCCCTCCTGAAACTATTCACATTAACATAATTAATATAAATAATAAAAATATAGAAAATGAAAAGCCCTACAAATTGTCAGTTACAAAAAAAGGATAAAAAATATAGAAATTTGACAGTTCCAAAATTTTCGTAAAAAATTAGCGAAAGATTCGAGTCTAAAATTCTTGGGATTTCGTTCGATTGGTGAGAAACGAGCGCTTAAACAAAAATTCTGGAGAAATTTTGGAAACACTTTTTCGTGTAAGCCCCAAGTGTGGGCACAATTGAAGAGTTCAAAAATAAATAAAATGAAAAACGGAATGTATATTATATACCTGAATGTATTTTGCAAGATGAGAATCATAGGGAGGACACGTGGCGGCTTTCCTGCCCTCCTCTTTGATATCGACGGAGGCCGTAGCCGGAGGAACCAAAGCTTCAAAAACCCTGCATATAAGTCACAACCCGTAAGAACGGTCCAGATTGACCGAGAGTTTAAGTCTTTAAACGCTCATACAGGCGGTCCGTTAAGATGAACGAAGAAAAAGGGCATGATAGTGATTTTAGAAAACACGAGGGGTTGTTTCGTCACTTCAAAAGTGGAGGGAAAGGAAAACAAGTGGGACCCATAAACCGTTACAAGAATATTCCGTTTTAATTGCCAGCCATGTCACTTTTCCCGCCATGGTGTAAAATGCTCCGGGATCGTTCCTGTTATTTCAATCATTTCGTGGGGCATTTTGATTGGGACGCAAGGTCGTCCTGGTCAGCTTCATCCGTGCATGCATGCTTGAGGGAATAAGATTGAGAAGGCTCTTACCCCTTGACTCGAGCCACGTCTTCCACGAGCCGCTGTACCACCTCATCATCCCTCTCCTTACCACAACCACCCCTGCAATGCTCGCACCGTCTCCCGCCTTCCTCGGCGGGCTTCCATCCGAGCGGCGGCTCCCAGTAGAGGTCCGGCACCCCCGCTTCTCTCCTGAGTTGCATCAGCGAAGCCCCCTCCAGCCAGTACTCCATGGCGCCCTCCGCGTTGTGCCTGCGCCTGAACCGCTCTCCCCCCGGGACCTCGACGTCGGTCATGTGCTTGAGGAGGTGGTCCAGGAGGCCCGTGTCTCCTATGTGCTTTCTCGCCTCCTCTCGGAGCACCGGCCTGAGGATGGGCTTGCCTAGCACCGCTCCTTTGGCCCTCATTATGTCTATCAGCTTCTGCTGCGCAACTCGGTATCTGCGTTTTTCGAGTTCGAGACTTCGAGCTCAAGTTTATATGAGAGAGAGAGAGAGAGTCCTAAGTTTCTATGAAATTTCATTCAACACTTACCTTTCCGAAGACCATCGACCTTGCATCTCCTTCACCATCCTGCGGCCTCCTTTCTCTCTCCTCGCCGCTTTTATCACTCTACTCGATTCCTCTGTGGAGTCCTTGTAAATCCTCTTGCTTCCCCTCCTCTCCCTCTCCAACGATATCAAGGCTGGAAGCTTCTCTCTATGTTTACCCAAAAACCTTGCCTTCTTACGGGTCCCCCACACAATTAACCTGCCGGAAAATAAATTTTCAGGCTGCTGCAAATTTTCTTTTGGAGTTTCTAAACATTTCTCCAGGGATTCTGTATCGGGTTTTCTCAAGTCCTGGTCTTTTTCTGGCATTTGCGAATCAGCTTTTCCAGTGACTTGGCTTCCTTCAAGCAATTTGGAGTCTGATTTCCCAGCAACATGACATTTTTCCGGCGAATGAGAATTGGGATTTCCTGCAATTTCGAAGTTTTCTGGCGCTTCGGAGTTAGCTTTTCCAGTAACTTGACATGTTTCCAACATAGGGGAAATGGGTTTTCCTGCAAATTGACAGTCATTGGGGGACAGGGATTGGGGATTTTCAGAGACTTGCGCATTTCCTGGTGGCCAGATTCCGGCGACCTGACTTTTCTCCGATGTCTGGTTATTGAGTTTTCCAGCATTTTGAATGTTTGACTTGTAATGGGGTTTTCCGCGGCCTCGAACTTGTTCAGGTGACCAGAGATCAGGTTTATCTGCATTCAGAGAGCTCTGAAAGGGATTTTCTGGCGGTTTTTGGAGGACCCAGAAGCTGCGGAAGTGACCGGAGTTGGAAAGTTCAACATCAGGAACGGGTCGCCGGAGAACTCTTCCGGCGTATGTGATGCCCATGACGAACTGCTCGTCGAGGTCTGGGTGTTTAAGTCTTTTAGCGCGCAGGACATTTTGGTCCGAGAAGTGTTTTCGGAGGGAGAGAGCGCTCGGAAACTTCACGGCCACGTTGTGTGCGGTCTTCTCGGTTACCTGCACGAGAAATAATTATTGGACCTGTTTAACCATAATTATTTCTTTTCATTCGGATTATTTGTGTAATTAAACAGTTAGATTTGGGTTTTAATTACCTCTCAAAATGACTAATTGTTTAAGCTGCATTGCGAGATATCATGTGACTTTTTTTTTTTTTTGTCGGGACGATGAACGGTCAAGATTGAGCCTAAGAGGGGACTTACAAAATGGAAATGTCTGGGCTGTCCACGCAGATTCATTATCGCCGGTTTCTGGCTCTTTGATATTCAAGGTTTCAGACGCATGGGGGAGAGACAACGGAAGTAAGGATTTTGGAGAGAGACGATGTGAATACTGTTTGAAACTTTGAATAGAGAGAGAGAGGGGTGTGGGGAGGAAGAAGGATGTATGGATTTCAGTCTGGAGAGAGAGAGAGATGCACAATATTGGTTTGGATTAAAAAGCTTTGTAAACCGAATATTTTAGAATGATTAACTAGATTGTTTAGGTGGGGTACACCGAATTTGGATTATCTGATAAACATCAATATGATTTGTAACAGTAATTAAAAAATGAAGAATAAAAATATTCGGTAATAGGGTTTGTTTGTCTCCATACCCGCACAACACGAATGATCTTGAGGTGAATGGGGGATTTAAGGGGCAGTCTCATGTGGTCGATCTCGTAGAAGCAATTCAGCGTTATCTTCCCTGTGCATACCTCACACTTTACACTCCATACTCCAGAACAAAAAAAAAATAATAATAATAATAATAAACTTTCTCCCACGACAAATATAATAAAACAGAAATAAAAAATTACGTACTGCACTCACAGTTGGAATATTCAGTTGACAGATGAGTCATCGGACCAGGCTTCTCTCCCTCCACTAGTTCACGATTACATCCCTCCTGCAATCCATTTTTAACGAAAAAAAAATTCCTCAAAATCTTATCTCTCCTCTCTCTCTCCCCTCCTGCAATCCATGTTTAACCAAAAAAAATTCCTCAAAATCTTCTCTCTCTCTTTGTGCTTTCACGGTTACTTTTCGGCAAATCTGAGGGATAATGATTACCCATTAACTTCCCTCATGCCACAACTCAATAAAAATACCTCAAAATCACAGGGTAAACGTCGGATATTTGCCCATGGAAAACGACTGGTAATAATATTTGAGAAAGTGCATCTCCGAAAATAGGATAGGAGGGGTTGAGGCCGACATTCTTACCGGCTTTTCATCCGCCGATCTCTGATATAAACCGGCTTTTGCCGGAGATGGCTCGATGGCGACCGGATTCTCTGTTGCCGGCGATCGGCTAGGATTTCCTCCTGCACAGGCATGGCTCAGCATTTAATGCTCTAAGATACGTGACAAAAATGGCCTTCCGTTAGTTCTATACTTCGCTAAAATACCCCTCCCTCGTTGGTGAAGTGGA
Organism: Amborella trichopoda; assembly: GCF_000471905.2. Next base: position 5,051,850 of record NW_006499858.1, read on the forward strand.
TTAGGCAGAAAGACGCTCGAAGTAATTGACTAAACCGCCATCCCTCATCCAATCAATTTTACAGAAATGCCCCCAGATTATTTAGTGAAATGAACGAAGAACCTCCAAACATAAATGAGTTTTTCTAAGTGAAGGGTTACTGGGGGGAAAATATTGGAAGTTTTCAGTCCTTTTTTCTTATTTTAGGTTGGGCGGGAAGTTTAAATGAATGGCCAGATGTGGATGTCTAGGTTTTCAGGGAATCCGGTCCATCAAAATTCCGTCTAGCATAATCAAACACCAAAGTGCTCCTATAGTCTTATCTAATTGTGGGCAAAACTAAGAACAATTAGTTTTGCTTTTTGATTCCCTAATACCAGATGAACAGATCATTAGTTCTGTTAATTAAAATTAGAAAGTAAGAGAGAAGTCAGAATAAGAAGAAATTAATTGGTGCTTTTATTTAATGTAGAAATTAATAAGCATTAAGTAGGTTTGGTCATTAATGAAGCTGTGAAATTAGATAGGAGAAGGAGGTTAGCGTTGAGATTAAATTAAAATACCGAAGTTGAAGCTTCTAAGATTTCTGGGTGGGAGGCAACGGCGATCAAGAGAGGAGGCCGGAAGCAGCTCCTGCTTGTCCGAGTAACAGTATTCCACCATCTCTTGTATCAACGGCTGAAAAACGGCACGGGCAAACATAGAGAGAGAGAGGGAGAGAGAGAGTGTAAAAAAATCAGAATCCAATACTTGAGAAGGAAACACAAAGAGAAATCCGTTCAGTTAAACAAAGGAGCAGAAAATAATGTTAATGGAAGAATTACTGACTGTGTGTTGGAAAATAAGAACAAAACCTACCTTCAATTATAGACTGAAATTCATCATTCCTTCACAAAGAAAGAATTAAAAAAAGACGAGAATTTAACTGATCGAGAATTTTCATTGAAGAAAGGCATCGATTAAAGGATTAAGGATGAAGTGATTCCAGAAAGAAGACGATAAAAATGGCGAAAATAGGTTCCGTACACACAATGGGGCAAAATTACAGAAACAAAGAACGTTGAAAAGCCTCCATTTTTTTTGCTTTTGAAATCTGGTAAAAGAAACCAGGAAGGCCCGAAATTTGTAATGATCCGGTTAATACCGCAAAGAAAGATAAATTGAACATTGAGAAATTGGTAATGATCCTGTTAAATCTTACAAAGAAAGAGAAAGGGAACATTGATAGAGAGAGGTTCTGGTTTTTTGGAGCCGACAGCAATAGGACGATGAAGATGATGTTGATGAAAAGGGAAGTGGTGCTAGAGAGAGAAAATGGCCACTGGTTCTTCTATTACCTAAGGAACGAGAAAATCAGAACCTGTAGAAGTAATCGGAAGCCATTACCTCGTAAAAGAAGCTCTAGTGTCAGGGAAAAAGAACGATCGGAGACCAAATCACATCCAAAAAGAAGCTCGAATTTTCATCTCTTTCTGTTACAGTTAACTTTGAAGAAGCCTGCAAAGGTCAGTTTCAGAGAGAGAGAGAGAGAGAGATTCTGGTTTTTTGGAGTCGACAGCTACAAGAAGACGAAGAACCAGTACTGGATGAAAAGGGAAGTGGTGCTAGAGAGAGAAAATGGCCACTGGTTCCTCTATTACCCTAGGAAAACATAGAAAGGGAAAATCAGAACTTGGAGAACTGATCGGAAGGCATCACCTCATAAAAGAAGCTCAAGCGTCAGGGGAAAAGAACAATCGGAGACAAAATCACGTCCAAAAAGAAGCTTGAATTTTTATCGCTTTCTTTAACATTGAAGAAATCTGCAAAGATCAGTTTGTTTGAGGGAGAGAGAAAGAGAAAGAGAGTAAAAAAAAATCAATCGAATGAAAAAGCGGTTCATTTTACAAAAAGAAACTGAAAAAAAAAAGAATTGAAATCAGGAAAGAAGCCATCCCCAAAAAGAAACAGAAACAATCACTCTGATTTTCTGATCCTCCATTAAAGCAGATAAGTGAGGAAACACAATAAAGAAAATCGTCAAAACAGTTAGCTCCAAGAATAAGTCTTTACTGTGAAATCAAGCACAAGAGACTATCTGAAACAACAAATTTACACAAACAACTCATCTACTTGCGTATGAGGTAGGTAACTGCAGCAGTTTACGAAGATCGATTTCTTTTGGCGTGATTTCTGAGCTCTCTGTGACTTTTACGCCCTGCGGCAAAAGCTGAAGTTCTGGGAGGTTTGGCCCATGAAGATGAATTTAACGAAAAAAAATAAAAAAACGAAAAACAACAACAACCGAATGATGAAGATGCTGTCGTTTAAACTCCTATGACAAAACTACCCTTCATTTTGGATGGAAAGACAGAGGAATCCAATCTTAGTGACCTAGTGACTAAATTAGCCATTTAAAGAGACAAATTCGTATAGAGAAAGCTTATAATGACACCATTTATAGAGAGAAATTAGTATACGGAAAGTATATAATGAGATCATATACTTTTGTTACAAGATTGGTCATTTATTTCATTAACCTAGCTCAAGTATAAAATAATTTTTTTCGAACTTTGTCACACACCCAAGCTGAAGCAAGGTAGAAAATAAGGTTAGCATGTTGGAGTATCCTCTAATCCATCATCTCAATATCAAGATGTGGGGATATGAAAGAAATTTTTATTTTATTTTTTTCAAATCTTAAAAATGTATCTGCTAACAAGTTAATTCGACCAATGTTTGCAATATCAACAGGTTAGATTAGAACAGGCATTGGTCAATTCGGTTTTGACTAATTTTGGTGATCCGACTGGGTATTTTTAAAAAAATAATAAAATATATATAATCCCATAAAATAAGAGATTTATTTATAATGTATTTTTGAATATTTTTTTAATATTTTTATCATTTTAGCAAAAATTGGGAAGTGTTTTAGACATGAATACTTATTTTTACATTTTTCCATTTTTTAAAAAAAAATTCAAAAATACAACTAGGTACAAATCGCTACTATAAAATCTATTTTTTTCACTAATTTTTAACTTCATTTGGATGTTCTTTGTTTAAATATGCTTTTCATATCTTTTTTTTAGAATTTTTTGTAGTTGGTTTTATTTTTTGACATTTTTTTTTTACCACTTGATACTTTCTCAGTTAGGCTAGTTGAATCGGCCAGTTTACTAGCTACTCATAAATAGCATAGGAAAAATCGGATGGTTCAAATTCTAATCGCTCGATCAGATTAGAATTGACTAGTGGCCGGTTCAGTTTCGGCCGGTTTTGGTGAACCAGTCGGGTATACTAAATATAAATAAATAAAAATTATATAAAATTTCAAAAAATTAAGGGATTTTATTTATAATGTATTTTTTAATATTTTTTATCGTTTTGGCAATGATTGAAAATTGTTTTGGCCATTAATACTTATTTTTATATTTTTTCATCTTTTAAAAAATTAAAAATACCCCTAAGCATAAATCGATTCTTTAAAATCTATTTTTTCTATTAATTTTCAACTTCATTTAGATGTGTTTTGTTTAATCATGCTTTAAAATATTTTTCATATTTTATTACATTTTTTTGTTTTTTTTCTTCTTTTTTTTAACACTTTTGTTATCGCCCCAAACATGCCTCGTTAGGCCTGTTGAACTAGTCGGTGTACCGATTACGTCGGTTGAACCGCTTCCAGCCCCATGTCCAATTAAGTATTCCAATTCGAATTTTTCTTCACTACTTGGAACCCGCTCTTTCCAAGGCAGTTCTATTTTTCAAACACTAATTTAGATTGATTATCTCAAAGATTTTAAAGTGTTAATAGATTTATTCAATCTATAGTTTTTGAAATTTTCGAGTTCATGACGTTTTTGATACCTGAACTACATCTCCAAGTAAAATTTAGAAATTTCTACTGTAGGACGGCTAACCCAAACCTCACCCTTTGATAATGATTGCATTTCATAAACTATCGCATCTACAAATGACAACGTAGCTAAATTAACCATGTGACGAAGAATTCGGTCTTGAGAGGCCATTTGACAAATTATTGAATTGACAATATCAATAAAATAGACAATCTACTTCAAAAATCCAATGAGGTGTTTCAATCAACTAATTTTCCAATGAAGTGTTATGTTCTACATAGCATTTCAGTTAAGTACCTCTGCAGCTAGTTTATTAGAATAATAACTTCCCCAAAAAAATAACTAGTTCATCAGAATACCAATATTGCCCCTTCCCCCTGGGTTCATTGAAGGTAAAATCAGGTGGTCTAATCCGTAACCACCTGGTTTGCTCAGAATTGGCTAATGGTCGGTTCCGGTGTGACTGGCCAGGTATTAAAAAAATAAAAAAAATTATATAAAATCCCAAAAAATAAGGGATTGTGTTTGTAATGTATTTTTTTAATATTTTTCATTAGAGTAATGATCCTATGAGACCCTCCCACAATTTCTAATATAAGAGCGCAATTGGAAATTGTTTGACCATTAATACTTATTTTAACATTAAGAGAAAATATCTCTATAGACTCTAATTTCAACTTTCATTTCTTCCTAAACTCGAAATTTCAAAACCTAACTTCTAACCCCCAAACAACTTAGATCTTTTTTTATTCCAAATTTTAATCCAAACAAATTAAAAAAGACACCTTTTTTTCTCTCTCTCCTCATGTTTTCAATCTCTCTCCTCACATTTTCTCGCTCTAGACTCATCACACTCAAAACCCCACATTCTCTCAGCGAGGGCACTGGTGGTGGCGGAGGGCTGGCAGTGGCGCTGGAGGACGTTTTGGAGGTAGTGGTAGATAGAGAGAGGGATTTGGGAGGTTCGAATCATCACAGATCCTTTTTAGAGAGAGAGAGAGAGCTAGCAGTGGGATTTTAGAGAGAAGTTTTTTTAGAGAAAGAAAAACAAGGGCAAGGCTCAGGCCTCGGCGGTGAAAGAATTCATTGAAACCTGAAGATCTTGGAGGGCGCCTTGGGTGACAAGCCCTTTTTTGGAGGGGAAAAATTAGGGTTCGTGGGCGTTGCCGTGGTGCCTTTTGTTTGTTGGTTCCATGCCTATGAGGTCCATGGTGGGTTCAGTGCTGTAGCTGACCGCCCCAAAGTTGATGCTTGGGCCAAGTGTTGCATGGAGAAAGAGGGCGTTTCAAAGGCTTTGCAGGACCCTGAGAAGGTCCTCGAGTTTGTGGGGGTTCTCAAGAAAAAATATGGGGTTGAGTAGAGAGACGTGTTAGAGAGAGAGAGAGAAAGTGAGGAGGGTGTTGATTTGTGTATATTTTCTGGTTAGGTGAGGTGTCTTTCGTTGTGTTTTAATGGCTGTATACAACTTTTTGGTAATAAAATGGAAAGTAATCGGGAGAGAGAGAAAGGGAATCAGGTCAAGAGAGAAGTTTAAAAAAACAATGTTTTTTTTAAATTTGTTTGGATCAAAAAAATTAGTAAAAAATAAATAAAATATGTTAAAAGATATAATAAAGTGAAATTTTATGTAGTAAGAAAGGTTTTGCAACCTTGAATCAATCAATGGAGATATGAAAGTTGAAAATGGGTAATAATAATAACGCTAACATTAATAATTAGACAAAAGAAATATTCCAACGCATGCTCATGTGAAGAGGGAGAAAAAGAAACTGTTGAGCACAAAAGATCATCCAAAATGAGTATGCCTCGTTATTTGAGAGAGTCTGGATCTAGGCATTGAAATCATTTATAGTTTTAATTTTTAAACTCGTTAAAAATTTAGTAGCCGACCAGACCAGGTTGAACTCAAATTTTTGTACGAGAGCTTTAAGGAAACAAAGTGAATATAAAGGACAGGGCCCAAATACTACCATATTAGTACTAGAGATAACGGATACATGAATTAACATTATGATTTATCAAAAACTGGGGAATGGACCCATTAAAAGGAGACATCACTTCCTTGGAGCTCTCTCTCTCTCTCTCTCTCTCTCTCTCTCTCTCTCTCTTAAATGAAAGAAAATAATAAGGAAATACATAACCATACAAACAGCTTCATCAAAAAATCAACTGGAATCAGACCCCTCTAAAGGACAAACAAATAAAAGAAAATGAGAAAACAGAAAGCAAAACCCATACCAATAACTTTATATGGATCCCTCTAGAATAAATATAAAATTAGAAGAAACAAAGCACAGACGGCTAACAATAAATTTGTCAATTAGAGATGGATCCCTCGGAGGGAAGGGAGAAGAAATGTTGCTAGCACATTAGAGGCGGTGTGTTGACGTTAAGGAGTGAGGGTTTGTAAAGAAGCAGCCTGTGTGAATACCCATACTTTTTGGTGTTCAACGTCAATTCACTTTTCTGTCCGCTCTGCAATTCGAATGAAAAGATGGTCCCTTGCTGGCAAATAAAGAGAAACTCGCCGTGAATTATCATCGGCGTTTTGAGATCCACAAAACCTTGTAAAAACTTTTCAACTTTTTCCCAAGGCCCATTTCTCTCACGTTCTCCCATCTTTTCTCCTTTCACGTCAAAGCCCATATTCCCATTCCGCATTCTTTTCTATCTCCCTCATGAAACCAGCCATGAACAAAACATATCTGCCCCTCCCATTCAAGGAATCTAAACCCAAAATCGGAGTTATCCGGGCGTGGGATTCCTGTGGGCAATGGAAGGCTTTCCTCCCACTCCTCTCTTGCTGTGTCGAAAACCTCGATGCTCTACCCTCCATATTCTTCCGCACAGAACACATTGTAGAATTTTCCGAGCACGCACGTGAGAATGCTGTAGAAGGGAGTGAGAGGGTGTTGAGGGCGGCCAGGAACTTTCCAGTGTTTGATGTGTATAGGGTCCACATTCCAATGTTTGATAAGTATAGGGACCAAAAGAGTGTATTTCAATATATAAAAAGCGGTGCTCACAGGGTTGTAATAGAATCCAAAGATGAAATTGCTCTTGAACTCGAAAGTCTTCTCCATGCCCATAGAATCAAGGGTGATAGGGTTAAAAATGTCAAAGCCAAAGGGGAACTTGTAATCACATAGCATACCATTGCTGCACGCCAGACTGGACGACTGGAACTCAAATGATGGGAGGGTTTCGGTTGAGTTTAGAAGGTAAGAGAGAGAGAGAGGGTATAGCATAGACAGGGTGTAGAATTTGGTTTGGCAACAACAAGAGCAAAGGGAGTGGATGCTGAGGGAGGTGCGAGATAATGGGTTCATGCAAAGGAGAGAGAGAGGAGAGGACTTCATTCCGTCGCTTAGAAACACATCTGAACCTGCCAAGGGCTTTTACAGGGAGTCCCAATAAAATTCGTTCCATAATATCATCACATATATGAAGGTCTTGCTCGGTCCCTGAAACTTCATGTGATCTCCTGTTCACAAATAAGAAACTCTCTCTTCCTTCCACCTTTGGATACCGATTTCTTCCTTTTTGGGTATGAAAGACCTTCATGAATGAGAAATTCGGGGGTAGGAACCTCATCCAACATCTTATTTGCTCCTTTCAATACTGACCTCTTCTTTTTGTGCCACGACAGTTCTTCAAGAATAGGGATTTCAAGGGAAGGAACCTCAGCCAATCTCTTCCTCTCTGCCATTACGCTCTTTGCATTTTCATCTAATGTCTCCTCTACTCTTTTGGCCATGGCTACTCTCTTTGAATTTTCAGGTAACAACTTCAGCAGCACATGATTGACCATGATTGAATGATAAGAGGGTGTAGCGTTCAACTAGTGTTTCCCTGATAAATGAGAGATAAAGATATGTAATTGATTCTGATACTAATAATAACATTTCTATAATTAGTTAGGAAAGAAATTCTTGGTAGATCCTGATAATAAGGCCTATGTTTCAGCATCAATTAGTTAGGAAAGAAATTCTTGGTAGATCCTGATAATAAGGCCTATGTTTCAGCATCTAAAGGATACAGAACTCAAAAGCCCATGTCCCCATTCAATTTACAAAAGGTTCAATTCAAATTCCAATGAACCTACCTCTTTGACCATTTGCGAATAATATACTCATGCGAGTTGGGAGCAACTTAAGCCTAAACTTATCCCATCCTCCGCTAAAATCAATTGCAATAAAAAAGCAAGCAAACTTACTATTATTACTCTTCAAAACCATGGAGATCAATAGAATGCTTATCAATTAAGAAACTTCAGTTTTCAAAAGTAATAAACAAAGGGAAAGATCAGCAAAACCCTAAAATTTACCCTATACGAAAAACTAAAGCAATATTTAAATTATCATATCTTTTTAAACATAATTCAAGAAACCTAAAGGAAAAGTATGAGATTTCACAAGGCCATATTGAATAGACGAAAATTAATTTCATATTGTATTTTTGTTGCTTATTTTAATGTAAGTTCAATATAAAGATAACTTAATAAAAATAATTCAAATATAAATATCTATTTTGATCGATATTTTTTAAAATATCTTTAATTATTTTTAGTTTATTCTCCTTATAAAAATGAAGGTAAAATCCAAATTTCAAATAAACGTAATTTTTAAATTAAAAGTAAAAATAAAAAATTAAATTAATGTACAAACCATTTAAAGGTGCTTGTGCACCTTTTGGCTTTCCACAGCAGCATGTGGACGCAACGACCCAAACTTAATCCCCAACAGTCACTGCCCATGAAATTTTGTACAGCAACAATATTATTCATTGTTTAAACTCTTTAATTTTGTTAAATGCTCCTTTTTACAGAGAACGGAAAATATAGGGAAAAAAATAATACATATAGGAGATTCTTATATTCCTATTCTACTTTATTATTTCAAATTTCAAATAAGTCAAAAAATTATTTAAAAATATAAGAACTATTTTACACTGAGTCAAAAAATTATATCTGAAAATAAAAGAATTGGAAAAATTTTACTTTGTCTCGCACAATTCAACAACGAACTAGTGCTAGAAAAAATAAATAAATAAGATCATGCCAGAGCCAAGCTTAGCAATTCTAGAACTTCATATGACAGCCAAATCTTTCACAAAAGATGGGAAAAATTTTGACGCCAAACCCCCCTTATTATAGACTTTACAATCCTATGGACTCTAGGAGAGAGTATTTCAATACATCTTTAATATCCTAAAGAACCCATGAGAAATTTGGGTATAAGGGATTAGATTTATTTTACATTGCGTAAAAATTAAAATTGAAAATCCTCACAAATCGGGAACAATTATTATTTTGAATGTCATTATCCCACCAACCAATTGGTTCTGGAACCCACATCACCTACACAAGAACCCTACATCATCGTAGAAGTCCTGAATTGATTCCGGAATATAAGGCCCTTATTAAATCAAATAAATTCATTTTTCATCTCCTTAACTCCATATTTGCATAAATTATAATTTATACCAATGTTTTAAAACCAGCCTTAGGCCAAGTACTTGGCCTGGCCCAATGGGCCCAAGGTGAATTACTCAGGCAAGTCCAACTAGATTCGCCCAACTACTGTATAGAAAATTGTATAGGGCCAAAAAATCCTAGAAATTTTTTAAATAAAAATATAAAAACAAAAAGTCAAATAAATAAAAAATTGCCAAAAAATCAAAATAAATTTAAAATAAGTACATAACACTAATTTAAAGTTAGGGAAACTTTAAAGGAAACAAAAAATCAAAAATCAAAATAGGGCATATGGAAAAGAAAAAAAAAAAAAACTTACCAAGCTTTGCTAATAACATCCAAATCCAGCGTTTGAAAACTGGATTGTCCACCCTATATATCCATGTCGGATCTCAATTGGATCGGGCCAATAGAAAAGAAAGAAAATAAAGTAAAAGTCAAAATAGGGGTTCATGGGGTGGGGATTACAGGGATTTAAGAAAATACAAGACAAGCTTAAATAAAAAAGAAAAGAAAAAGGGAAATGAAATAGAAGAGGGTGGTTTTAGAGGGGCAATCGGGTCATGACCAATACCTTCCTAAAATCAGTTTGGTCTAGTCTATTACAAATTTAAAGAGCATCGAATTCATTCATTTATTTGAAAAGACAATAAGTTATAATCAAAAACCTACATGAGTTGTTTTTAAGACATAACCCTTCCTCAAAACTAACTTAAAGAGAAGGACGGCCCGGCCATCTCAGTGGGAGGGGAGTTATCCATTCTAAAAGTTTAGAGAAGTTATTGGGATGTCCTAAATACATGTACCAATCCCATATCCAAATCTTCTTTCCTTTCCTAGCCATTGTTACCCAATCTCATTAACATGGGCATCTATTTTTCTTAACAAAAACAAGTTGCCTAAATTTCCAGAAAAAATAGAGGAGTTTTTATTTTTACCTGGAATAGGGAATTCATTTTTCTAGTCCGTTACTCAACACTGACATGAATCATTTTTATTTTAAAAAAATAAAATTTCTACATAAAATGATATTAGGAAACTCAAGCGTCGGGCTATTTATTGTTTTGTAGTGATGCAAGAAAAAATAATAAATCAGAAATATAAAAATAAAATAAAATAAAATTTGACAGATTATACCCTCTCTAGTCTTGAAAAGAAGTCCATTCCACGATCTTTTCACAAAATCAACTCTTTCTTTATTCTCCAATCACTACTCTACAAAGAAAGGACCTCTTTCATTTAAATACAAATTAAAAAATTATAAATAAATAACAAATAAAAATAGAAAACTAACTCAATCTCTCCCTTATCTCTTAAAAAAAAAGTCTAATATATCCTAACCAACCCAATCATACTAATTCATATCCATATCCATCTACCTTTTAAATCTCTACAACTAATAAACTACAAGAATAACCTCAAAAAAAATAAAACTCTAAATAAAAATATTTTCTAAGTCCTAGAAAATATAAATAAAATAAATTAAAAAATTATTCTTTATTTGCATAACTTAAGAAAGATAATTAACGGCATTGATAAAGGAAAAGTGATATGTGCTTCAAGGGACATAGTTCTAAATTATTACATTGATGTTCCCTAATGCATCGATCCTAAGGATGGACGTGAAAAACAGGTACTCCCTTGAGACAAGAACGATGATTTAAAAATTTTCTCCAAAAATTTAGGAATATCTCCATGGAGTTATGCATGCTCGCATAAGACAATCTCTAAACTGCAAAAGCTAGGAGAAAAAACACTTGTTTCTTGATCCGCAGATAACCCATCAACCAAACAATTGATTTCTCCCTCAAACTGCTAGCAAATTACTTGATATGCGATTCATTCGAAATCAAATTCAGGCTTGTACATTTGTTGGAACGTATCAAGCTTTTGAAGAGATCAACCATCGAAACTTTCATCAACGATGCTCAAAGTCTCTTATTTAATATATTTTTTTGGAGGCTAGATCAAAGAATCTTTAATGGATATTGTGCAATAATGGTCTAGGATCAATTTAGTCCAGGAATACTACTTTAAATAAATGAAAAATTATAAATACCAACCCCCCAAAAAACATTTTACTTTCGGCACATTTTATATCAAACAGGCACATTTTGAAGATAAGAAGCCAGTCTGACACATTTTTATGTGGGACCGGCACATGTTGGACGTGAAACATGTGTTAAAATTGAGGGTATTTTGATAAAAAAAAAAATCAACTTTTTTATTTTGGGATGGTTGGGTGCAAAAGTAAATAGCGTTGGGGTGAATAATGTAGAATCAAAAGTTTTTTTTGGTGGTGGGTGGGGGGCAATACCCAGGAAGTACAATTTAGGGTTTGCACAAACATATTCGATTGTATATTGCATTTACATCTCCACCACTTTGGTGGAGTTATGTTCTTCCATCGCTGTCCACTTAAGACAAGGAGATATTTTGTCCACAGCCTTGCCATGGATGGTAGATACAACAAATGGTATACAAATAGCATCTTCGAGCATTGTATGCCGTCTGTGTATGTATAACTAAAGCTGGTCAAGAGTCAAGACCACAAAAAGTATGTAAATCCTATTATTACAAAAAAAAAAAAATTGTCCAAAATTTTCTGAAGTCTATTATAATCCATGTTTGAAAAAACTACCCCCCAAATTTGGAGAACACTAGCACCCTCTTTTTTATAACTAAAAATACTTATATTCCAACTTATAGCCATAATAATGCTAAAAAAATTATTAAGAAAAAAAAGAGAGAAAATCTATAGCTATACTAGTGTGGCTGGGGACCACTATCAACAAAAGTAACTGGAAGTCAACACTAATCTTTTTACAAGAATCAATGAATCAAATATACTATCCAAGTAGCTGGGTCAACTCCCCACATCCAATGGCCAAGTTTTACTAAATTTAAAAACTTGGGATGTGCCTGAATTCTGGGTCATATATAATCTGGTATCAGTTTGAGACATAATGCTCATCTCCAGAGTGGTAGGAATGTGGTTTGAGTTGGGAACAAGTAAAGTTTAAATCCTACTATGGACACACTATGTTTCTTATTAACTATTTAAAAATTTTGAAAAACTCATTGGAGTATTACTGAGTCAACTGTTTCGCTCAGCTTGTCAACTCAGTTTTGACAAGGACAAAGTCAGCCACCAAGTTATAGCTTTTAAGAACTTGACAGGTACAATAATTTTTGTCATATAACCAAAATAGGGATGCATATAGTCCTGACCTTGACTTCTCCACTTGCATAATACTTTGCCTTTTCTAGGTGTAAAATAATGAATTTACATGTCATAAAATACATGCTTCTCTTCTATTGAAGGGACACCACTGAATATGGTATTATAATATACATGCAAGCTTAAATTGTGTGCTTCGAGATCAAATGTATATTAACATCGAGATATAATAATAGTGATTTGCATACACAAGCATGACATGAATAAATGCATAAGAATCGATATGGATATGCATAGACATAAGCATCATAGAGGAAAGAGTGGCTTACTGTACCAGTAATTTGTGATTCAAGACCTGGGCTCAGTCACCAGGGTATTTGGAGACCACAGCACAACTGCCACCGGCCGAATTCCAATATTAACCTACCCAAACAAAACGAAATAATTTGATTTATCTCAAAAAAAAATGGGTTGAAAAATATAGCATTTAGAGAAAATGAATATCATTTTAGTTTATATGAAATATCTTGACAAAATTATAGTCTCACTTAATTAGTTATGGAGGGACACTATCACATTCTATTTAAGGATAACGAGCTGAGTACCGTGATAGCAGAAAGCAGAAATTTAGAGCATGAATCTTTCAAATCATTTCTATATAGCTTTTCATGGGAAAAAAGTTTGTGATAGAATGAGTCCATAGTTATTCAATACTTATTCCATTACTTCACCATGAGGCCAGTGTTCATGGCTTGCATAGCAAAATCAATGCACAATCAGACTGAATCCATTTCTAGTTCATGGTGGTTATGGACAACAGAGTCCAGTGTTAGCAAACCTGGCAAGACCACTTGGAACTCAGCCGAGACACCTGCACCCAGCCAGGAAGGGGGCATTACATGCCTACTCAGCATATAGTAACTCGAATGAGCTGTGACTCTATGAGCTTCAGACATATTGCCATTGTTTTCCAAAAATATAAGGGGGTAAGATGCCCAAAGCACATTCTTCCTCATTTCTCCTCAACCCTTCATCATATGGGAAGGCTTTCTATGAGACCCCACCCACATATATAATATATGTGAACCCTATTCTCAGCCATCAAATCTAAGTAGATGGCTAAGATGGCTTGAGTCACAATGTCAAAAATTGACTTTTAACCGTCAGATCTTGATCGGATTGCTCGGAGTTTTTATTTTTAATTTTTATTATATAAATAATTTTAAAGCAAAATTTGGGGCATGCATAGATCTGATAGGGGCACACATCATAAAAATAATCATAAAATATTTTCGGTGATTAACAATCGCCAAAATACCCCTGAAAATTTCAGGGGCATTTTGGTCATTTATTTTTATAGAAAATATTTATTTTTTATTTTCCCAGATTCACCCTAATTTTATGATGGGACGCCCAAACTTTCATCCAAAAATATTTTGTAGAAAAAAATGAAAAATAAAAACAGTGCTTTGTATGACATTGGAGTATGAACAATCATACCCATTCGATTCAGATCGAACGGCTGAGAAGTAGGGTCCCATATAACTTATATGTTGTTGGGGTCACATAGAAACATTCCTCTCATCATATAGGGCCCAAAGTTTATTTGAACAGTCATCTTTGACTGATCTATACATTGAACATATCAATTTCGAGAAAACAAAAAAATTACAAATTGGGGAAGGTCTTCTAACAATCAAGATCCCCCAAGTTTGGTCCTGATATGTGTCTGACTTAGGGACCTTTCCACCGTCTTATGTATTTTCTGGTAGTATTATGGTGTAAATGGTACTAGATTCCTATAGAAGAGGACAACCGTGCATCTTTGCAATCAATGGCCCGTCCTGAGTTGAGAACCATCATCTATCTAAACTTTTAAGGGTTTGCTGGATAGGACGAGGCCAAAACGCCCTCCCCTAGGATTTAGACCTGTTTTCCAGTACAGGCTGTAATATATATGATCTAGTTCTGTGTTCCGTAGCTGACGGAACTGGTGTTAGGTGCTCTGATGCAAAAATACCCCCAAAACAACTAAGATTTGCGACTCGCACTTGGCTATAGGATCACACCTGAAGTTGCAATTGAGATTGAAGAAAATGATTAAATCTAGGAATAAGCTTTTGCGCATCTCAAGGAGTCAACTTGCAAGAGAAGTTAAAAGGACTCACTAAAGAGCCTAAGTTTTGGATAAGTGTAAGCATATTGTGGCCAACACAGCACCACCTGTAGTAGTGCCGAAGTTGGTTCATTCAAACATGAAGCACGATTTTTGTATGAAGAATTACACCATGCAAAACAAGCTAATTGCAATTTCACAACAAAATAAGGAAGATCATTGATGAGACGTTGGCTTACACATTACACTATTGCCCATGCAACAAATAGCTTTCAATTTCAAGTTCCAATTTATATTTATATATTAGTTTGTGATTTATGTTCCTTGGGGTTTTGGCATATTTGACCCTAGCCATTCATATGAATGCATTCAAGTTTTTTCTTTCTCCTAGCATATCATTATCAGTGGAGCCACAGTAAGCACAGCATGAGATGTTGAAGTACTGAATTAGAAGAATAAATCAAGATAAGGTTGCCTAAATTAAAGGCCAAATTAAGCTTGTAATAGTTTGTGCATTGAAATGCATGCTTAGCTCTTTTATCTTGCTTTCTATATAGATGCAAAAGGCGAATTTGGGTACAATACGTGACAAGAAGTAGCACACACCCAGATCCAAAATTCCTCAGTCGTAACTCCTAAATCATAGAGTATTGTAGTGCGACTATTCTATGTGACTGTGACTGTACTCTCAGTGAGATGGTGAGAGATAGAAACTCCAGCTTATAGCGTATCACCAATCATGATCCTCAGCCAAACTTGAGCCACCATGGCTTGTGAGAGAAAATGGAATACATTCCAAAGGATCCATACATCAAGGAGGAACAAGTCGGAATTCAATGTTGCACAAGCCAGTCTACATACACTACAATCCTAACATGAGGAAGAGGCAGCTAAAGATGAAAAATGAAGATCAAATCCAACAACCATGTAGTACATATTTGAGAAAGATTTTGTATAACAATGGCGGGTGCAGCAAGAAGAACCAATCATCAACAAGATGTCCTTAACAACCAAGCTGGTAATCTATTACTGACAACTTCTTCCCAACTTTTTTCACTGTAATGTAACAAAATAAAAGATTCTAGATTCAGAATCTATCTCAAGCAAGAGAAAGAAGTAATGTGGATCAAAAGTGTTCTTTTTTATTTGAATGTTAGAGTTAAGCTTCCCATAACTCTATATTGTGACAATGAAGCAGTGTTTCATATTGCAAAAAATCATGTTTTTCATGAAGGGACTAAACATATTGAAGTGATGCCAAGATCATTCAAACTACTCATGTGAATATAGATCAACTTGTAGATATTTTCACCAAAGCCAATGGATAGGACAGATTACATGATATCACAAGCAAGCTGGGCATGATTGATATCTATGCCCCAGCGTGAGGTGAAGTGTTGGAAATAAAAAGAATAAGTTGTACTGTATTTGATGGACAGAACTGTCATTTATCTAAATAAGGGCCATATTGTCTCTAAGTTGTAATTAGGGTTATTACTTAATGTTATAAGAGGGCCACTCACTTTCTCTCTATCTCTCACATCTATCTCTATCTCTCCCTTCATCTTCTTCTCATCTCTATTTTCTTTTCTGACTCTCTCTCTAGATCCTACCAAATTGTTTTTTTCTTTACTTTAATTTCAACTGAGAGAACTTAAGGGAAGCTCCAATATGCAATAAGATGAGGGAAACTAGACTTAGGTAGGTTGCCCATGTGCAGCTTCAACCTAGGATAGCATCGATTAGGAAGGATGATTTTGTCCAAGTGGAAAGCTCTAAAAGGGAAAAAGGAAGGCCCCAAAGGACATAGATGGAAGTAGCGATAAGAGGTATGGTGGCTTATGGTCTAACTGAGAACAACCTTGATGGAGAGCAATGGCGGCATAGGATTCATATAGCCAACCCCAAATAGTGAGGATAAAGTTTGATGAGGATGATAATGAACTGGAATATGTTTTTTGAAAAGAAGAACAGGTGAAATTGGGGGTTTTCAAATTCATATGGGAAATCACCTAATTCTTCAAGTATCGGGTGATTCTTGGTTTTCAAGCAAAATAGTTGGTTTTGTACAATGAACCAAGCACTTCATGATAAACAGAAGTGATTCTTGTTTCCATAAAGAAACTGGAACTCCCCCTTCCAAGTCAGAACGACGATTTTTTAAACACTAGTTTGAATGAATATCATGTAACTCTTAAACATGACAATGGCTATGGTACACGAACTTATTTTATATGAGAGATATCAAAACCATGAAAAAAAGCTATTTTACATGGAAAATAGTTATAAGATATTTGATCATGGTAATACATGGGAGAAACATGATGTTAGTATCAATATAGTATGGGCCATAGTTGTTGGCAACACCTGGGAACCCGAATCGTTTCAGGAACCGGAATCGCGAAACCGCGACCGCTTCGAAGATTATGTTTTAGGAATCGAAGTCCACACAATGGGAATCGTTGGGAACGAGATTCCTAATTTCTTGGAATCGTGTATCAACTGAAATAGATCCAAGATTCATCCACAACTGGAATCGAAATTCCCGCCTCCTTGGAATCAAGATTCCCATCGCACTAGAATCGATACTCGAGGAGTCAAGATTCATTGATATGTGGAATCGAGTATCTAACTTATGTGGAACAGAGATATCTAGCAGTTTAGAATCGTGATTCCAACATATATGGGATCAAGTTTCTGACGTATCTACCAGGAGCAGAGATTTCATTTTTATGGAGTAGGAAGCCCCATACATAGATTGAGCCTTATCATCTTTAGAACCTATATCAGATGCCTCTTATAGGAAGGCTTCCCAAATTTTAAAGTGATTGTGAATGTTGACTATTGAAAATAGGATCATACAATCTACTAGGAAAATTATATACCACACAAGTATTTCTTAATTGTGATTTTGACTTTATAATTATGAAGACAAAATAGGATTATGTCTACACCATGGTTTTAATGAATTTATCGGTTATAAATTAAACTTAAAAGTAAAGTCCGTCCAAGCTAACACAAGTAAAAATATGAAACCATGCTACCATCATAGACATTGGACATCTATTATATCTTATTTTTTTAGTTAATTTTTGTCCTCAATTAGTACTTGCAACTCAAATGAACTTTCCAATTCAAATATTTAGAGTTTTGAAGTACTAAACATGTATGACTGTAATGTATTTTGCATCTCTAATATCTTTTGCAGGTACTAAACAAAGGCAGTTATAACTTATAACTATCAGACCATTTGAAGTTTAGATTCTTTAAAACCAAGAGGACGTGGCCATTTGATAATTAAGTCTAAGTATTCCACATCTTTACCCTCATTATAAAAGGGCACATAGCACTGTATGTTTGTTTTGCACTAAGATTTTTCAATAATATTTTTTATTTTGGAGAACATCTTTCCTATGTGATACCCTTTTTTTTTGTTTAGGAGGAGTAATCCCTATGACACCAAAGCATCAAATTTCTCGAGGTGGACACCTAATCACAAGTTACATGATGCAATTATATTTTATTCATCTTTTTCACCTAATCACAAGTTACAAGATTCAATTATCTTTTACTCATCTTTTTCACAACTATTGACCAATAAAAAATCAAGAAAACTATGCTCATTAAGTGTGGAATGTATTCCACTAAGAGATTGTAACTCAGAATTTTAAAATAATTAAAACTTAAGTATTCCACATCTTCACCCCCATTATGACAGGGCACATAGCTCTGTATGTTTGTCTTGCACTAAGATTTTTTAATAATATTTTTTATTTTGGAGAACATCTTTTCTCTATGAAACCCTTTTTTTTGTTTAGGAGAAGCAATCCCTACAACTCCAAAGCATCAAATTTCTTGAGCTGGACACCTATTCACAAGTTACCATATGCAATTATCTTTTCCTCATTTTTTTCACAACTATAGACCAATAAAAAATCAAGTCGACTATATTCAGTAAGTGTGGAATGTATTCCACTAACAGATTGTAAGTCAAAACTTTAAAATAATGTAATCCACTGTGAGATTGTAAGTCAAGAATTTTAAAAAGAATGTCATCATAATGTGTGACACGGGAGTCAGAGAATGGCCCTGAAACCGTGTTAAGGAAGTTGATTATGTATGGCTTGAGTTTGGATTGTTAAGAAAGTTAATTATGTATGGCATAATCGAGTTTGGTAATGAGTTACTGGTTTGGTAATAAGCTACTAAAGGTTTGAAAATATTTCATCATCAAGTCAAACTGTCAAAGTATCAAAGTATCAAAAAGAGAAAGAAATTATTGATTTAATGCAAAACTTTAGGCTTGCTGCAACAATTTCGTTCCCATTCCTCCCCTCTCTAAAGTCAAAAGACTTTAAACTGAATAACCCATTCTCTCTAAACCTACACCTTAAAACTCAATCATTTGCAAGCATCTATGGAATTGCTATTGATGGACTCATGAACCCAAACTTAATGGGGTTCGGAACCCAATTAATTGTCCACCCAAAATAGTAGTCCCTACGGTGAGTGATGAACCATTGATTATAACCCATAACAACCAAACTCTAGCTTCAGTTTATAATGCTTCAACCCAATAAGCTAATTCAAACTTTTGAGAAGTTATGAAAATGCTGAGCATTTAAGGCAGTAAGTTATCATTCATGGTGACGTGTTGTTGTACCACCGGGTTTACTGATGGCTACCAGGTCCACCTAATATAGTAGTCCCTTCGGTGAGTGGTGAACCATTGTAATGATCCATAACAACCAAACACGAGCTTGGGTTTTATAGGCCTCAACCCCATAAGCTAGTAAAGTTATGAAAATGTTGAGCATTTAATGCATTAAATGCTCATGGTGACGTGTTGCCATACCATCAGGTTTATTGATGGCCACCTGGTCGACCCAACATAATAGTCCCTACGGCGAGTGATGAACCATTGATAATAATCCATAACAACCAAACTCAAGCTTCGGTTTATAATTTTATATGCTTCAACCCAATAAGCTAATTTGAAAAGTTGTTAATATGATGAGCATTTATAGCATTAAATGCTCATGGTGACGTGTTGTTGTACCACCGAGTTTATTAATGGCCACCGGGTTCACCCAAAATAGTAGTCCCTATGGTGAGTAGTGAACCATTGATAATAATTTATAACAAACAAACTCAAGCTTGGGTTTTATATGCTTCAACCCAATAAGCTAATTCACACTTTTGAGAGTTGTGAAAATGATGAGCGCATTAAATGCTCATGGTGACGTGGCGCTTTGGAACCAAGCGATGCACTTCACATGCTCAATCTAGAGTTTGATTGCTCTAGCACTTTGGCTTCCCTTGTCAGACGGAATTCCAACTGTCTCTATCCGACACTAGGTTTTTTAAAAAATTGAGAATTAACGTTCACCGTGTTTGGTCCCTAAAACCCATTCAGAAATTCTTTTGAAATTTTGAATTTGATAAATATCATTGAATAAAAATTGTTCAATATGAAAGAAAAACTTTCATAGCACTGTAAATTATCTAATATCTAACTATATCTTGATATGCGACGTGTATGACTAATAGTGGGCGCTTACACAAACCTCTCCCTTTAAGAATTGGTATTCCAGGATAAAGAGAGCCTGTTTATTCATAGAGATTGTCTAGAAAGAGACTATTTATCTTTGGAAAAAGTTTATACAAGGTTGCAACTTTAAAATGTAGAACTAAAGATGCACCTCAAAAATATATCGAAAAAAAGCTGTTTTAATGTTGAAAAACCTTCTAATTGATCATCTTAACATTGAGACGTGTAAATATGAAAAAAAAAAAAAGATTTCGAGTCCCAGAAATAGTGCATCTTGCAACACATTATCTAGACCATCCATTTTCAAGATTTTCATATGTTTATAAATCTACTTGATTTTAACCATTTTGGAGTTTAAAATTTTATAATTAGAGATAAAAATATATTTTCAGATAATCCTAATAAATTTTTTCACCAAAATTACATGTTATGATAAATTTTGGAGGTGCACCTTAATTGGATTGTTTAAGGTTGAAACCTTATACAAACCACGCCTTTTCTCTTTTATACATGGAGGTCACAATTATTCTCACTCATTAAATGTCAAATTGGATGGCTTGGGGTGAGTCACAAAGTCCATGAATTTCTTTTTTAGATCTTTGTGTCTATTCAATAACACACTTACAACCACTCATTTTGATATTTAAGGGACGAATGAATGTGACCAACATATACAAAAGATAGATTGTCTAATTATAGACAATCTGTTGTATATATAACTCATATATAAGACATAAAAGTCTATCTTGCATTGACTATCTGAAATTATTAGATACAAATCCCACATGGGGTCACAGACTTGGGGCCACGATACACTAGATGATGGGAAATACGTCACACTAATTACAGTTTACTAGTTTCCTGTCCCATACATGAGGGTTGGCAGCGCATCAAAGAGAAGCTAATGTGGAGTATGGGGTGGACTATACAGTACGATGCCTTTCTAAACCACGTCTAGGTCATGTGCCTTAGACACCCTAGGATAGAGTGGAGGTTCAGACTCCAGACCTAAGAGGAGACTCCAGACCTTAGAGGCCATGGGAACCACTTCTTTATGTTAAAAAGCAATAATAAATACTTCTCATAAGGGTAGGCAATCTATATGCTCTATAGCATAGGAAGGGACCATGGAACGTAAAGGTAGTCCACGGACTCAAAACATATTGATAGGATGATTACAATCTTGGTGAGGATGATAAGATTTAAGATAGATGAGTGGCCAGACAAATGTGGAAAAATCTTGGAATTAATGCTTCGAGGGCACTTAGGGTTAGTGACCTAGTTCGAACAGGAGATAAGATTAGGGAATGTGAACTTAGGGTTGGCTCAAAATTCAAATAGGAGATAAGATGAGGGAATGTTGACTATTTGTAAGTCAGAATTCCGTGATCTATTAAACATTTTGGTTCTATTAAAAGAGATTTTCAAGTCCTACAAATAGTACATCTTGCAATACATTATGTGGATCGTCCATTTACAAGATATTCATGCGCTGCACATCTGCTTGATTCGAACTATTAGAGTCTAAAATTTATAATTAGAGAAAATAATAGATTCTTGCACTACCCCCTAAGAATTTTTTATAGGAAATTTAAAGGGTAGAATAGTAAATTCTCTATGTAGGTTAGGATAGATTTTTATGAGGATATAGTTTCGATTTTGTGGGGGTTGAGGTTATCATCTCTTAATAGGTTGATAAGCATCATGAAAAGAAAAAGAAAGAAAGAGAGAAGGAAGGGCTGAGAAAAGTGGTACATGGAAGTTAGAGAAAGTTTATTTTTTGTGGGGTTTTATTTATTTATTTATTTTCTTCAAAGTGTATTTAAACGGAAGAAGTCCCTCATTGTAACAGAGAATTGGATTTTAGTTAAGAATTTCGGTCTTGTGAAATAATCTTTTGGGGATGAACTCCTTTGCAGACCTAAAGAGGGTATATTCTCTCAAACTTTTAATTTTATTTTTATTTTATGGTTTATTATTATTTTTCTGCATCACCATCCATATGGTTGAGTGATCGAGCCATTGATAATAGTAGACAACCAGCAACTCATGAGCTTGTGTTTTACATAAACAACCAGAAAAGTAAAATACACATTCCATAAGTTTGCAAAACGTGGAGCATTAATTGCTGGAATGACATGGCGACATTGAGAGATGGTATTGATTTAATGCCATCAATATTGTATTTAAGATAATATTGTACTTGGAAGTTGTCGGGGATGACGCATGCTCAACTTGGAGTTTAGCGTCCTCCCCACACGGCTCCATGTGTCACCAAATCTCAAGCCCACATCATCAGAGTCTTTTATTTATTTTTATTTCATTTTTTATATAGAACAGTTAAGCACTGCATCCTAGGGCTCTCTTGGGGCTTCCTAGAACTTTGAAGATCGAAAGAGTCTACACTCTATACAATGTCATAGTCTTATAAGGGAAAGCTTCCTATATTTCCCATGTTCTCATATCATAAAAACAATTAAAAAGAGAAGAGAACTAATAATTAATTGAAAGATGAGAAATAAATATCAAAGAGACGAGAATTAAACATTTGTTGTACTTATGTTAGATGAAAGATTCCAATAAAATATATATAAGAACTAAATATTTGGGAAAATGACAATTTCGAGTAAATTGTTTTTAAAATGCATAACGAACATGTATTTATTTAGTGATATTCTCTTAAAAAAAAAATTGATAGTTGAGTTTTCTAATTCTTAGAATTCAAAGAGAGAAAAGCTTAGGCTTTTGAAACGCTAGTATGGGGTATAAAGAAGAAACCCTAGGTTTCTTTGAATTATGCTAGTGTTTGGCTTTACTCCTTGCTGATTTTACTGTTCCCTCAAATTTCCCTACATCAAATTGGTATCAGAGCATGCGATCTGCACGGAACCACTGTAGTAGTGTACGATGTCATTGTAGCACTGTATGGAGTTACAGTAACAGTGTAGGAAGTTATTGTAGCACCATTTTTTTGGTGCCCTAGGTCAACAACAAAGAGAGCAAGTTACAGTCGGGGGTCTAGGGTTTGCTCATTTTGGCAAAGGTTTTGCCAAACAGCCTAGATCTTACTGATTTCAGCAGTTTTTTGTTGATTATTACCTAGGGTTGTAATTTTGGAGAACCCATGGCAGCGAGAAGGGGCTGTAGTAGGGGGACTTTCATAGATCCTTTCTATGATCCAATAGATGACAGAATTGAAGAACTTGAAAGACAAATACAGCAGCTGGTACAGCAGTTCACGAACCTCAATAATTGGCAAGACGATCATCTTTCAGCCTACGAGGTTCTCGAATACAAGCCTTTTCACTTTTGCACTCCGCATGGGGAGTCGAGTGATGAAGATAGTGACAAAAGATCTAGATGAGGGGAACATCACTCTCGGGTTTTTGATTTGAAAAATGAGATTTTTTATTTTGACACGATTGCATGGAAAGCCAGCAAATTGTAGATTGGGATTCACCACCAATCTTCAATATATACTCAGATGAACAACAAGATTTCTTCAGATATTCGATCTATGAAAAGGATCAAGATGGTGATGAAGAAATTTTGGAAGAGGGAATATGAAGAGAAGGCAGCAGGACGACTGATCAAATCTTGGCCTTTGAAGATCTCATTAATATCGAAGAGGTGGTGCATTCAAGATATCCAGGTATTGAAATCAAATTAGTGTAGTGGAAGCACGGTTGAATCAGAATGTACAAATTGTACCCATAATTCCTCAATATACATATCGGGATCCATTTTTTGGGGAATTATTTTTACCATGTATAATCTTTGAGCCAACAAATAAGAAGATGGTTGAAGAAGGTGGCTTTGACACTGATTTCATCTTAGCACACTTCAAAACTCGAGAACAAGTTTTCTCCAACCACTGGAAAATGATGGAGGACAAAATTATCCTTAGTATTTATTTATACTCAACTTGAAAAGATATATATTATAGTTTTAGTTTTAAGATTTATTTCTAGGGTTTTTTAGATTTTAGGACTTCGAGGGTTTTTATATTTTTTATTTATTTCATAAAAATACTAATCACAAATACTATTTGCAAATATTGTTCACAAAGATAAAACGGTCAATACAAAATTTAATTTTAAGTTTAAATTAAGATATATATATATATAGGTCATTTTAATCATTGTATGGACATGTAATGTCTTAGAACATTGAATTGTAATATATAGGGCCTTGAGAGGGGGATCAATTACACATGATTTTTAAAAATTGAAAGAGAGAAAAGCTTAGGATTTTGAAACCCTAGGTTTCTTTGAATTATGCTTGTGTTTGGCTTTACTCCTTGCTGATTTTACTCTTCCTTCAAATTTCCCTACATCAGTCCTGGCCTAGCCTTGCAGTATATTTTTGGGCTGGGTTGGTTCCGAGTCTATGTTTGGGGACGCAAGACCCGGTCAGGTCTGGCCCCAAAGAATATTTTCTTGTCAGGGTCTGGTCTAACTTTTAACATACACCACTATGATCTAGTGTATATTGTTGCAAACGAGTTGTAAAGATCACGACATACAACATTATAAGCATTCAATGCATGTTGTCATTTGGATTCAAAAAATCCCCTCGCATCACATTCTCCCACAACCTCTTAATAAAAAACCCATGCTTTAATCCTATCATCGTCATAATTTTCCTCTATCAAATCATTGTTTTCCTTCCCAAAGCCTTTATCCCATCACCTACCAGCTCTCCCCTTCTTCCTTATCTCTCACGTCCACCTCTTTTCTCCCATTTCTTCTTTTACATCTCTGACCATCTCTCTCCTTCCTTATCTCTCTGCGTGAAATCTCATTCCCTCCATTTACCCTTTTCCCATCACCCACCCTCTCCTTCCCTCTCTCACACCTTCTAAAAAGATCCCTGGTTCTACACTTTTCATGGTGATTCACTTTCAAAGGAGTCGCATGTAGAAGCCACACAGTAACAAGGTACGTCTATCACTGTTGATATGGGTTAATAGTTGTTTTTTAGAGAGAGAGCGATAACGGGTGTGGTTTTTGTGAGAGAGAGAGCGAGTGAGTTAGGTTGTTAGTATAGGTTAACAGTTGTGTTTTTTGAGAAAGAGCGATAGCTAGCTGGTGTGTTTTTGGTGAGAGAAAGTGAGAGAGATAGGTTGTTGGTATGGTTAATAGTTGTGTTTTAGAGAAAGAGCGATAGCGAGTGTGTTTTTGGTGAGAGAGAGCGAGAGAGTTGGGTTGTGGGTACAGATTAAAAGTTGTTTTTTTAGAGACAAAGCGATAACGGGTGCTTTTTTGGTGAGAGAAAGGGAGAGAGCTGGGTTGTGAGTACGAGTTAACAGCGGTGTTTTTAGAAAGAGAGCAATAGTGGGTGTGTTTTTGGAGATTCCCATACAATAGGTACCATTGTTGGAGATAGTTTTGTTTATCTATAAAAAGAAATATATTCAGCTCCTCTATTTTCAAAGGAACAATTTGATTTTCAACCGACAATTTAGTTGGCAGTCTTCACAATCTCCTCTAGTATGTATGAAATACACCAAGATTAATAAACAAAATTAGATATTTTATTTGAATCTCAAGAAATCTTCCCAAATCAATAAACTATGGTGAAGCAGAAAATGCACAAAGGATATCTTTGAAGTCTTGCTAATTTTCATCCTTCCCTTGTAAAGCGGAAGATTGTTAGCTTCAAGAAATTAAAAAAAATGCATCTGAGACTGATATTTCTCTAGAGAGAGCGATAGTGGGTGTGTTTTTGGAGAGAGAGCTGCTATTTTACTCTAACCTATTGTTCTTCAAATTTCTTTCTTGCATTTCTATATTTACCACTTATTTTCTATTGTACTCCAACCTAATGTTCTTCAAAGTTCGTTTTTGCGTTTCTATCTTTACCATTTATTTGCTAGTGTACTCTGACCTGCTGTTCTTAAATTTCTTTTTTGCATTTCTGACTTTAATAACTTGGTCATGATAAGTATTGTCCGTCAGTGACATTTCCTCAGTTAAGTAGACTAAACAACATTTTGGGGATCGAATCAAGGACATGGGTAATATGTATGATTCTTGGAATCGTTGAACAAATATAATAGGGTTACACTATACTTCTTTGTACCATCTGCAAACCCAATCAGAAATAAACAAACTCTAGGCATGTACCTCATGAGTTCTCTTAGGAGGAATAAGTGTCCAAGATTTGAACAATTTACGGGGATGCATTTTTATTACTGTCATTATGCTGATTCTAGCCAGAGCCTTTCACAAGCCACAACTTTCCTAGTTCCAAATGGAAACTACTGGAAAATATATAGAGAACAAGCCCTGGAGATCAACCCAAGTCCAGGTGACTAAATCTCAATTAATAGGTCAGCTAACTATGGCCAAAACACATCTAAGATATGAGGAACTTAGAGCATGAAAGGCAAACCTTGGAACTTGAAAGGAAGCTACTAAACTCTAGGTTAGTGAAGGTCAATTAATAGCTCAGCTGACTTTGATCCTAACACATCTTAGATGTTCGGAAATTAGTGTATGGAAGGACCTTCAAGATGCTTTTTGCGAAAACCTTGATAGTACTACCAGGTTTGTACAAAGCCACTTCCCCATGCTAGAATCAGAACTAAATTACAAATGAAGTTCTATAAGCCATTCCCCCATGCTAAAACCAAAACTATCTTGAAAATTGATCATTAGCCACCCCATGAGGAGGGCAGCCATGTCACATACAAGCTTACTAACGATAAAGTTAATATCTCCATGCCAGCATTTATAATGGAAGCAGAACTTCGTGAGCAAAACATAACTTGAATTCTTCCTTTTGAATTTTTTGGCCTATGTATATACTTCTTTTGGGAGTGTATAACATTACTTGAATTCTTCCTTTTTGAATTTTTTGGCCTATGTATATACTTCTTGTGGGAGTGTATAGCTTTACACCACGTGAGTACAGTTTTGCCTGCTGGCTCAACCATCCACTCTCATTAAGTGATCATTGAGAGGAACCATGCCTTTTTTTCAGCAGGTAACGGTAGAGTAGGGTGTGGTGACGTTCCAAACCAGTGTTATTAAGAATGAATGTTTGAGACAACATGCAGTTCACTGCTTGTGTATGGCATGTATGATATACTTTCCCATTCCTTTTACCGCCCTTACTTGCCTAAAAAATTATAGATGAAATTATAATCACAAATAATGATTAGTATCACATGGAGCATGTACTCCATTTGAAAGCGCATGACAGGTAAATCAACAGATAAATAAACATAAAATAGGATGAAGACAAGCAAAAAGATCATATGCAAAAAAGAGGAGTACCATCACATTACGAACTCCAAACATCTTAAAATTTCTAAAAGCCAAGTGTGGCATGCACAAATACTACACAGTAACAAGTATGTAACATGAAAACATGACAGATAATGCATTCAAATTTAACTGATTGTTCAAGCAAGATGTGACCTTGCAAATTAAAAGGGCTACGTGAGGAAAAAAACATAGTGATCGAGATGCAACAGGGTTAAATATAGTAAATTCTTAATTCTCAAGGGCAATATTGCAAAAATGGGAAACATTTTATGCTTATTAGAAAGGTGTTCAGCATGGTTCGAGACCAAAGGTGAAACAGGGCCAAATATAATAAGTTCTCAATTCTCATGGACATATAACAAAAAGGGGTTACTGAAACATTTTCCTCTCATCAGAATGGCATTCAACATTGTTCAAGGAACAGTCAAAACAATGGTTAGGACAGTTGCTGTAAGAGTAATGCCCCTTGCATGTTACGTCATGTAATCTGACAAGTAATAACAGGTGTTTTAAAAATATAAAGCATGCTAATAACATCATAACAACTGTTGTTACATGTTCCAAAGATTCGAAGGATGAGTCTTTATGTTTGTAACTTTCTGAAAATAACCTAGTTATATCAATTATAATGCAGTTATATCTAGTTGGTACGTCTGTCATGGTGCTGAAAATTTCAAAACCGAAAGTAGACCCTTCTTTTTTTTATGCACTCTCTTGCTGTATTCTTTTAGCCATGGTTGGAACTTCATAGTCTCCTCTCTCTTTCGCAAAACTTCCATA
This sequence comes from Amborella trichopoda, assembly GCF_000471905.2. Next base: position 5,080,046 of record NW_006499858.1, read on the forward strand.
GTTGTGATAGAGATTAAACTTGATTTCTATCGGAACTTTTATTTCCATTCAATGGGATCAGGTTTGATTATTAGGGACATAATTTGCCTAGATACCTTTACGAACTTATAGGGTGAAAAGTATCTATGTGAGCAGGAAGGTCGTAGTCGATAGGATCTGGCGCATGGTGTTCTTAAACTCGTAGTTACTCTAGACGGTGAAGACTTTAATGACCGTGAACCCATATTAGGTTATTTACACAAAGGGATGGAAAAAATTGCAGAAAATCGAACAGTCATACAATATCTTCCTTCATACAATATATTCCTTATGCAACACGATGGGATTATTTAGCTCCTATGTTCACAGCGGCAATAACAGTGAATGCACCGGATAAGATGGAAAGTCCTTATCCACATTTATGAGCATTTATGATGCCTTTCTTACTCGATGCCGCTGTGCTCGATTTTCTGTGAGATCCTTACCATTCAACTCAAGCACGAAATCAGCAAAACTGATTATCAACTAAAATATGAACCAAATACCCATTTTTAATTAAATCATTCAAAAGCATATGTGCCTTCTCGAATGATGACACTCTACATTGTGCCCTTCACAAGCACTTTGCTATCAATAAACCATCTCAAAGAAAATATAAAGTGATTTTGACGAATGGCCATTGTCATAGAGCCATTGATCACACCGCCACAGGTTGAGAGATGAGAGATCAGGTTTCCCACAATTTGCATTCACTGTCCTCTCAAACAAACTCATTGCGTCCATGAATTAGCCTTCTTTCCAATAACTAGTGAGCACAACGCCAACCAAGTTAGCTGATAAAACATAACCACCTTTAGAGAGCTCATCAGGACATGCTGCTTGAAAAGAGCTTTAATAAAGATTCAAGGGGGTCAACACCATAGACGAAGAAGCCAGACCTCACCTTGAATCCTCGTCTATCCTATCCCTGACTGTCCTACCCCTCCCCTTCCTTTCTCTGAGTGACTCTCCTCTGTTTGCTTCTCTTTTGTCTATGGAAGTGGACACATCCCTTCTCCCCTTCGGCATTATCACGGTACATTCCCTCCATCTATCCCCCCTTGACTCGTCTCAACTCTCTTTGCTTCTGGCCCTTTCCTTCCTCAGCCTTCCCTTCTTATTCCTCTAGGCAGGATTACTACAGTACTCTTCCCCTATGAGTACCATCCTACCCCACCTGTCTTCAGTGGTCCCCAACCTTACCTTTTTCACTACTTATCTTTCTACACCCCTCCTCCTGCTTTGCCTATTAACCCATCCCCCCTTTTCGTCCTATGCTGGGCTCCTCCGCCCGCCACTTTTTGGACCCCTAATCAGCCTGTAGCCTTCCCTGAGACCCTTTCTTCTGTTGGTTCTTCTCTGGACATCCCAGTCTCTGGGTCTCCTGAGGTACCGTTGTCTGATTCTAGCCCAGGTAGACCAAGTTCCTTGCCATCGGACCTTTATCCCCTTGTTTACCCTGGTCTATCATCCTACTCCACTGGACTCTCAGTGGTACCTCCTCAGTCTCTACCCCATGCAGCCTCTTCCTCCCAATCGATTGTAGGTGACACAGATAGAACAGGTGGGATAGATAGATCTCGAGAATAAGACAGGATGCAAGAGATCTATAGGGTAATGGGTTACGAACATCTTGGACCCGGAGGCTCGACACATCGGCTCTTGCAGGAGGACGCTCAAAGCAGGTTTAAGATGAACCTCAAAGGACAACGTGAATTACTTAACCTCTTCCCTTCCATTAATTACGACAAACCTGCTAATGTAACCAAGTCTCTCCTCACCACTATCCCATCCTCCCCTACTTTTAGGCGGTCGACAAGGATTGCCCCCTCCCCAGCTTCCTCCCATTCCTTATGAAGATTCTTTCGTGGAATATTAGAGGGCTGGAACAAAAGTCCAAAACGAACTCGATGAGAGACCTTTCTAATAGATTTTCCTCATCCATCCTGGCCTTGACAGAGACAAAACTGCCGGACCCTACCTTGCAATCCATTCGCCGTGTGTGGGGCAGAAGGCCGTGTCAATGGGAATCAATACCAACGACAGGGGCCTCTGGTGGCATTTGGGTTCTTTGGAACCCAATTGAGTTTAACCTCCTCTCGTCCCACTTAGGTAACTTCTCAGTCACCATCCTTCTCTCCGGGACTACTGATGGTGCACTGTTTAAGTTCTCCGCCATTTATGGTCCAAACTCGGTCTCCCTTTGCCCACGTCTTTGGTCAGAATTGGACTGTGTAGCAGCCTTACCACATTCTGCTTGGCCTGGGTTGTGATTTCAATATCACTAGATGGTCCCATGAGAGAAACCACAATACCAATATTTCTCAAGGTATGTTGGACTTCTCCGACTTCATATCCCGACAAGAACTAGTAGACATTCCAATCCAAGGGAATGCCTTTACCTGGTCCAATCACTCTGCTCAACCCTCCCTGGCTAAACTGGATAGATTCCTTCTGTCCCTAGGTTGGGAAGATTTGTTTCCTGGCTCACACGCTCTTACCTTGCCGAAACCTACCTCGGATCACTGCCCCATTCTCCTTGATACACAGACGATCTGTAGGGGGCCAAAACCATTTAGGTTTGAATTGGCTTGGTTGGAAGAGCAGTCCCTTCTGACCCTCATCCCTAGTTGGTGGAATTCTTTCTCCTCCCAAGTCTCGGGTACAGAGGGTTTCAAGTTACAGCCCAAGCTCCATCTGCTTAAGAAGTCATTGAAAAGCTAGAGTCAATCTCGGCCAGGAAATTACACTCAGATAAAAACGCTCCTTGCTTAACTCTATCCAAGATTTTGATAATCTTGAAGAAGCAAGACCCCTGTTAGATTCTGAAGCTCAGTTTAGAACCCAAGCAAAGCTAGATTACCTCTCCACACTCAAGAAAGAAGAGCTTTTTTGGTACCAAAGATCCCAGGTCCAGTGGTTAAAAGCAGGGGACCAAAACACAACATTCTTTCACTGTATAACAGTTTTCTAACTCAGCCTCTTGATATCCAAGTTGCCATTATAAACTACTTCAGGTTGCTCTATACTGCCCCTGTGGCCCTTAGGCCCAGAATGACCACCTTGGACTTCCTTACTGTCTGATCATTGGTCCAAAGAGTTGGAATGACCTTTTACAATTGAGGAAATCTCTAAGGCCATTGATCAATTAGCCTATGACAAAGCTATGAGGCCGGATGGTTTTCCTATGGCCCCCTTTAAATCTTTACTGGATACATTCCTGCCTGATTTAAGTGTTTTTTTGAGGATTTCTACCAAAGGGGGGATCTCAAACAAAGCTATCAATGCTACCTCAAGAAAGAAGGTGCAGAAGAGCTTAAGGATTTCTGGCCAATTAGTTTGCTTAACTCAACTTACCATCTCACACTCTCAATCAGCCTTCATCAAAGAAAGGCCGATCCTAGACGGTGTGCTGGTTGCCCATGAGTGCATTCACTCTAGGCACCTCTCCAAGAAACCAGGATTGATTTTCAAGATAGACTGGGAGAAAACATATGATCATGTCAACTGGTCATTATTGGATGAGACGATGGCTAGAATGAATTTTGGACATCGATGGAGGAAATGGATTAAAGGTTGTATCTCCACTCCCCATTTTTCGGTCCTTATTAATGGAAGTCCTAAAGGACTTTTTTTGCTGCTTCGAGAGGGCTCCATCAAGGGGACCCGTTATCTCCCTTTCTGTTTACAATAGTAGCTGAAATCTTCAGCAGGTCTATCTCTCGTCTCTACCAGGAAGGACTGCACTCGGCGTTCCATTGTAACTCTCAAGGACCTATGGTATCACATCTGCAATATGTAGATGATACCTTAGTCTTCCTGGATGTGGATCATCTGCAAATTGAGAACCTTAGACTTTTCCTCAATGCTTTGAAAATGCCACTGACTTCAAAGTAAATTTGGAAAAATCTAAGATGATGGGGGTGGGTATTACACTCCAAGAAATCAGACCCCTGATCCCATCTTGAGATTGTATAGTTGAGGATCTCCCCACCACCTATTTGGGTATACCTCTAGGCCTGGGGAAACCAAAAAAGAGACATTGGACCCAAGTTATTGATCGAGTTGACAGGAGTCTTGCTGGTTGGAAAGGAAGGTTCCTATCCCTGGCAAGTCAGTCTACTTTGGTTAAGGCTACTTTGGCTAACTCCCCCATTTACCTAATGTCCATTTTCCATATGCCAGCTTCGATGGCTAAAAGGTTGGATCATGAGGAACTTTCTATGGTCTGGCCAAGCGGAAAAAAAGCGACATCACCTAATATCTTGGGATAGGGTCCGTCTACCCAAACTCCAAGGTGGTTTAGGTATCAAAGACCTAAGAAAGCATAACTTGGCCTTGTTGGGGAAGTGGTGGTGGAGATTGGCCACTCAACCAACTCTTTCTGGGCACAGGTCATTCGGAATAAATGTAACATTCCGGATCACATGTGGGTGCCCGAAAGGATTGCACAAAGCGGGGATTCTGGAGCATGGAGATCCTTAGCATCCTCCTTCGCTCAGTTTGAAAGTGTTTCGATTCCATCCAAAACAAGGCAACAGAGTTCGCTTCTAGTTGGATTCGTGGATAGGACATGCTCCCCTTAGGGACCTGTTTCCTAACCTTTATCAAATTGCCTCCAACAAAGAGTCCACAATTGAGGATGAAATGGTCTGCGCAAGGGGGGCGAAGAACTTGGAGCCCCAACTTTCGTAGAAATCTCTTTGATAAGGAAACTTTAGCCTTCACCACTCTTTCGGCTACTCTCCACCATGTTTTCTTACCTTCATCAGGGAATGATTATTTGGTTTGGACTCCAGCCCCATCGGGTAAGTTTTTGGTAGCTTCTTTCTATAGGAAACTTATCAGCCACCTACCTTCCCTCTTAACCCCACCTCCCCTCTTCACAAAGTTTGGAACACGATAGCTCCTCCAAAAGTTCAGTCCTTTAACTGGATAGCTGGCTGTCAACAGGCTCTCACACTCGATCAGCTTCAAAAAAGAGGCTTGCCACTCCCAAACAGATGTGTGATTTGCTTACAAGAGAAGGAGTCTAATCCCCACCTCTTTCTTCATTTCAGCATGGCTTTTGAGCTTTGGACTCTGATCCTAAAGTTTTCAACTTTAATTGGGTTCTCCCACCTTCGGTCAAAGCTCTAGTTCTTTAGTACTCAGTTGGTCCTTGGCCCAAGGCTGGACTAACCTAGTGGAGGGCAGCTATTGCTGCTACGGTTTGGGTTTTATGGATTGAAAGAAATGAGAGGATCGTTCAAGGACATAAAAATGAAGTTTCAGGGATGTTTCACAAAGTTACATCTTCTATACCCTTTTCAGCCTCCACTCATAGTACCTTTCCTGGGATCCCTACGAGTTCTTTCCTCAGGCAATGGGACAATATTATTCGACTCCAGCCTTTCAAGTGACAGAGACCCCACAACTGGTTGCCCCCTCCAGAAAGTGCCATAAAGTTAAATTTTGATGGCTGTTCATTGGGGAATCCGAGCCATTCAGGAGTAGAGGGGGTCTTCAGAGATCACAACTACAATGTTCTCTTGACATATTTTGAATATGTCGGCTTTGGAGATTCACAACTCGCTGAAGCATTGGCTCTTCTCCCGGGCCTAAAATTTTTTGACCCGGCTCGGGGTCAATCCTTAGTGGTGGAAGGAGACGCAAAAAACACTCTATTTTGGTCAGCAAGTATACCTAATCCTCCTTGGTACCTCTCTACGATTTTTTATGAGATTTACCACCTATGCAAGGATACCAACGTCTAATGGAGGCATAAATGGCGGACGTCGAACGAGTTCGCCGACCTCCTAGCTAAAGATGGTGCTCGGTGACGATCACATATGGAAGACAATAAATGGTCCACCTCCTTTTTTGCACTGGACCATCGAGGCTCTCTAGGACCCTAATCTTCTGGTAAAAGGGCGTGCCTATAAGCCCTATTTTTTGGATTTCTCAATCTTTTGTATACAGTCCCTACAGAAGTATATAGTTTGTATAGTGGTGTTGGCTTAATTTTTGGACTAAGATACCCGTCTCGAGGGTAATCTCGGCTCAATCTATTGTATTCCTTCTTGTTCAGTAATGTTAACATTATCAAAAAAAAAAGTGTGATTTCTAAATTTGAAAACCACCACCTATTCCTCATGGTTGAAAGAATTTCGTGGCCTCAGAAATCCTACTAGCACCACAAAGCACTCAAAGGAAGGAGTCATATAAAGGCATAAGCAGACACATTTTTCTTACTTATCAGGGTTTTGAGTACTACACCAGCATCTACTAATTTGCACACATTGCAAAGGGACATGCAATTTGGCCCCACTTCCCACAATCTAAGAGAAAGATCAATCTCCAATTAGAAACTGGCCTACAAGACCTTATACTAGGAATTCTCAAAATCTTATCATTGCTTCCAGCTTTTCGAACAGTTTATAGGCTTCTAAGCTTGCCTGATTTGCACGACCCATGAATGAAGCTCCAATTTACACATCTATCAAGACTTTAATTCTCAGAGTTTTATCATTATTTTCAGCTTTTTGAACAGTTTAGAGGCTTCTAAGCTTGCCTGATTTGCATGACCATGAATGAAGCTCCCATATACACATGTATCAATTGTCATAATCTTACTTTTATCAGTTTCATATACATGAGCCACTGTACAGAAATGCCAAACAAGTGACAAATAAGAATTATCATCAGGTTTGAAGATGTTAACCCCATGTCAAAAAGGAATTCTCTAGCAAAAAAGGCATCACTTTTGATGAAGATTCCCAATAAAAGACAAATAACCATGGCACTCTAAACCCAAATTCTCCCTTGAAACTTGCATGAAGACCTCTAGGCCACCACGAGTACTCAAAATTCACATAGATGAAGGATTTTGTCAAAAGAAGTGTTCAAAGATGTGGCCGATTCCACATGGACTCGGCCGAGTTGCTCAGTCTCAGCCAGTAGCTAAGGAGAATGTACACACTCAGCAGGTGTGTCACTAATCCAAATTTGGATGTTTTGATCGAAAATTCCTCAAAACAAATATTCTAGGCTAGGAATAAAACAAATATTTATCGATTTGCATCAAAGTTCAGATATTTAACCTTTTTTTTCATTTTTTTGGTGGAAAGAAACCTTTTTTTTTTAATACCCAATCCGCCTCAACATTGATTTCTCTCACTTTTTCTTTAAAATCATGGAAACTAAGTTCTATTTGATCTTCATTCATCCCTCTACAAGATCCCCATACTCATTTGTTGAATCAAAATGCTAGAAATTGAGAGATAAAACTGGCCTGAAATCCCTGGTTCTCTTAAAATCAGCTTTTATTTTTCAAACCCTAACCAATCCCCCTTCATATTGGTTTAATGGTTCCTCTCTCATTTTTGGCCCAAATCTATTGAATAGTTTTGTTTGATTGTTATTCAACCCTCTGCAATGCCCCATACTAATATGTTTCATAAGTGGCTGAAAATTCAGATTTTTTGCCCAAAAGTTGGCGGTTTCTATGAGAAAAAACAGATTTTTTTCCCCATACGCCACCCAATCCGCCATCGTATTGATTTATACTTCACTTTTCATTGAAATCTCTTGAAACTTGGTTGGATTTGTGCAGTTTTACCATTAAAACAAAAAAATAAAAATAAAAGAAAAAAGAAAGAAAAAATGCAGACACTCACACACACACAAACGCATGCGGGTATTATATAACAGCGATTGTAAGAAGGTTTAGGCCCTAGAAAGTTGAAGAGCTTAATGCATAGCAATTGCTCTAAAAAGGCGTTTCCAATAGAGAGACGACATGAAGAAGAAAAGTTACCTCTTTTGGTTGTATAAGGGCCTAAGGCAATGCGGACAGAGAGAAGAGGAAGAGGTGCTCTGTGCAATGGAGAAAACCTCAGAGTCTGAGACTCCTTCACCGATGCGACAAGAGCGAGAAAGGTGAGTGTGCTGCACGTCCTGTCCATCTATAAGAATAATAAATCAGGGCTTAGGAGTATGCATTCGATATTTTGAATCTCCAGGCTGTGCCATTAATGTACGGCACAGACACTCTGAAGAAAAACGCTGACATTTTTCGAGATTCACCCAAGAGATGCCCATTATTAGGAGTTCACTGGGTTATTTTTTATCAAGAATTATCAAAAGGAAAAGTTTATATAATGTTGCAACCTTATCAAAATGTAAATTTTTTATAATTTAACTTCTCACAATTTATTTATTCGACTATTCAATGTTATGGTCACATGTATTTTCATAAAATTTTGATTTAAAGTAAAGGATATGGTTAAGTTTTTTTTCTGTTTTTGAGAATAAGATATGGTAAAGATATTAAACATTTAATATGTATTTTGATAATCTTTTTTCCTCTAAATTTAATTTTTAGAAATTTTTTGAAATGCTGATAGGAGATGAACTATTTACTTTTTTTGAAGAGATTGTTTACTTTTTAAAACAAGTAAGTCACGATCACTCTTGTTCATCAAATTTCAATTGGGTGGTTGTGAGTGTGTCATTAACTAAATTTAAAGTTAAAAAAAAATAAAAAAATTTGTGATTCACTCTAAGCCATCCAATTTAACGTCTTATGATTAGTAGCAATTGTGACTTCCTTGTAACTAAAAAAAAATGATCTCAAAGTATACAATCCTTTTAACGTTTTACCCATTTGCAACTATTCCATATTACATAGACTTTTGATAGCCTTTTTGTAATTAAATCAAAAGATATAGGTAGTTCACATGACTTTTGTTGGGCATTTCATAATTAAATCAAAAGATGTAGATGGAATATTAAATAGTTTATCCCTAATGGTAATAAGATAAATTTTATTTTCACCATGGAGTCTTATCCCAACTATTTGGGATTGGCTGCATGAATCTTATTTCTTCATTCGACTCTATTAATGGTCATGTCATCAGTCTCAAACTATAAGTCACCATATCTTTTCTCACTATTTCATCTCATTAATTTTTTTTATTTAAAAAACTCATATTTAATTTCGAAGCTTCCATCCAAGGACATTTAATCGTAGGTTAGAACTTCTAAGAGGAGCATTTTTGGATTTTTGCTCCTTTTTCTTTTTGAAATGGACATTGTAGTAGCTCAAGAAAATAACGTCATATTTTATTTTATTTTAATGTTAAGTTAACCTTTTATTGAGAACATGAAAAGAAATACAAAATGAGTACAGTGTAAATGAAAAGAAAGGCAAAGAGCAAAAAAGAAAATATCAAGAAAAGAAGGCTACAACAAAGAGAGGGGAAAGGGGAGGAAGAAAGAAGAGAAAAAGGTGAAGAGATAACTAAGGAATCACAAAAGCATTCGGCAAGTCGCGGCTTACTGTCTTCACCCCTCACACTTCCATCAAAATTATGCTTATACCATCTTTCTAAGGGGGGCACCTGATAGAGTTTTTTAGTACTTTGGATTTAGATAGCTTCATTAAATCATATAAGTTTTTCAGTATGTAGCTGGAAAAAATAACTTCGTACTTTGGATTTAGATCGCTTCATTAAATCACATAAGTTTTTCAGTATGTAGCTAAAAAAAATAACATCATATGATTGAGCTGATACTGACCAAGTTTTTTTATGGTAAAATTTTAAGTGTTACAAAATTCAGCATCCATCTTTTTCAATAAAAATGGACATCCAAGACATGTAGGAGGATCTAAAAAATTGTAGATTTAAAAATATTCACACGTAACCATATAGCCCTGAGGAAGTAACTATGATATATACTCTTTAAGGAGCATTTTTTTTTTTTGGGTAGTTCAACAGTTGAAATCAAACTTGAGATATAACATTGTTAAACGTCAGCTGCTAATCACTCAAGCCCGCCCAATTCTCAAGGAACATAGTTTGATGGAGAACAAAACTACCCCATTGGAGAGAGAGAGTGCAAGGGTAGGCCAGGAAAAAATAATATGTAGCTACCAGATAGAGAAATAGCAGAGATGGAATAAAACAGAGAGCACCATGTGGATATTTTGGATTGTTTTGAAGTAGGGAAAGAAGTCAAAGGCAACTCTCCCACGGTTTATTACATGTGACGATGACTTGATATCGTGTTTTTCCATTTTACTTTTAAGACTTTATAAAAACGATGGCTATGCGTTAGATTTTCAACTCTTTTGGAGTATTTAAATGAAGGATTTTGTTTTGTAAGAACTTTATCTATCTATACTACATTATTAAGCTGGAGTTAAGGGGTGGACATGTGTCACAAAAATAAAGAGGGACCAGATCTCTAGAATGTATGTAGGACACATAACTTCTCAATAAAACAAGTCTAGGGTGGCTAACCCTATCTTTAAGGGTGTGTTTGATAACTGGAAGGTAAATGTTCTCTGGAAATTGGAAGTTCTTCTTTGATGAGAAGAACGAAATTACTGTAAGAAGTTTTTGGTTTTTGTGTTTGATAACCTACTGGAATGTTAAAAAAGTCATGGGTTTCTGTGTTTGATAACCTGCTGGAACGTTAAAGAAGTTATCGGTCAGTCATATAAAAGAGTTCATTCATATAAAAGAGTTATACAAACTTTAGAAACAATAGATCTTTAAATATTTCGCAATTACCCCAATCACAATCAAAACCAAAATTCACCTCAATCATCAAAGATAATCAATTTTCTATCATTCAAACTTCATGCCAATGATTTGTTCTGTTTTGCCTAGAAAAACTATTCACATCCAATAGTCATGATTAATTAAATTGAATATTGGATTATTCAACCATTTATTGAACAAAAATTCCACAACAAACTCAATAAATTTCCTGCTGATTTCCTTTAGAAATGTTGTTATTTGCAAAAAATTCCAGTCAATCTATAACAAGTTGTTTTTATTTTTGTTCGCTAGTTCGATAACTACATGTTAAATTGTCAGATAAAACCCTATGCTTGATATTGAAAAATAAAATTAAGCTTAATCTAAACCTATGGCAAAAAAGAAAGCAATACTGAATTTTTTTTTTTTCTTTTCTTCACGACCAACAAAAGAACTATCAATGAAAAAAAAAATAAGCTAACCATGAATCAAATCTCATTGATTATCTCATTTTCAGATGATAGCAATAACAAAAAAAGAATAAGAAAAAGAAAAATGGGACACCCAATGGTTATAATTGTCACCTGTATAGTAGAAGAAACCAGATGAAAAGAAGAATTAGAAAATTAGAGAACCGTGAAATTTAACTGGAGTGGATAGAGGAAGGATTGAAGGGAGTGATGAGGGGCAAGGTTTCTACAGAGAATTGGTTATAAAAAAAAAAACTGTCAAATTATTTTTTCCTACAGACAACAATTTACCACAAAACAGTATTCAGAGAAAAGCGTATATCCATTTTTACCATGTTCGAAGAGAAAAAACCATGGGATAGGGAAATAACAAATCAGGAGAGAGAGAGAGAAAAACCTTTGTAAGGAGACTCACAGGAGCAAAGAGATGTCTCTGCTCTGTGGTTAGGGCAGTCAAGGGCTCTTCTTCGCGAGGGCAGTCCGGGGCAGGTAACTTACTTTTACCCAGTAGTTTAAAAAACGGATCGATGACCCGGATCTGGCATCCCAAAAATCGATCCTGATCGGTGAATCGACGATCCCGATTGGGAATCGGGCATAATTGCTCGGATTAAGCCTTAAAAAAATTCAAAAAAAATATGAAAATTCATTATAAATGTTGTTTTTTAGGAATCCAATAAGAAACGAGGGTACTACATTATTAACTTTCATTGTTTTCATCAATTTATGAATATTGATATGTTCTTTCCCTGTATGAACTTCTGCTGACCATTAAATTTGCACAAAAAAATCATAGAATTATCGTGGATTAAGTATATAATCATATATGAACTACAATAAAGAGTTGACTAAATCGATGAAAAATTGGCCACTAAAATATCGAATTGGTGGAAAACCCTAGTCCGCTAAAAAAATCCAAATTATTACAACATAACTAACTATAATATTATATACCAACAATATTTTATAATTATTTTATGATATAAATAATAACAAATCCAAAATATTTTATAATATCATCTAATTTAAAATGTATTATTGACAATTGTAAGAAAAATAGTATACTACATGATTTATAATACAAAAATTAATAAATAAAATAAAAGATTTGGTTATCAATGTATAAATTATTATAATTCGTACCAATTTTCTTTAATTTTTTAGGTTTCTAGAATAAATTAGTGGAAGAGACTGTTAGTAGAAATAGAGAGATTTCAAATGGCCTAATTGTATGAATCCTATCTTTAAATTAATATTACTAAATTTATGTTAAAGACCATGTTATCTTCTTTTTTTTTTTTATGAAAAATATGATACTTGTTGATTATCTGTTTTTCTTTTTTTTTGACAAAAGAAGAAGATGTTGTACTACATTTTTTTTTGCTTGTTGTATTACTTTTTTTTTTTTTTTACAAGAAAAATAAAAAAATGATGTTGCCAAAGTACATTTTATTTTTTTATGCCTTTTGTTTTATTTTTTTTCAAGAAATACTTGTTATCTTACCTTGTATTTTTTTTACAATAAAAAAAAAAAATTGTATTATCTTTGTTATCTTTATCTTGAAAAGCTTTTTATTTTATTTTTTTATTTTTATTTTTTTTACAACAGTATTTTCTGCCTTTGTTTATTTTTTTGACAACAAATTGTATTTTTTTTACAAGAAAAATAAAAAAATGTTGTACTATCGTTTTCTTTAAAGTGTAATAGACACTCCATTGCGCATTGCGTGTGTAGGAAAGTGAGGGGGTAGACGTGAGGTGAGTTGCCACGTGTTGCTCCCGTGAAGCGGCTACGTGTGCCACGTGTCACTCCTTTGAGACGGCCATGTGTAAGCCCAAAAAATACAAATTTCCCGTGAAGCGGCTACATGTGCCACGTGTCACTCCTTTGAGACGGCCACGTGTAAGCCCAAAAATTACAAATTTATGGCCACGTGTAAACCCAAAAAATAAATTTTTTTGGTGAGACTCGCGATTCACTATTGGGAATCTTCCGGTTCTCTCTAGACATGGGCGATTCCCGATTTTTCGTGGAACCGGCTACGATTCCCGAGTCGAACCGGGTGACTCGACGAGTTTTCAAGCACTGCTTTTACCCGTCGGCGAGGTTCTCTTTCTTTTTCTTTTGTAATTTGCCTCTAGTTTTATCCTTGCTTTCTTATTCTCTCGTAATTTGCCTTTGGTTTTGATTTAATTAATTAAATGAAACAATACGGTTTGTATAGAGCCTAGGCTCTAAACAATCAAATTAGAGCCTACCTTCAAATAGTATCGAGAAATGTCGTTTCAACACTGAAAATATTTGTAATAGCCTTAAAATTTATTTTCATCTTTATTTATAAAGTTTAAAGCTTCAAAAACAATCTAGATTGATAGATCCATGAAAACTTGAAAATCTTGAAAATTGATGATCCAAAAATACGTTACAAAATACACTATTTCCAATACTTTAAATCTATTTTTTTCTCATGTCCATGCATCTTGATGTCGAGATGATCAATTGGAGGATATTTAGGTATCAAAACAACCTCTTTTTTGATGTAGGCTCAAATTTGATTGTTTAGAGTCTCGGCTCTATATAAACTTTTCCCATAAGTTATTTTATTTGTTTAATCGTGGTTTTGAGAAATGTGATAATTGTTGAGATAATAGTATAGCTGCATAATGGCATATTTTGTTTCCTAAAAAGGATTATTATTATTTTTTTAAGATCATATGAAGAATTTTAAGGTGCTTGGTATTGATCGACGATGGAGAAAATAATGGGATTTCTCAGAGTTCAATTAAGGACAGGGCATCAATTTGGGCTAATTGATTCCTTCAATGGCTCCATATAATCCCCATCTTTGCTTTGCAACAATTTTGAGAGCTTTTTTCTGAATTATTTGTTATAGAATCTCATCGAATATCAATAGCTCTTTGTAAGTTATCAAAATATACTTCCCATGTCTTAAGTCCCTCTGTTGGGGGATTTATGCAAGGCCCCACCAATTTATTTCATTACAAATTTTAATTTTCCAAATTTGTAAATTGCATTCATGCTTCTTGAATTTGTGTTACTATTTTTTTATTTTTCTTAAATACACAATTGCTTCAAAATAGTTAACCAGTTACAAAACTTTTCAGTATTAATTTATGGATTGCTTGCTTTCGACTAATTAAAATTTTATTTGAATTTTTAAATATTTGAAAATTTGGTGTTGTTTTTAGTAAAAAAGAAGAAGAAGGAAACTAGATTTATTTCTTTTGTTGAGTTTTTCAATAATTTATAATACCAAGTGTAGGACTTTATGCTAAAAAAAGTAGCCTATGCCTAATTTATTTATTATAAATTCCTTAATATTTTCAACAATTGTGTACATTTTGTTTTCCTTCTAAATATTTTAATTTTTTTTTTTGTAATAATTTTTGAAATGGAAAATTGGTTTTAAAGCCTTTCATTTAGTTTTAGAATTTTTATTGTTTTTGTGTCGTTGATAAATTGTTACCTTGTATTGTAAATTTTTTTGCTTCCACAAAATTTTAATGCTTTAAAAAAATTACGATCAACTCTCAACTTTCTTACAATGAAATCTTATACACTCACAAATACTATGCTTACTTTTCCCCAAAAAGGGCAACGAGAATCCCTTTAGAAAAAAACCTTTTTTTTTTTATTTAGAAAAAAAACCTTTAACTTTCATAAACCTCGTCCACATTTTTATTTTTTGATTTTTTTATCAAAATAACTTTCATAGTAGAAATTAAAGTATATTTGTGATAATTTCTCTTATTTAAATTATTTTATATTTTGGATGTATTTTAACACCCTTAAACATTTATTTGTAAAATATTATACATTAAAAAAGATTTTAATCACCAATAATTAAAAAACAGAAGGAGTTTTGAAACCTTCCCAAGCCTATAAATGTAAGTAATCTTTCTTCCTGTCCCTAATTTCCAGCCTCTCTCACTATTAAAACTTTGAGCCTTCTCAAGCTCTCTCTGTTTAAAGACTTTATTCAAATTGATCTTCGGCTTTTCTCTAACTGCGGTTTGGTTTAAAGACTCCGTTCGAATTGAAATATATTTGTGTACCTAGAAAATTTTATGATTTTTTATTTGATGGTCAATAATTTTAATCACATGCATTGCATGTGTTTTTTATTAATTATTATTAAAAAGAGGTCATAATCACTCATGGCTATTAAATGTTAAATTAATCCCTTAGAATATATCGAAGTTCAATACTTTTTTAAGAGAACTTTGAGTCTAGCCAATGACACACTTATACTCATCCGATTTAAAATCTAATGGAGGAGAGTGATTGTGATATCCTTATACGAAAAATATTGGTCTTTTTGTAAATTTTTCCTTTTGATAAAGGGTGGTGGTTTCCATAAATTCCATCCTTAAGGGTGTGGTTTCCATAAATTCCATCCTTAAACAATCAAGATAAGGTACACCTCCAAACTTTGCCATAAGATACAACTTTGGTGTCGAAAATTCTTAGGATGGCCCTAAAATCTATTTTCATCTCTATATTTAAAATTTTGAACTCCAAAAATGGTTTAAATCAAGCAAACCTATAATATATGAATATCTTGAAAATAGACTGTCAAAATAATGCGTTGCAATATGTATTATTTTTGGGACATAAATAGTTTTTCTTTTCTTTTTTCTTCTTTTTTTTTAATATCCATACATATTGATGTCAAAAAGATCGATTAGATAGTTTTCCAACGTCAAAACAACCATTTTAGATGGATTTTTAAGGTACACCTTAATTCTACAATTTAATGTGTCAACCTTGTATGAACTCATTCATTCCCCAAAACCATCGTAACACTGCAACCCCTCTAAAACACACAAGAAACTGTTGTTTTATTGTAAAATTTTTTTAGGAATTGCATATAGTGAGACCATTTACCTTTGGCACAAAGAAGTCACAAATACTTATAACCATCCGATGTGAAATTTGATAGCTTGGATGTATCACAAAGTTTAAGAAAATTCCTTTTGAACTTGGAGCTTCGTCAATGGAATAAATATTGCAACCCAATTTCATATCCAATGTTCAAGATTAATTATGACCACCATGTACTAAACGTAAATGGTCTCATTGTATATATTTTCATATTTTTAAGGAAAGATAATGTTTTCTTTTTATTTTATATCGTACGCAAGTCTCTTTTAAAAAAAAAATCCATAGTTCCCTTCTTCAAAATAGTATCAAATTAGTTAGCGTAAATGAGGGAGGTCATAGATACGTTCGTAAGATTATGACATCAAAAGTGAAAGGCCTTGAAGAGAATGAAGATAGAAAAGGCTTTGCGATTGCATCATATCGCGATAGAGGCTCCGAAGTGTATAGGGGAGCTCAACATTGACTAACTGACCAAGTTGTTCAACAAAGCATCGGGAACAAAGAAAATGCCATATAAATGAAGGAAAAATATTGTAGTACATGTTTACAATAACAAATGACACATAAAATTGTGTGAGCTATTGAGGGATCAAATTTATGAGTTACCTATAAAACTATAGAAAATAGTGATTGAGCAATAACTAAGGCACGAAACGAGTGTCTCAAATAACCAATTCAGTTTTATGCCAAGAAGATAAACAATTGAGGCTATTGGCTTTAATAGGTGATAAGATAAAATAAAGTAGACTTAGGTGACTGACCATGTGCAACACAAACCCAATATAGCATCTGTTAGGATGTGCGAGTTAGTTCAAGTAGAAGACTCAAAAAAGGGCAAGTGGTAGGCCCAAAATGACATGGATTTAAAGTAGTGAGAAAAAATATGAAAACTTATAGTATCATTGAGGGTATGACCTTAATGGAGCAGAAATACCCAAAAAACAAATGGAAGTAGCTATAGTGGGTAAAACGTGGCATCATGATAAATAAAAATGAGGAATATCCGAGCCCAATCAAGATAAGAGTCCACGCTTTGAAATGTTTAGAGGGTTTATTTTTTGGGATTGTCTACAAAAATATCATTTATCTTTTGTACACAGAGGTTACAATCTTTCCCACTCATTAGATGTCAAATTGGATGGCTTTGAGTGAGTCACGAAATCTGAGATTTTTTTTTTTTGAACTTTGTGTGTATTCAATTACACCATTGCAACCACTCATTTTGAAAATAAATGGACAAAAACGATTGCGACTTCCATGTACAAAAGATAAATGATCTCTTTATAGACAAATCCATTTATTTTTAATTGCCATAATCATGTATCTTTTAAGTGATTCAAATATATTAAAACAGAAGAAAAATAAAATTAAATAGATATCAAAAGAAGAAAATAGGAATACATTGAAATGATTTATATAAATAAATAATTAAATTTACCCGGGGGGAATTACATTGATACAAATCGACCTGGAAAAACAAACTTTAATAAGTCAAAAAATTGTTTGGCCCTGCCTGATAAGGCCCAGCCTGTTTAGAAAGACCTTAGAAATAAATAAATAAATAAATAAAAATCACTCTTTAAACTTTTCTTGTTTGGAGTAAGTCAAATAAAATTAAAATACATATATGCTAAAATATTTTTTTAAGGAAATTAAAACCTGTTAAAAAGTAATGGGTCTCTCCCCACTAGAAACCCGATCTCTCTCTTTCACCCATATACAAACTTATTATCTCTCGCTTTAGAAACCCAATATATCTTTATCACTCTAAAAACTCATTATCTCTCTAAAAACCCAACATACATTTCTCTCTCTAAAAACCTAATCTCTCTTTATCTCTTTAAAATCCATTTTTTCCTTCGGAATACAAACTCTCTCTTTAAAATCTATTATCTCTCTAGAAAGCCAATCTCTTTTTTTCTCTCTAAAAATCTATTCTCTCTATAAACCCAATACCTCTTTTTATCTCTAAAAACCCAATATCTTTCTATCTCTAAAAATCTATTCTCTCTAAAAATCCATCTCTCTTTCTCGCACTAAAAACCCATTATCTAACTAGCGCTTTCTCTCTTTAAAAACTCATTATCTCAAACCTATTATCTCTTTAGAAACCTAATCTCTCTTTTTATCTCTAAAAACTCACCATCTCTCTCTCTAGAAACCCAATCTCTTTTTCTCTCTTTAAAAACTCATTTTTTTTCTTTTGAAATCCAATATCTCTCTTTAAAAACCTACATTCTCTATCTAAAAACCCAATATCTCTTGCTCTCTCTAAAGACTCAATCTCTCTTTCTCTCGTAGAAATCCATTCTCTCTTTTCTCTCTAAACTTTATTATCTCTCTCTAGAAGCCCAATATCTCTTTCTCTCTAAAAATTCATTCTTTATCTAAAAATCTCATCTATCTCTTTCTCTCTAGAAATCTAATCTTTCTATCTCTCTCTAAAAACTAAGTCTCTCTAAACGTCGAATCTCTCTCTAAAAATCTAACCACTCTCTCTAAAAGCCTATTCTTTTTCTAGAAACCCAATCTCTCTCTTAAAACTCATTTATCTCTCTAGAAATCAGCTCCAAAATAAAAAGAGATGGTGGATGGAAGAGAGAGAAGGAGAGAGATGGCATAAGGTAAAGGGGGAGAGAGAGATGGCGGATGGAAGAGAGATGGCATATGAAATAGAGAGAGTGTCTCGGGGGAGAGAGGGGGCAAGTAGGGTTGCTAAGTGTTTGGGCCGAGCCGAGAATACCACATTTTTTTCATTTAGATACCACACATATATTGAATTTTTTAGAAAATATTTTAGCATATATTTTTTGTTTTATAGGCTTACTGCAAGTAATAAAAAGTTTGAAGAGTGACATTAAAAAAAAAAAAAGACAAAAAAAAAGGCTTCCTAATGTGCCTGGCCCATTCCAATAGCTTCTTTTAGGCAGGCCTAGGCTTTAATACTATATATATTCGGGCAGGGACCCAACGTTTTATCAGGAATTTTGGGCCAGGCCAAGGTAATTTATAGATTTTATTGGCCCGGTGGTAGCCCTAAGTGTAATAGGGAGATGCAAGGGGTTTAGGGTCTGAAAGCTTTCCATCGCTCAATGTTTTGACAAATTCGGGATCGAGAAATTTCATTCCTATGAATATGAGGTCGTTATTTTTTTTTGGTAAATTTAGCAATACATACTTTACTTTTCAATTATTTATCATTTTACCCTTCTCCTACTGATCTTCCAAGTCAAAATCATATGTAGGCATTTTAAAATTAAATTAAAATATATGGATAAAATGTAAATCGTTGATATGTTATGTATATTTTGACAAATTTCCCTTTTTTATTCATCCAATTAGTATTTAAAACTCGGCACCAGTCAATAACCGCCCTGAGCCAAAATGGCCAAATTGCTGGGTAAGTTTGGCTCACAAGGCCAATTTTAAAAAAGGAAAAAAGATAAAACAGAGAAAAAATGTCAAAAGAAGAAGAAAAAAACATATAAAAATAAAATATTCAAATTCAAATATTTGAGTTAATATAGTAGGGTATAATCACAATAAAAAAAAATACTTGAAGAAGAAATGGCAGAAAATATAAGAATTCGATTTTAGACATTTTTAATTTTGATGCCAAAAAAGTTTGTTAGGACTTTTGTGGATCAATGCGGTAGGAACATTTTGCGGCGAATTTGAAAGAGTTCAAGAAAAACGAGAGAGAAAAATCGAAGACTTATAATTTCGGGTTAAAAAACTTTTCGAAATTTAAACTCTCACTTTCTTCTATTTTACTTTCCAGTCCAGCAAATTGTTGTAGGGGTCTAATAGAGGGCTCCAATACCAACAAATTGAAACAAATCCAACTTATTTTATTAGTAATTGAAAGATAAATTCAAACTATGGAAGATTTGGTTTTTAGGATTGAAAAAGTCATGAGATTTTGACGGAAAGACCTTGCCGAAACTAAAAAACTTATCCAAATAAACTTATTTTGGATGGAAATAAGGCTAACATAAATTAGTTGGTATTAAAATTGATTAATTGAGGGTTAAAATAGATGAAAATTAACTATTGATCCAAAAAATTGTTAAATAAAAAGGTTGTCAGGAGGCAACTCGACCAAGTCCATATTAGAACCAAACCATACAATTTTAGTTTTGAGTTTTGATGATTACAAGT
Source organism: Amborella trichopoda (assembly GCF_000471905.2). The sequence continues at coordinate 5,100,130 of NW_006499858.1, forward strand.
TCGTTTGGGAATTCTTTCAACTTTGTGACAAAACAATCGATCAGATTTTAGGTCGACTATTTTTTGTTGAGATGAAAGAGAGAACACTTGACAAGCTGAATCACACTTCGACCCTTGAATCTCCTCTATATTTTGCTTTATTTTAAAGAGAAAAAAAAAAAAAGAAGAAGAAGAAGAGAGAAAAATGTTAATATCAAGCCAAGGGAAAAAAAAAGAAGTAAAGCCTCACTTTAAAACTCTGAAAAGCTTAAAATCAATCATCTAGAAAATGATCATTACGATTGTGGAGAAAAAATTAGGATTCCAAGCCCCAAAAATAATTGTATAAGGAACATATTATTTAGGCTCTCCATTTTCAAGTATTAATGGATTCGCATTAAATGCTATCATTGCCAATGTTTTTGTGAGGGTGGTCTTGTCGTCGGTCTCTTGCTCGAATCACAATTTGACGAGACCCATTCTCTACCGTATTTCTTTCGACATGTTTAGGCTAAAAAATGAGGCGAAGGCCGTAGTTTTGGCAGAAATTTTCGAGTATAAACAAGATGACATTTTAGGAAAAAGGTGAAGTTGAAAGGAAATAGGAGGACATCACAAACATGGGTACAATTGTGTAAAACCGAAACAAGGAGAGCAATTTTGAAATGAAAAATGTTTTGGTAGGGTTGTAGGGCTCTCATAATAAGTAAACCCATTTCAAAACTCGCATAAAATTATAGTTATGGTATAGAAAAACTTACAAAATGATCATTTCGGCCTTGACTATTATAGTTGTAAAAAACATTTAAGATTTTAAATTCGAAAATAATATATATTATAATCTATTACATAGACCATATATATTTCATCCCAAAAATAAGTATTTACATGTCTACAATATCTGCACTATTTTTTGAGCTTCAAGTTTCATATTACGTGTTTGAAATCGATTTTAGAACCATCATGAAGATTTCCCGTGCACAAAGTGCTTTAGGAGTCGAGGTGGGGCTTTAATTTGTTTTCATGAAACCTAGGCGTTTTTTTGAAAGTAAATCCTTTTGAGATTCATGGCAGTAAAAGTCAAATATGGGCCTGAAACGTAAGGCTAAAAGTCAAGTGCCTGGCACTACTCATTGGATGGGGCCTAAGCTTGGATTGGCCTACGCAACCCATGATCCCAAAGATTCCAAATAAGAGAAAACGACTTGGATTGTGAAGAAAATGAGAAGAGGCAACTTTGGAAGTTTGTGGAGACTGGAGACATGGTCCCTGACCCACATATCTTACTTCCCCTGTCATTTGGTTGGGTACCATTTTTTTTTTATCTGCAGATATCCAAGGGAGAGTAAAAAACTAAAAATCTTTCCAGTTGAGAGAGAGAGAGAGAAAGAGAGAGAGAGATGGCGGCCCCAATGCTTGGCCTCTTGAAAGCAGAGCTTCCATTGCAGGAAGAGTCTCTGTTGATCTCTGCGAGTAAGAAGACTGGTCTTGTCCTCGTGGACATTGTCAATGGATTCTGCACCCCAGGTGCCGGTAATCTGGTAAGTCATAAACATTCAATTTATCTACTGGTTTTCTTTTTCGTTTCCTATGGGGAAGGCTTTGATCTTTGATGGGTAAGGTTTTTGGTCTAATAATTATCTGGGTTTTGGTGTGGGGTCTTCTATCTTTTGAATACTTCTGATTAATTTTTGTTGGTAGTTTGATGTTCTTCTCCCTTTGTTCCTTTTTGAATTTGCAGGCTCCAACACAGCCAGATAAACAGATTTCTGATATGGTAGATGAGAGTGTAGGGCTAGCAAGGATTTTCAGTGAGAAGAAATGGCCAATACTGGCTTTTCTAGATACCCATCAACCCAACAAGCCCGAGCCTCCATATCCCCCTCACTGTATTGTTGGATCAGGAGAAGAAAATCTGGTACCAGGTAATATATATTGTCTATAATTCATAATTCACAATTCCAGTGGTTTTTTCTGTATAAAATGGCACGATGTAGTATTGGCAAATACCCAGTTGATCAATCAAATGAATTAACCAACTTATTTTGCATGAATGCTTGAACCGATATGAAAATAATGCCTGGTACTGTAATTTCATTTTTTGAGAGATAACCAGTGATGATACTAGAGAAACAATTGATGAAATCATGACCAGTATTTGTATCTGAAGATAAATGAAGGCAAAAAAGAATTCAACTGCATAGTTTTAAGTATTCTTTAATGTTATTTTGTTATTTGGCAGCCTTGGAATGGTTGCAGAAGGACCCAAATGTAACAATCAAACGCAAGGATTGCATTAATGCGTTTGTCGGTTGCATTGAAAAGGATGGGTCGAATAGCTTTGTCGATTGGGTTAAGAATAACGGGATCCAAGTTGTGAGTTTCTCTCTGTCTATTATATCAGTTATTATTTACGTGCACCTTTTGTGGTTTGTCCCAACTCTATATGCATTCTAAAATCTCTTCTAATTTCTTTCATCCCATGCCTCTTGTCCTCCTATATGCATGATCAGATATCGATAAGTTCCATGTAAGCTTGTTCTTATTTAAGCAAAGTTCTTTAATTCTTTTCTGGAATGTAAAATTTGTCAATTTTATGTTCCACAAGTTGCAAAGGAAAAGATACCCCCCTACAGGCCTACACATTAAGGTTTGTCACATAATTCAATTATTAATGGAAATCAGCTGTCTAATCTCTTTCTTTTCTAGAAATTTTGAGTGAATGTAATCATTCACTATTTCTTATCAGTTATGTTAGACAGAATGACCCTGAACTCACCTAAGATTTATCCCATTTTTTATGGTAGTTCTAGTATTTGACCCGTTATCTTTGTCATGTTATTGTTTCTATCACTATTAATAGTGTCTTCAGCTTACACATTGCTTTTTTATGATCAATATTTGTTTCTAGTTTTCAGCGCAATCAACTGGTTGAATAAGTATGAGTTATTGTGTGCATTGAGCTGTTTTCTTATTCCACTCTTAATTAGCTAATTGTATGACCAGCAGATTAATCATAGGAGATGATTATTTTGGTCTTTTTAACTGAATTGTTCCAGCTCGTTTTTCTTTTGTAGATTTTGGTGTTGGGGATTTGTACAGACATATGTGTCTTCGACTTTGTGGCAACTGCCCTATCTGCTAGGAATTGTGGTTTGCTGCCACCTCTGGAAGATGTTCTGGTGTATTCTCAAGGAAGTGCTACTTTTGATTTACCATTACATGTAGCTCAAAGTATTGAAGGGGCTAATCCCCATCCCCAGGTAGCTTTCTTAGTTTCTTGCATTCCCTTTAGGGGCACAATAGGAGATATCTTGAAAACATCAAGTTTGTTTCTCTAGTTTTGGTGATTGTTAGTAGAAAACTGTAAATGGCTAAACTCCATGGAGTTTCCTTGCCTAGAGTGGGCTTCACCAGACTTAAAGTTTGGCTTATAATATGAAGTTCTAGATTAGTATATTGTTTTCTTTAAAAGAAAATGACTTCCGTGTGTTTCATTTGTGCTATCAAAAGAAGAAGAGGAGGAAATCTCTATATTGATTTTATTTGGTGATTGTCCTGATTGATTTGCATTTCAACATATCAAAATTGATCATGATATCGTAAATATACATCTTCAAAATTTAGTCTCACAGCTTAACCAAAACAAACGAAAACAAATAGTTCTACTATGCAGGAATTCAACGCTTTTTTGGGGTTTATTCCTACTGTGAATTGCACGGTGTATGTGATTGGATTGGTGGTTTTGTTGCTGCTTACCTTGAAGATCAAAGACACCTCGATTACTCAATACAAGCTCTCAAAATTATAACTGATGGGGTTTGATATGGCCCGGGCCAAATCAACTAGTGGTTTCCTATATTCTACCTCAATGCTCTAAACTAGAGAAGAAGCAGCCTATATATGCAGAAGGTGAACATCCAAGAATAATACTATATCTTCTTCTATCCACCAAAACATAGACATTTGAGCTGGTTTAGTTGTCATATGGTTGGGCAGACATTAGGGGAATGACCCATAAGGAATTTAGATTATTTGGGTGTTATAGTAGTTGGAGTATGACCCTTGATATTTCTTTCTAAAGATATTATAAAAAGGATTTTGTGTTTTCTAAAAGTTTACTTTTCACCAGAATGCAATCTAAGTATTTTACATTGTTGTTTGCCTTAGTTTTCTCCTTTTTGAAGAGGTTGCTGCCTTTATTGAGAATATTTGAACCTAACATTAGAATATCTAGCATGCTTGTCTTGCCTTATGTCTTGTTTTTTTTCTTGCCCCCTAAATATTTAGGGTATGCTTGTGTTTGTGCTAAGTTTCAGCCCTATATCAGTGTTAACCTCCTCCATTTATAATGGTTGAACTACTTTGTTAGTTATCCAATTTTTAAAGTTTACCTTCTGCTCTCAGCTTAAGTTATCTCCTGAAACTAGTGGTTGATTCTTTGCATTTTTTCCACCCAAAGCTTCTATTATAATCCTCCTAAGTATGTTTTTGTCTCAATTCCTCTGTTCTTTTTATTGATCATATATTCACGCCTTTCGCTTGTGTTATTGTAATTCATAACCTCGTATCAGTAATCATCTCATTTCTTGTTCGATGCTACTCATGTAGCAACTTTTATTTTTCTTTTGTTTGAGATACTCATACTGATATATCATGCTATCATTATGAGCAAATCCTTTAGATGGTTGATAGGTACTCCTCAGGGACAATGTTATCTCAGGGAAACACAATAAATATGCTTCAGCTTGAAGTGCGCTAGCACTTCAGCATCCCCGGCTTGTGAGCTATTCTGGATTTTAGATCTTTTATATACTGGGGTAGACAAGTGACCTCTAATTGGATTTCTTTTCATTGGCATAAATTTGTGTATGATTTTGTCTTGGTGCACAATCTCATGTAGAACATTGCCCAAACACTCGTCATGGTTCTTCAGTATACAGGGGTAGAGGGTATGCTAAAACATCATAGTATATGTGGATGAACAGGCTTTACAAAGTTTTGTATATACTAAGTTTATTTATGTGTACGTTGCTACTATGGGGAACCTGAATATTAAAAAAGACGAATTCACCTGACTTAATGCTTCTTTGTCAGATCTATTTATCAGTTATTTAAATACTCAGAAAATCGGTTAGCTTCAATTGGTCTTAAAAGGATACATAAACTGAGGAGACTTGCCCACGAATATATTATTATTTTGCAGGAGATGATGCATCATATGGGTCTCTATTTCGCCAAGTTGAGGGGAGCCAAGATTGTGAAGGAAGTGTCAGTTTTTCCTTTGAGTTGATTTACATACTAATAGTTTTGTCTACATATATTACGATGTGTTTAGTAAAAGCGTTGTTTCATGAGGCACACTTGTGTATTATTTTATATGTACAGAGACAGTTGGATCAATAGAGATAAATATGGATACCTTTCATGTAAAGAGAAAATACAATTCGTGATTGTGTGGAGGGAAACTGAATGGTATGTTTTCAGTGTCATTGTGCACTTGAAGTAACAGATATGCAATAGGTGTAATGGCAATATAATATCTGGATTGCTGATACTGTAAACAAATAATTTACCCAACTCATCATCATCATCCAAGCCTTAACCCAACGATTTGGGGTCGGCTATATAAATTTACCCAACTGAATGGTTTTTTTGCTACCATGACGTGTGAACTAAATTACTTGGTTTTTCATCATTTTTAGAATTGTCATTTCTTGCATTTCTAATGTAAATTTATGGTGATCTAATTTGCAGTGTAGATCAACTAGAATTACATTAAGTAATTGATCATGGTATCCTTATTAGATTTTTGTGTTCTGAAAAGGAAGCGGAAAGATCGGATGTTACAGGGTCAATGTAAACTAGAAAAGTTTCTAACTTGCTCATGAGAAAATGGTACATGTTTCATATTAGTCTTCTTCTAGCTTACAATTGTATATAAAGTTCTTTGAAAATGGACCATCCAAATATTTTCCATTGATTAATGTACCTTTCTGATTAAAGCTTGCTCCAATGTTCGTTGGGTGAATGGAGCTGTATTTTCAAGCAATGGAAGATGCAGTTTTGGGTATGATTAACTTTTTTTATAGAAATGTGAAGTTCTATTAGGGCCTGTTTGGATTCCTGGTTGAATCCTGGATTTGAGATTCCCTGGAAATATCAATTCCCTGTTTGGTAGAAATCAACAAAATGCAAATTCCCTGTTTGGATTATCTGGAATATCTTTTTTTTGAAAATGCAAATTCTCTCTCTCTCTCTCTCTCAAAATTTTGAGATAGTTTCTCTCTCCAAAATTTTATTACACTCTCTTTCAAAAATTTAAAATTTGAAATAGTTTCTCGCTAAAATTTTTGAGATAGTTTCTCTCTCTAAAATTTTTATATATTTTCTCTCTAAAATTTGATTTACTTTCTCTCTCTAAAATTTGAGATACTTTCTATCTCTAAAACTTAAAATTTGAGATGGTTTCTCTCTATGAAAATTTTGAAATAGTTTCTCTCTTTAAATAATTTAAGATAGGTACTCTTTCTAAACAATTTTAGGTAGTTTCTCTCTCTAAAATATGATATAATTTTTCTCTCTAAAATTTTAAAGTACTTTCTCTCTCTAAAACTTAAAATTTGAGATAGTTTTTTTCTAAAATTTTTAAGATAGTTTCTCCTTCTAAAAAATTTTAATTACTTTTTCACTCTAAAATTTGATATAGTTACTCTAAAACTTTAAGATGCATTCTCTCTCTAAAACCTAAGTTTTGAGATAGTTTTTCTCTCTAAAATTTTAATATACTTCCTCGCACTAAAACTTAAAATTTGAGATAGTTTTTCTATCTAAAAATTTTCAAATAGTTTCTCTCTAAAAAATTTAGGTACTTTCTCTATCTAGAATTTGACATAGTTTCTCTCTCTAAAGTTTTAATATATTTTCTCTATCTAAAACTTAAAATTTGAGATAATTTCTCTCTCTCTCTCTCTATCTAATTTTGTTAAATAGTTTCTCTCTCTAAATATTTCAAATACTTTCTCTATCTAAAATTTGATACAGTTTCTGTCTCTAAAAATTTTATTGTAGTTTCTCTATTTAAAATTTGATATAGTTTCTAATCTTTGAAAATTTAATATGCTCTCTCTCTCTCTTTCTCTCTCTAAAACTTAAAAAATTTGAGATAATTTATCTCTTTAAATATTTTGAGATATTTCTTTCTAAAAAAATTTAAGTAGTTCCTCTAGCTAAAATTTAATGTAGTTTCTCTTTCTAATATTTTAAAATACTCTCTATAAAATTTAAGATTTGAGATGAGTTTTTCTCTCTAAAATTTTAATATGGTCTCTCTAAAACTTTAAATTCGAGATAGCTCTCACTAAAAAAATTTGTTTATTTTATTTCTCTAAAAAAATTCATATACTTTTTCTCTCTAAAATTTGATATAGTTTCATTTTCTAAAATTTTAATATGTTTTTTCTCTTTAAAATTTAATATAGTTTCTTGCTCTAAAATTTTAATTTTTTTTTTTCTTAAGCAGTAAAGTGGACAATTCCCATGAAATGTCAATTCCACCTATTTTGGTAGAATTGAGATTTTTAAAATTTAGGTTTAAAATGAGCATTGAGGGATCCCACGGAAATCTCAATTCCAATGGAAATCTCACTTCTAAGCGTACCAAACACGATTGGCCCAGTTTTTCCAGAAAAGTGATTCTTGAAAATCTGAATCCAATGAGCCAAATGGCTGATAGGATTATTTTTTTAAGATTCTACAAAATAATTCAAGCCAAAATCCAGTTAACTTCTAACAGGTTCTGTGTTAGTTTACTGGATTTTAACAGGCACAATCTTAATTAGAGGCAACTGTGCCATGATCCTATGATCATTAACCTTGTCATCTTCCCTTCAATTGCTGGCCGATAATAGGGAGGGAGTGGGACCTATTAATCGAGCATGTCATGTTGTCCTCATTGCCACCATCTTCTAATCACCATCCATCAATAGATTGGATAATGATAACACTTTACCATATCTTGTCTATTATCTGTAATATATTTTCCCTTCATTGGAAAATTATTTGTCAATTTAAGTTTATTGCACAATAGGCAATTCGATATTTATGTGTATCACCATGCTATTTTCAATAAGTAATAAATATTATTACATATATTTTAGGAAAAATTACATACATATTTATTATATTTTTCGTTATTACGGCTCTACCGAATAGTTTTTGTTATTACCAATGTGTCCCTTGTTTTTATGTGAAAACAGAAATTTTAAAAAAAGAAAGACAACTTTACCTTTTTTTTATTGTTGAATAACCGAATTCAAAGTATTTTGAGTTATTCAACAATTGAAAATGGGTCAATTTCAATTTTTGAATAGACAAAAATTTAAAATTTTTGGTTATTCAATAATCGAATTTTTTTTTCTCTCTTGTGGGTCTACGTCTACGTATCCTCTCTCTACCTCACTCTCTACATTACATGGGTAAAAATAGTCTTTTTTTTAAACTCTCTTTCTTCCCTTCACTCAGCTTCTTTTTTTGGTAAGTTCATAATCCCTTAGATTTCTCCTAAATTCCTAGGTATGCGTCTTCTTTGGTAAGTTCATAATCCCTTAGATTTTTCCTAAATTCCTGCGTATGCCTCTTTTTCTAGTAAGTTTATAATCCCTTAGAATTCTCCTAAATTTAGGGGCTTAAATTACCTGTTCCCCTTTATTTTATTGGATAAGGGTGACTTTATAGAGGTAGATAGAGAATATGCCACAAAATTTCCTATTCTTCTAATCTCATAATCCCTAGGCTCAAACTATTTGTTCCCTTTTGATTTTATAAGATAACTATGACTTCAGAGAGGTAGAGAAAATGCGTCACAAGAGAGAAAACATTTTTGGGTTCGTGACGAATTAAATTTTATGTTCTCCAAGAACATAAATTCGTGTATTTTTAGTTGTTGAATAACTGAAAACACTTTGAATTCGATTGTTCAACTGCCGAAAACAGGATAAAGTCGTCTTTTTTTTTTTTTCTGTTTTGACATGAAAAAAAACAGACATGGAGGTACCAACCGAAACTATTCGATAGTGTTGTAATAACGGAAACTATAACGGATATGTATGTAATTTTTCCTATTTTTTATATACTACTGGCCCCTTTACATATTTTTCGTTACATATTTCTGTTGGCAATGAATTGGATGGCTCGGCTTGTCCCGGGCTGCCCAGAGCTTAAAAACCACAATGAGGGCCACAAATTTTGGCCCGAAGGCGGGCCGGTGTAGACCACCTTGGCGAGAAGGGAGGGCTAATCTGGGCCAAGCCTAGGCCTTGGCCATGCCTAGCTTGGCATAGCCCTATTTCCTCAAGTTTATGCTTTATTTCTCTTCCTCTTTTTCCTTCTTTTTTTTGTTAATCAATTCCCACTGGGCCCGCCCCACCCCAAATGAAGTCACGGTTTAGCAAGCCACCTAGCTAAGGCCCCTAGCCCAGGCTTGGTCCATACAAGCCTTGCCCTGGTCCAAGGTTGGCCAGGTTGAGCCAAAGCTTGCGTGGAGCTAGCCTTGGGATCATGGCTCAAAATAGTGCAGGGTAGTTTTAGGGTAACGTTCACATACCCATTTTTGGGTGTTGAACATTTGAATTGAAGGGTTTTTCGGATGTTCAACATTCGAAAATAGCTCGAAAATTAAGCGTTCACATTCCCATTATTCACATTTCGCTGATATTTTTGGATGTCTAACATCCAAAAATGTGCAAATTTCATATTTTCGGATGTTAAACATCCAAAAAATGTCATATTTTCAGATGTTCAACACTCGAAAATGGGCATATGAACTTTTGGTATATTTTCGGATGTTCAACATCTGAAAAAGTAAAAAAGGGTATGTATGTAATTTTTAGATGTTCAACATCCAAAAAAAGGTAAAGTTGTCTTTTTTTAAAAAATAGAATATACATATAATAATAAAAATTATTTGCTACATCCGTAATAACACAAAATATAACGGATATGTATATAATTTTCCCTTTGTTTTTTTTATATATTTTTCTTGTGGACTTCTATGAGTATACATACAGCCCCTTCTAAAATCTATTTTAGATATGGATTTTTTATCTAATTTTTTTTATGGATTCATCATCTAGCCAAGGTGATTATGAATGTGAAAAGAAAAATTAAATTTTAAAATTAAAAAATATATTTTTTGGTATTTTTGGCTGCACTGTCTATATGAAATCTTTGGAGGATACACTTTATACAACGTCCATCTTTATGATGGACGTTTGTGAGTTAGCGGGCTCTTCTGGCCACTGACTGACGCAACAATTTTCTTTTTCTTATTCTTATCTTTTTATAAAACTTATACATAAATGAATTTTGGAAAATTTGTACGCCCATTGGGTCCATATTTGAAAAATATTAAATTAAGTACGACCAACCTTCACAGTTTCAAGGGTAGTTTGCTTATTATACCTTTTTGAAATTATTTACTTTATATTCTTTGGAGGTGCGCCAATTTTGGCTTGTTACATGTACATGAAAAATATAAAATTAATTTCTTAGACATACTATCAAGGGAAAATTACAAAAATACACCCTGAAAGTGGACTATCACCCCAATTTTTTCACACTTTTTTGCCCCAAAGAACATTTCCTTGCAAAAACCCCCCAAACCCAAAAATAACATAAAATAAGACTAAAATACCCTTGTTTCTATTCACACGGCCTTCTCTCTCATGTTTCTTTTCACACGGCCTTCGGCTTCGGCAATGGAGGATTGCACTCCGGTAGTCCTAATGCACGCTCCGACAGTCACAATGTGCACTCCGGCAGTGCTTTGTCTGACCCGCATCGCTCCGGCATACTGAGAACTACGCTCCGGCAGTAGTATACTGCACTCCGGCACTACTCTATTTGGGATCGCTAATTGATTTAGTTTGTATGAGAAGGGCATTTCCGTCAAAAAATTAAAATTTTTTACCTTGGGGGGGGGGGGGGGGGGTAGAGGGGGGTTTGAAGAAAAGTTGTTTGGGGAAAAAAAGTGTGAGAAAAAATGAGGGTGGGGGTAAGTTGCATAGATAGTTCATTTTAAGGTGTATTTTGTAATTTTCCCTACTATCAACACCCAATCAAGATAAGAAGGTTGAGATGACAGACTTTTAGGTGAACTACAATGTGGATTATTTAGTAATTTAAAAATATTAGCCTTATATTCATCTATTTTTATTATTTTCTCGATACAAAAAATATTGGCCTTATCAAAGACTCTAAGTGAATAAAAAGATATAAAACACTCTAGAAATTACTACTTAGACCCCTAAAGTAAATAAAAAGACACAAGAAATAAATAAAAAATATAAAAGTGTAGACTCAATAATGAACTTACCCTTCTGCGGTTCTTGTTGTAAACTTTAAGTTTATCTCTTTGATCTAGAGACTCAAGAGCAATATTATGAATGAATCAATCCCCCTTTCCTCAAAAGAATTTGAGCTCAAATTCAACGGCTTGTCATTGAAGGTATTACCATGATATGGACTGAGATACTTCATATTAAAAACATCGAAAGTGCGAAAATATAGCTTGATAGCTTTAACTGATAGGCATTGTCATTTATCTTCTTCGAATTTTGATTGGTCGTATCTTGATAAGACTTCAAGGCTTGCCATTTTACTGCCTTCCCCATAGAGATTGGATTAACCATGTTTTAGGCCCATAGGGAATTGTCATACTTATAATAAATAGGCACAACACACTTGGTTTTGAACACATTGGAGAATACTCTACTGTGAATTTGAAGTGGCTCAAGATTCATGATGCATTACCTCATAATTTCTTTCTCTTATGGTGACTTGATATAGAGGTTCTCCACTCAAAACGAAATAATGGATGAAGCGGAGCTCTAGCATCAAGAACCATTCGATGGCTCTCTTCTATATCTAACTTACTAGCAAAAAGCTTAAAGAAAAATATCACCAAAACCCAGGGGGGCACCCCACATGACACTCTTTACTCAGGTAAAACTATATGAAGAACATCATTGTTACATTCGTTAACGCCATTCTCTTTGCTACTTTCTCTAAGGACTAAGATACCAGCTACCTCTAATATTTTGGTAAAGACTCCTTAACATCCACCCCGTTTTTCATTTAGAACAATGCATCCACAAAATCCTTTCCAATAGTAGGATCTTCTTCTCGATCCTCGTATGGATTGGATCACTACTAAAGCTATTATCACCCACTACTTTCTTAACACCCAAATGTTCATCCAGATACTTGTCAAAGACTGACGATGAGTCCTAGTTCATAACATGTTGATCTTGAAAACCATTTGATGATGACAGAGTTTCTCCATGGTTTTCCTCATATAGACTTCCATAAAACTCCGGAATCTCAACTATGATACCGTTTTCCCACCTCCTACTATCCTTATCTATATGATCAATTACGTCTCTCTTTGGAACTTGATCATGAAAGGGATTTATGGATTCTTCATTTGCCTCGATTTCTTACTCCTGAGATGGGGTTTCCATTTGCGTCAAACACAGAGTTAGGGTTTCGACCAATCTCCTTAAATCTGCAATCTCTCCTTACATCTGCAATCCCTTCTCGCGAGCTAGCATCCTTCTATGGTCGTCGTTTTTCCTCCTTTTCATCTACGTGAAAAGCATGGTCGTTGATTTAGGGCATAAAAATTGACGCTATAGTAACATGCTACAGCACTGTGCTACGGTAACATGCTATAATAATACACTACAGTACCATCCTTACTGATCATCATGCGTTGATACCAACCTCGTGCAACCCTAGTAGTGTGAGCTAGGGTTTTATCAAAGATAAGATAAGGAAGATCCATAAATAAAGAAAGATTAAACAATAAGAGGTAAAATGAGCACTTGTTGAAAGAAAGACCTATGTGATCATTTACCAAAGAATACATTTTTTTTTTATCACCCTTTTCTATTAGCAAAAGATCACTTACAGGTGGTCTTTATTATAATAAGATAAATTTCAAAAATAAAATCAACATAACAATAAAACCAAGATCTTAACGACGTGATGTCATTGAAACAACTATGCACTATGCTTGAGAATAAAAAATAAGATTGTAAGAAACAAATGGAAGAGTGCCGGAGATTACCTCAACCGGGCTTATTACACCCCACACCGAGTCACCACTATCCGATGGCGTGGGATCAGCGGTCTAGCTTCAATCTCGAACAGGAAAGCAAATTTCAGCTAAGCCACATCAATGGAAAATGAACCCCTGTGATCACAAACTCAAACCCTAGGTGAATTCTTTTAGCAACCTAGTTTGAGAGAGATAAATTTTCTTTTTTTTGCTAAACCCTAAATCCCTTAGCCATAAATTCATATTTGAGAGATCAAAGAGAAGAACTTCATAACCTAAACCCTTAGGTTCTTTCACAATATGAGAGAGAGAGATCAAAGATGAGAGAGTGGTGCGTGCCCCCTTTGTGGGATATGAGAGAGAAAAATGGGAATTAGGTACAAGAGATAAGATGTAGAGATTTTTGGGTAGAGACAATCTCTTTTTATAGGTTTTGAGCACGATTAAGGTTTATTAGGGTTTTTCTAAGCCTGTCTCTTCTTGTGAGATTGAACATAGACCGTCGATCAAGGGTGGCTTGTGGGATGAGAGATCTGAGTCATCCATTCCACAGATGGGCCATCAACATTATGGAAGGTGCATGAACCATTATACCCCTTTTCTAAACCATTTTCCCATCAATACATTTAAATAAAATAAATATCATGCATTATATTAAATTACACGATCTATATCACATATTCCATAAGGATGTGTCAAATAATATCAAGTAGATAAATACTACCAAATATAAATAAGATAAGATCCATATCAATACAAATTGATCATATATCTTTAAAACAAACTTGCTACAAAATAGATGAAGCTATGGTCAATATATCCCTTCCAAGATTTGACCACATGACACAAATCAAACTAACCTTATCTTAAAAACAAACAAGAGAATCCAAATAGGGTCGGGGCATGCCACCCTTTTGTGGCACATGTGGGCCCCCACCCACATCCCACATGGTGGGCCCATGTGCACTATTGGCCCCTATGGAATATTATAAAAAAAATATTATTTTAAAAATTAAATAAAATAATGTAAAATATATATTTGAATTTTTATAACTTTGTAAGAACAATAACTGTATTTTTATAAGTCAAAAATCACAAATAAAATATTGAGAGATTCATAAAAAATTAAATAATAAAACTAAAATCATTTCAATAATAAAATGAACACAATTATATTAATATAATGGGAAAATGATCCAAATGGTTTAGAAATCAACAATCATGGGGCACTCCACCTTCAACTGTGGACTACAGATCATACTTGCTTTATCAGACCGACCCAGTATTTTTCATGACCCACAGTCCCAGCAGGAACTCATTAGCGGGTCACCAAAGTCCGGCCGATGAACCAAGGGATCGCAATCCGAGTCTATGGATTTCAGGTCCTCCCATAGAGACGAGTCAAGGACACCTAGACCTAATGCGACCATAGCTCCTATGGTACATAGGGGTATCTCTCGCACATGCATACGCTTCACCCTAAAAGGTGGATATATGGCTTTCCCGATCGATATATCAATATGCATGCCGTGTGATGGAACGTGGATGAGGTTTTGGCCCTCGTCTCAGTAGGCCACCATCATACACAAGGGTCACATAATCCCTCCGCTCACTTATCAAGGCACGTTATCCGACCTCATCAATGGCTAACCCATAAACCCTCATCGGTTTGTTCTTCATGCCCAGGTAACATGGGTTTTTCCCAACTGACTGGCCTAAATCGTCAAGCACAGTTCGGTATCTGCAAACATTATTTGCTTAGTATGGCCCTCGAGGGACCACACTCCCACTGAGTTCATGTTCCACTCTGTCATTTCATTTTACAAGCACTCATAACGCCTTTAAATGCCACATGAACCCAACATCTCCCACTTGGCCTTTGAGGGCCTTACATTATCTCTTTCTCACTTTCTCTCATTTTCATCTCTCTCAAGCAGTTTTAGTTATTCTCTCAATACATTAATCATGGCTTTCGCCTTCAATCCTTTCACAAAAAGGATTTATAGAGGTAACATATTTTTCTCTTTGCTGCTCGGATGTCATCCAAAAAATGGTCGTAGCTCATCTTTCACATCGCGAATCATGGACCTGTTGTCACAAAGGACCATCACGTACCCTCATCGCATGGGGTTATATGTTCATGGGCTCAAAAGAGTTCTTCAATTAAGCTGCTCCCTTTTGTAGCCATACAACCAGCACCAAACATTTGGGTTCCATGGGTTAACAATATTATAGTTTATTGTTTCATTTGGCATGCCAAATACTAACAGGTGCTCCCACTGGAATATTTCGTTTATCTGGATCTTGATCTTTCTCAATCTCACCTCATTTCTCAGGTGATAAAAACATGGTTTTATATGTTTGGAGTTCTTATGGAATCGTGACTCCTTTGACATGTATATCGTCATCGTGCTGTCGCATAAAATTCTTACTGCCTCACAACGCACGAGGTGAAAGTCTAGTCGATTAAGAAATTTCTTAATCCATACAGCCTTTGCTATCACCAAACAGCACGTCAAGTACTTTGCCTTCTTGGTGGACAATTTCGTCACATTTTGTTTCTTTGATTTCCAAGAAACTGCATCCCCTCAAAGCATGAACACATATCCAGATGTAGACTTCGCATCATCTGGATCTGTGAGATAGCTTGCACCTATATATCTGAATATCCAAGCAACCAAAAAAATGTGGGACTGTAGCAGCTCCCATTCAATTATTGCAAATACAACATATACATTCTCGATATTCTTGTGCATATATCATGAGGTAGCATATCAAGTCTCATGCAATATATAATTTAATACCCGTTGGTTTCATAATATGTAAAAAATTTCATGAACCACAAAGGTTCAACCACACTAGACATCTTGGTAGTAAATTCATACAAACAAAGTTATTTAATAAATACAATATGTGTCAGGGAAGCCTAACCTGATGGCATTCCTACAACATTTCCTATGGTTCAAAGTCTTATGTAATCGAGGATTCTAAATAACTAGAAACATAGGTCAAAACATATAGGTATTTAAAAAAAAATACATGATAGTTTTTCTCCCACTTTTATAAATACCTTCAAAACAGAATGTTTTTCTTTTTAATAAAAAAATTGGCTTGGTATATATATATGCATTCACAAGCAATAGTTATATTATAATATGACAGTTTAAAATGATTTTTATAAAAACTTAACGGACTTTGCAAGACTATGTGGTTTTCTCAAAACTGTATTCATAGACTTAGGCTTTTCTCAAATCATTTAATTTAATTATAAAAT